>OX439004.1:44732178-45080171 GCA_949316495.1 Amphiduros pacificus
ACAAGTGATGTTCAAACCATATGGGTAGCATACAAAAGACATAAAACATCTACAATACAAGTGATGCTCAATCACAAATTATGGGCGAGGGTAGCGATTCTCCTATGCATGCATAATATCCTGTAACCTTTACTCACAATTTGTCCAACTTTCATATTGTAGTCTTTCTTCATTCTGTTCCATTTGAAATTTGTTCCATTTGAAGTTATAAATCTGTATATAAATTGGCTCAAAACAATGGAGACGTTTCTCATACAGCAAGACCTGATAATTGCTGCCTTCTCTTCAATGTCGTCTGCTCAATGTGTCAGAGGCTTGAAATGAACACACAACCCACGCTGTCAACTTTACACAGGGAGATCAGGACAAACCAAATATCTCCAAATAATTTTCTGACAGCACAATAACTTCCCAAGGGTAAAATTTTTTTAGGGCAATAATTTTCCAAGGGTTATATTTTCCAAGGACTATAACTTTCCAAGGGTAATATTTTCCAAGGGCAAATATTTTCCAAGGGCAAATATTTTCCAAGGGTTAATTTTTCTGAGGGCTAAAATATTCCAAGGGTGATATTTTCCCAAGGGATAAAATTTTCCCTGACTTTTCTCATACAGCAAGACCTTATAACAAAACATACCGAGTCGGGAAGCTGGGTGAGCGGATTCAGTGAGTTGGTGATTGCGGAAGGATACCCTGAGCCGAAGGCGAAGGGTATCCGTCCGCCATCACCAACGAACTCTCATGATTTTAACCCGCAGAGGCTGGGATGGAACTGAAAACCCCAGAGCCTGAATTAGGGAAATATTCTAGCATTATTGGTACCCTGATTTAGGACTAGCTGAAATTTGGTACCCTGATTTAGGACTAGCTGAATTTTGTATACCCTTATTTAGGGATGATGCAGAAGGAGGAGATTTGGAAAAGGGGATTGTGATCCCTGTTTTAAGGAGAAATTTGAAAAACAGTACCCTGTTTTAGGGAAAATGATAAAATATCTTAACCCGGATGGAACTGTAAACCGCAGAGCCTGATTTAGGGAAATATTCTATCATTATTGGTACCCTAATTTAGGACTAGCTGAAATTTTGATACCCTCATTTAGGGATGATGCAGAAGGGGGAGATTTGGAAAGGGGGATTGTGATCCCTGTTTTAGGGAGAAATTTGAAAAATAGTACCCTGTTTTAGGGGAAATGATGAAACATCTTAACCTGTTTTAGGGAAAATATCAGCGACAAGGACCCTATTTAGCCCAGCTTCCCCGGTAACGCTGACTATGAGAGTACCCCCCCCCCCCCCCCCGGGGCTGTTTCTCACTTGTGCAGCTATCTATCTCTGCTGTAACTACCCCTCACTTGTGCAGCTATTTCTCACTGTTGTAACTATCTCTCACTTTGCAGTTATCTCACTTATGCAGCTGTCTCTCACTTGTTCAGTTATCTATCTGTGTCACACAGTATAACTGTCTCACTTTTGTAACTATCTCTCACCTATGCAGCTGTCTCTCCCTTGTACAACTATCTCTCACTGATACAGCTGTCTCTTACTTATGCAGCTGTCTCTCACTTGTGCAGCTATCTATCTCTGCTGTAACTGTCTCTCGCTGTTGTAATTATCTCTCACTTATGCAGCTGTCTCTCCCTTGTACAACTATCTCTCACTGATACAGCTGTCTCTCACTTATGCAGCTGTCTGTCACTTGTGCAGCTATCTATCTCTGCTGTAACTCTCTCTCGCTGTTGTAATTATCTCTCACTTATGCAGCTGTCTCTCCCTTGTACAGCTGTCTCACCGATGCAGATGTCTCTTACATGTGCAGATATCTCTCACTTATGCAGCTGTTTCTCATTTGTGCAGCTATCTATCTCTGCTGTAACTACCCCTCACTTGTGCAGCTATCTCTCACTGTTGTAACTATCTCTCACTTTGCAGTTATCTCACTTATACAGCTGTCTCTCACTTGTTCAGTTATCTATCTGTGTTATAACTGTCTCACTTTTGTAACTATCTCTCACCTATGCAGATGTCTCTTCCTTGTACAACTATCTCTCACTGATGCAGCTGTCTCACATATATGCAGCTATCTCTCACTTATGCATATCTCTGCTGTAACTGTCTCTCGCTGTTGTTATTATCTCTCACTTATGCAGCTGTCTCTCCCTTGCACAGCTATCTCACTGTTGCAGCTGTCTCTTGCATGTGCAGGAATCTCACTTATGTAACTCTCTCATTTGTGCAGCTACCTCTCACTGCTGTAACTATCTCTCACTGCTGTAACTATTTCTCACTTTGCAGTCATCTCACTTATGTAGCTGTCTCTCATTTATGCAGCTATCTCTCCCTGTTGTGACTGTCTCACTATATTCATGCAGCTATCTCTTATTTATACAGCTATATCTTATTTATGCAGTTATCTCTAATTTATGCAGCTATCTCTTATTTATGCAGCTATCTCTTATTTGTGCAGCTATCTCTCAGTTATGCAGCTATCTCTCAGTTATGCAGCTATCTCTTATTTATGCAGTATGCAGCTATCTCTTATTTATGCAACTATCTCTTATTTATGCAGTTATCCTTTATTTGTGCAGCTATCTCTTATTTATGCAGCTATCTCTTATTTATGCAGCTATCTCTTCTTTATGCAGCTATCTCTTATTTATACAGCTATCTCTTGCTGTTGCAACAGTCTATGACTTGCTATCTCTCACTTATGCACCTATCTCTCAATCGTGGTGGCTAAAAATATCTGCATTTCACCCATATAGACCACTTTTGTACAAAACCTAGCAGGGCCTCAATAAGTAGGTCAATAAATAGGTCAATTTTACGATGGTTGAAAACAAAGCTCTAATACAGAAATATAGGCATATTGGGAGGTAATTTTCATTTTTAATGTAATTATGACAACAAATAAGTGATAATTGTGCCATTCATAATATGCTAAAGGTGCAACCCTTCACATAAACTTGCAAAACAAAAGTGAAGTGGAGATTAGTTCAGCGTCACTTCCACCAGAGGGCAGGCTACGTGGTGACGCAACAGCGAGATGACACGCTCTTGTCAGTGGCGAATTTATTGCAGCCCATACCTTACACAGCAACTTTTTTTTTTTTTTTTTCAAATCTCGTCACCCTTCTTCTCTGATCACGTTCATGCTTTTTTTATATATGTATGTAATGATACATGAAACAAGATATTTATCGTTAAAAACATTTGTAAACAAAGCGCACCTCATTTGACCCCGTCACGTGACCCGAAAATGGCGCGTACAGCCATAGACTGGTTGCCGCCATCTGTGTATATACACGATGTTCTTGACACTCGATGGGGGACCAGTCTAAAGATGGCCGACGCAAAATAGTTCCAACTAATCAATACGTTACAAATAATCGGCATGCTCGTATTCATTCGAAATCGCATCAATACGCGCATCACTGAGGTATAAGATAATTGCTGCCTTCTCTTCAATGTCGTCTGCTCAATGTGTCAGAGGCTTGAAATGAACACACAACCCACGCTGTCAACTTTACACAGGGAGATCAGGACAAACCAAATATCTCCAAATAATTTTCTGACAGCACAATAACTTCCTAAGGGTGATATTTTTTTAGGGCAATAATTTTCCAAGGGTTATATTTTCCAAGGACTATAACTTTCCAAGGGTTATATTTTCCAAGGGCAAATATTTTCCAAGGGCAAATATTTTCCAAGGGTTAATTTTTCTGAGGGCTAAAATTTTCCAAGGGTGATATTTTCCCAAGGGATAAAATTTTCCAAGGGCTAAAATTTTTCAAGGGTAGCATTTCGCAGGGTTATAATTTTTCCAAAGGTGATCTTTTCCAAGGATAACATTTTCCAAGGGTTAATTTTTCTAAGGGCTAAATTTTCCAAGGCTGATATGTGAATATATTTTCTTGGAGCAATAATTTTCCAAGGGTGATAATTTTCTCAGAGTGATACTTTCCAAGGGCTATAATTTTCCAAGGGTGATATTTCCCAGGCCTATAATTTCTCCAAGGGTTATATTTTCCAAGGAGTATAACTTTCCAAGGGTTATATTTTCCAAGGGCAAACATTTTCCAGGGGTGATATTTTTTAAAGGCTAAAATTTTCCATGGGTGACATTTTCCAAGGGTGATATTTTCCAAGGGAAACATTTCCCAGGGCTATAATTTTCCAAGGGCTAAAACTTTCCAAGGACAAACATTTCCCAAGGGATAATTTTCCCACACAGCTCCCTCACCTCAACTCCCTCACCTCACCTCCCACACCTCACCTCTCTCACCTCACCTCCCACACAGCTCCCTCACCTCAACTCCTTCACCTCAACTCCCTCACCTCAGCTCCCTCACCTCCCCTCCCTCACAGCTCCGTCACCTCAGCTCCCATACAGCTCCCTCACCTCAACTCCCGCACAGCTCCCTCACCTCAACTCCCTCACCTAACCTCCCACACCTCACCTCTCTCACCTCACCTCCCACACAGCTCCCTCACCACAGCTCCCTCACCTCAGCTCCCTCACCTCAGCTCCCTCACCTCAGCTCCCATACAGCTCCCTCACCTCAGCTCCCGCACAGCTCCCTCACCTCAACTCCCTCACCTCACCTCCCACACCTCACCTCTCTCACCTCACCTCCCACACAGCTCCCTCACCACAGCTCCCTCACCTCAGCTCCCTCACCTCAGCTCCCTCACCTCAGCTCCCTCACCTCAGCTCCCTCACCTCCCCTCCCTCACAGCTCCCTCACCTCAGCTCCCATACAGCTCCCTCACCTCAGCTCCCACACAGCTCCCTCACCTCAACTCCCTCACCTGAACTCCCACACCTCACCTCTCTCACCTCACCTCCCACACAGCTCCCTCACCTCAACTCCTTCACCTCACCTCCTTCACCTCAGCTCCCTCATTTCGCCTCTCTCACCTTAGCTCCCTCGCCTCGCCTCTCTCATCTCAGCTCCCACACCTCACCTCCCTCATATCAGCTCCTTCACCTAAGCTCCCTCACCTCACCTCCCACACCTGAGCTCTCTCACCTTTAGCCCTTGGAAAATATCACATTTGGAAAATATTACACGTGGAAAATATTACCCTTGAAAAATATCATCTTTGGAAAACATCACTTAGCCCTTGGAAAATATCACCCTTGGAAAATTATAGCCCTTAGAAAATTATAGCCCTTAGAAAATTATAGCCCTTAGAAAATTATAGCCCTTAGAAAATTATAGCCCTTAGAAAATTATAGCCCTTAGAAAATATCACCCTTGGAAAATTATAGCCCTAGGAAATGTTACCCTAGGAAAATGTTACCCTTGGAAAATTTTAGCCCTTGGAAAATTTAAGCCCTTGGAAAATATCACCCTTGGAAAATTATAGCCCTGGGAAATGTTCCCCTTGGAAAGTATCACCCTTGGAAAATTATCACCCTTGGAAAATATATTGAGATATTACCCTTGGAAAATTTAGCCTTTGGGAAAATTAACCCTTGGAAAATATTACCCTTGGAAAATATTACCCTTGGAAAATATCAACCTTGGAAAACTAATAACCCTGGGAAATGTTACCCTTGGAAAATGTTACCCTTAAAAAATGTTAGCCCCCAGAAAAATTATCCCTTGGGAAATGTTTGTCCTTGGAAAGTTTTAGCCCTTGGAAAATTATAGCCCTGGGAAATGTTTCCCTTGGAAAATATCACCCTTGGAAAATGTCACCCATGGAAAATTTTAGCCTTTAAAAAATATCACCCCTGGAAAATGTTTGCCCTTGGAAAATATAACCCTTGGAAAGTTATACTCCTTGGAAAATATAACCCTTTGAGAAATTATAGGCCTGGGAAATATCACCCTTGGAAAATTATAGCCCTAGGAAATGTTACCCTAGGAAAATGTTACCCTTGGAAAATTTTAGCCCTTGGAAAATTTAAGCCCTTGGAAAATATCACCCTTGGAAAATTATAGCCCTGGGAAATGTTCCCCTTGGAAAGTATCACCCTTGGAAAATTATCACCCTTGGAAAATATATTGAGATATTACCCTTGGAAAATTTAGCCTTTGGGAAATTTAACCCTTGGAAAATATTACCCTTGGAAAATATTACCCTTGGAAAATATCAACCTTGGAAAACTAATAACCCTGGGAAATGTTACCCTTGGAAAATGTTACCCTTAAAAAATGTTAGCCCCCAGAAAAATTATCCCTTGGGAAATGTTTGTCCTTGGAAAGTTTTAGCCCTTGGAAAATTATAGCCCTGGGAAATGTTTCCCTTGGAAAATATCACCCTTGGAAAATGTCACCCATGGAAAATTTTAGCCTTTAAAAAATATCACCCCTGGAAAATGTTTGCCCTTGGAAAATATAACCCTTGGAAAGTTATACTCCTTGGAAAATATAACCCTTTGAGAAATTATAGGCCTGGGAAATATCACCCTTGGAAAATTATAGCCCTTGGAAAGTATCACTCTGAGAAAATTATCACCCTTGGAAAATTATTGCTCCCAGAAAATATATTCACATATCAGCCTTGGAAAATTTAGCCCTTAGAAAAATTAACCCTTGGAAAATGTTATCCTTGGAAAAGATCACCTTTGGAAAAATTATAACCCTGCGAAATGCTACCCTTGAAAAATTTTAGCCCTTGGAAAATTTTATCCCTTGGGAAAATATCACCCTTGGAATATTTTAGCCCTCAGAAAAATTAACCCTTGGAAAATATTTGCCCTTGGAAAATATTTGCCCTTGGAAAATATTACCCTTGGAAAGTTATAGTCCTTGGAAAATATAACCCTTGGAAAATTATTGCCCTAAAAAAATTTCACCCTTAGGAAGTTATTGTGCTGTCAGAAAATTATTTGGAGATATTTGGTTTGTCCTGATCTCCCTGTGTAAAGTTGACAGCGTGGGTTGTGTGTTCATTTCAAGCCTCTGACACATTGAGCAGACGACATTGAAGAGAAGGCAGCAATTATCAGGTCTTGCTGTATGAGAAACGTCTCCATTGTTTTGAGTCAATTTATATACAGATTTATAACTTCAAATGGAACAAATTTCAAATGGAACAGAATGAAGAAAGACTACAATATGAAAGTTGGACAAATTGTGAGTAAAGGTTACATGATATTATGCATGCATAAGAGAATCGCTACCCTCGCCCATAATTTGTGATTGAGCATCACTTGTATTGTAGATGTTTTATGTCTTTTGTATGTTACCCATATGGTTTGAACATCACTTGTGAGATTACATCACTTATGTGCTTTTAACACCACTCATGTGGTTTGTACATCACATATGTCAAGTTTTGAGGTTCCCTATCACTTATGATGTTCCCCAACACTTGTGAGGTTCCCTATCACTTGTGAGGTTCCCCATCACTTGTGAGGTTCCCCAATTCTTGTGAGGTTCCCTATCACTTGTGAGGTACTCTATCACTTTTGAGGTTCTCCGTCACTTTTGAGGTTCTTCATCACTTGTGAGGTTCTCCATCACTTGTGAGGTACCTTATCACTTGTGAGGTCCCCCATCACTTGTGTGGTAGCCTATCATTTGTGAGGTTCTCCATCACTTTTGAGGTTCTCCAACACTTGTGAGGTTCTCCATCACTTGTGAGGTTCCCTATCACTTGTGAGGAAATTTATAACTTGTGAGGTTCTCCATCACTTGTGAGGTACTCTATCACTTGTGAGGTACCCTATCACTTGTGAGGTTCTCCATCACTTGTGAGGTACTCTATCACTTGTGAGGTTCTCCATCACTTGTGAGGTACCCTATCACTTGTGAGGTTCCCTATCACTTGTGAGGGTCCCTATCACTTGTGAGGGTCCCAATCACTTGTGAGGGTCCCTATCACTTGTGAGGTAATCTAACACTTGTGAGGTAATCTATCACTTGTGACGTTCTCCATCACTTGTGAGGTACCCTATCACTTGTGAGGTTCTCCATCACTTGTGAGGTACTCTATCACTTGTGAGGTTCTCCATCACTTGTGAGGTTCCCTATCACTTGTAAGGTAATTTATAACTTGTGAGGTTCTCCATCACTTGTGAGGTTCTCCATCACTTGTGAGGTACTCTATCACTTGTGAGGTACCCTATCACTTGTGAGGTTCTCCATCACTTGTGAGGTACTCTATCACTTGTGAGGTACCCTATCACTTGTGAGGTTCTCCATCACTTGTGAGGTACCCTATCACTTGTGAGGTTCCCTATCACTTGTGAGGGTCCCTATCACTTGTGAGGGTCCCAATCACTTGTGAGGGTCCCTATCACTTGTGAGGTAATCTAACACTTGTGAGGTAATCTATCACTTGTGACGTTCTCCATCACTTGTGAGGTACCCTATCACTTGTGAGGTTCTCCATCACTTGTGAGGTACTCTATCACTTGTGAGGTTCTCCATCACTTGTGAGGTTCCCTATCACTTGTAAGGTAATTTATAACTTGTGAGGTTCTCCATCACTTGTGAGGTACTCTATCACTTGTGAGGTACCCTATCACTTGTGAGGTTCTCCATCACTTGTGAGGTACTCTATCACTTGTGAGGTACCCTATCACTTGTGAGGTACCCTATCACTTGTGAGGTTCCCTATCACTTGTGAGGGCCCCTATCACTTGTGAGGGTCCCTATCACTTGTGAGGTAATCTATCACTTGTGAGGTAATCTATCACTTGTGAGGTTCTCCATCACTTGTGAGGTACCCTATCACTTGTGAGGTTCTCCATCACTTAGGAGGTACTCTATCACTTGTGAGGTTCTCCATCACTTATGGGGTTCCCTATCATTTGTGAGGTACCCTATCACTTGTGAGGTTCTCCATCACTTGTGATGTACCCTATCACTTGTGAGGTTCCCTATCACTTGTGAGGTTCTCCATCACTTGTGAGGTTCTCCATCACTTGTGAGGTACCCTATCACTTGTGAGGTCCCCCATCACTTGTGTGGTACCCTATCACTTGTGAGATTCTCCATCACTTTTGAGGTTCTCCAACACTTGTGAGGTTCTCCGTCACTTGTGAGGTTCCCTATCACTTGTGAGGTAATTTATCACTTGTGAGGTTCTCCATCACTTGTGAGGTACCCTATCACTTGTGAGGTTCTCCATCACTTTTGAGGTTCTCCATCACTTTTGAGGTTATCCATCACTTGTGAGGTTTTCCAACACTTGTGAGGTTCTCCATCACTTGTGAAGTACCCTATCACATGTGAGGTACCTTTTCACTTGTGAGGTACCCTATCACTAGTGAGGTACCCTATCACTTGTGAGGTTCCCTATCACTTGTGAGGTAATTTATAACTTGTGAGGTTCTCCATCACTTGTGAGGTTCTCCATCACTTGTGATGTACCTTATCACTTGTGAGGTTCCCTATCACTTGTGATGTTCTCCATCACTTGTGAGGTTCTCCATCACTTGTGAGGTACCCTATCACTTGTGAGGTTCCCTATCACTTGTGAGGGTCCCTATCACTTGTGAGGGTCCCTATCACTTGTGAGGTAATCTATCACTTGTGAGGTTCTCCATCACTTGTGAGGTACCCTATCACTTGTGAGGTTCTCCATCACTTGTGAGGTACTCTATCACTTGTGAGGTTCTCCATCACTTGTGATGTTCCCTATCACTTGTGAGGTTCCCTATCACTTGTGAGGTTCTCCATCATTTGTGAGGTACCCTATGACTTGTGAGGTTCTCCATCACTTGTGATGTACCCTATCACTTGTGAGGTTCTCCATCACTTGTGAGGTTTTCCAACACTTGTGAGGTTCTCCATCACTTGTGAAGTACCCTATCACATGTGAGGTACCTTTTCACTTGTGAGGTACCCTATCACTTGTGAGGTACCCTGTCACTTGTGAGGTTCCCTATCACTTGTGGGGTAATTTATAACTTGTGAGGTTCTCCATCACTTGTGAGGTTCTCCATCACTTGTGAGGTACCCTATCACTTGTGAGGTTCCCTATCACTTGTGATGTTCTCCATCACTTGTGAGGTTCCCTATCACTTGTGATGTTCTCCATCACTTGTGAGGTTCTCCATCACTTGTGAGGTACCCTATCACTTGTGAGGTCCCCCATCACTTGTGTGGTACCCTATCACTTGTGAGGTTCCCTATCACTTGTGAAGTTCTCCATCACTTGTGAGGTACCCTATCACTTGTGAGGTTCTCCATCACTTGTGAGGTACCCTATCACTTGTGAGGTTCCCTATCACTTGTGAGGTTCTCCATCACTTGTGAGGTTCTCCATCACTTGTGAGGTACCCTATCACTTGTGAGGTCCCCCATCACTTGTGTGATATCCTATCACTTGTGAGGTTCTCCATCACTTTTGAGGTTCCCTATAACTTGTGAGAGAGCACTTTCAAATTACCCTGACACATCCTTGTTTTGGGGATCTCATATATCAATAATTCATGAATGTAATGTCTTATTTCTGAATTAAGATAACGATACTGTTAGTCTTTTTTCACTAAATTTGATAAAAATACTTAAGATATCTAGTAGGTTCAGATCCTCTTGAAGCACCAAGTATGATACTATATGACACAATTTTTTTTACAGGACGAGCAGTCACAACCATCCATGCAGAATGAGCAGATACCCATCCATACAGGAAGGACTAGATGCAGAATGTGCTGTCACCCATCTATGCAGAATGAGCAGTCACAACCAACCATGCAGGAAGGATTCAGTACAGAAGGAGCAGATACCCATCCATGTAGGAAGGATTCATTGCAGAATGAGCAGACACACGTCCATGCAGGAAGGATTCAGCGCAAAATGAGCAGACACACATCCATGCAGGAAGGATTCGGTGCAGAATGAGCAGACACCCATCCATGCAGGAAGGATTCAGTGCAGAATGAACAGACACACATCCATGCAGGAAGGATTCAGTGCAGAATGAGCAGACACACAGCCATGCAGGAAGGATTCAGTGCAGAATGAGCAGACACCCATCCATGCAGGAAGGATTCAGTACAGAATGAGCAGACACACTTACATGCAGGACTTAAGGACTCACATGAGCACATTTTGATGTGTACCACTATCTTACATAAGATATCAGTAGGAAAGATTCAGTGCAGAATGAGCATAAATAAAGGGTCCTGTGAGGTCTGAGTATTCACATTACCATAAAAGGGACAAAGTACGTAATATAAGGTACTAAGTACAGAACAATTACCAAAAAAAAGAAAAAAAGAAATTCCATGCAAGAGTGACAATTCAGAATGGCATGTCACAAAATTGCAGTATTAGATGATAAGTCACGAATATGATGAATGGACCTTTAAATCTAGAAATACCTGAACTGGCAAGATATTGAAAGTTGAAATGTGATTCATTACTTGTGACCAGCAGGTGCTTTTATTGTAATTCAAGATCACCAAGGAATGATGTCAAAATAGGCTGGTTACTATGCCAACTTTAATGTATAAATATTATGTCATGAAATTAAAGATTCATCCATGCTGCATAATAACTTTCTTAAACATCAAGAACTGCTTAATCTATGTTCTAACAAAATGATTCGAATATTCTAATAACTGTATTTATCCAATAAATTGTTATTTAAATATTTGTACATTGCTGAAGTTATAATATTGGTATTGTGATGTATCAAGATTAAAACATTTGAATACTATATATTGTGATGAAGATTGTTCCAATAAAGATCTCTCTGTTGAAATAAAAATGATGCTTTTGTCATTAATAAAAAAAATCAATCAGCAACTATAATAACTTTCATAAAACTAGTAATTTAGTAATTTTTATTAGTAATTTTAACCAATATCCCAGCGAGCATGAACCACCCTAACGCCATATCCTCAATAAACCATTTGAAAAGCATACAATAATCACCAGGCAATAATATAAGCCCAATAATAATCCAGCAATAGCCCACCTGAGCTAACCTGGAATATCTATGAAAATCGCATGAAAACCACCTGGTCCCTGCCATGCGGTATCCGCATGGTTAGTAAATCACATGGAATTCACATGGCAGCCAGCTGGAAACCATGCGGCCGGCAAATCTAAAACCGCCTGGTTACCATGCGTCTTACTTTTTTGTGAAAACCAGCTGTTGGAAACCACCTGGTTACCGCCTGGTTTTCAGCCGGTAGCCATGCGGCGCACATTTTCTAGTGTACCTCTGCAGTCATTGCCCTGTTTTTGATCTCATTCAAAGTTTGGAAATCCCTGAGTCATGAATACTTGTCTTGCTCAAATATTATAACAAAACATACCGAGTCGGGGAATCTGGGTGAGCGTATTCAGTTCGTTGGTGATGGCGGAAGGATACCCTGAGCTGAAGGCGAAGGGTATCCTTCCGCCATCACCAACGAACTGAATACGCTCACACAGATGACCCGACGAGGCATATTTTGTTTTTATACCTCAGAAAACTACTGTATTTTATAAAAAAATGATACATGAAACAAGATATTTATCATTAAAAACGTTTTGTAAACAAAGCGCACCTCATTTGACCCCGTCACGCGACCTGAAAATAGTGCGTACAGCCATAGACTGGTTGCCGCCCTCTGTGTATACACGATGTCATTGACACTCGGTGGGGGACCAGTCTAAAAATGGCCGACGGAAAATAGTTCGCACCTCATGAATACGCTACGAATATTCGGCATGCTCGTATTCATTGGAAATCTCGTCGATACGCGCATCACTGAGGTATAACATCAAATCTGAATTGACCAATATTAGGTCATAAACTGTGACCAGATGTCTGGCATATGCATATACTGACCAATCAGTACAACTGCCAGTAAAAAAAGTTATTTATATTCTTTCATCAAGGTTGAGTTGACAGCCAGATTTTTCTAAATACTGATGACTTGCGCTGGATTCTGTGCGCACATTTATAGCTCTGGTGGCAGGTACTGAAATGATAGAAAAGTCCTGCTTTGGAGGGTAGCAGGGTCCACTCATCAGGGAAATGCATCTGCTTTCCGGCCTCTCGTGGCACATGCAACGATGACGTAACATCAGCATAGCATACATTTCTCATTATACCTTTCATCTCAGTTATGTTTGCATGTGGGATGAAGCTTCAAAATGGCGGACGAGTGGACGAACTTATGAGTTGCAGTGGGGATTTTAGACAATAGTGCGTCAATACAAGGTGCCAGAAAGTAAAAGAAGAGTGAAAACAAGATTCTTCGACACGCAGAAATTTTTGTAACTGAGACATTTTAAATGGAGTAATATCCAAGCCGTGAGATTTACTTTGAAACTTAATGGTCATGACAACCCGGTGACACTGTAATATCGCTCACTAGCTGTCACGAGTGTGGGAACAATTTTGCAGAACTTAACAAAGTTGAACTTAACAAAGTTGATACTTCTCATCATTACTTCGAGAATTTAAGTCTGTTGACAGGGAATAGAGGAATAATACAAGATACTGGATGCTTTATAAGTAAAGTTTAGTTCTCAACTTGGACAAAATGTCAAATACCATTTGTCAATGACTCAAGATGGCGGAAATCCATGCTCTCCACAACAACGAGTTGTACAGATCTGTAGTGGAGTGTAGAAGTGTAGACAATAGAATATAGTGTGAATAGACTCTGGATCAAGGAATCAATCCTGGGTAGCAATCAAAAGCAAAATGTCCAACAAAGATAGGAAAAATGCAGCCACAGGCACAACAATTACTCAACCCTCCCCCCCCCCCCCCCCCAGATGCTCAAGCCAAGACCCCAGTTTTTAACTGCCACACCTGTAAGATTCAATGCAAAGAAGAGGATCAAGCAATTGTATGTGAAATGTGTAGCCATTGGTATCACAGGATATGCATAAACATGACACAGACTGACTACAAAGTGCTCACAAAGATCAGTAGCAATGTGAAATGGTTCTGTCAAGAGTGTAATCCACAGGTTGGTAAAACTCTCAGGATAATCAATGAATTCAGAGAAAAGCATGAGCAAATGGAAGCAAGGGTGGCTAAAGTAGAACTAGAAGTTGATGCTATGGATGATAAAGTGGAGAAAATGAAGGAAACAGTTGACAAAGTGGAAGGTTCAGTGAACATAATGGAAGTTAAAATAGACAATTTTGAGCTGACTATGGATAAAGTGATAGACTTGAAAATTGATGATAGAAGAGAGGAGGAGCTCCAGAGAGAAAGAAGGAGCAAAAACTTGATGATGTACAATGTACCAGAAACAGACAATGAGAAAGAGGAAGACTTGAAAAAGACTGTGACAAATGAGTTATTTACTGAATCTATGGGAGTCAGGGAAGTTGAGCCAAGTCACTTGTACAGGATTGGCAAAGGAAACAAACCCAGGCCAGTACTGCTTAAGATGAAGACAAAAGAAGACAGAGCTGAAATACTCAAGAAGGCAAAAGATCTCAGGAAAGCTAGAAACAAGGATCATAACAGGGTGTATATTAAACCTGACCTTACCCCCAAGGAAAGGTGATGCTAACAGAGTTGAAGAGGAGAAGAGACAATGGTGAGGAGAATCTCATTCTGGTAGGAGGCAAAATTGTAGAAAGAAGAGAGAGACCAGCACTGAGAGGAGCTGAAGCTCAAACTGATGAAGGAGCTGTGGGTGGGACCCCCCCTGGTGGGACCCCCCCAGATCAGGGCAGTGTTGATGGAAAAGACCCAAACGCCCAGGCAGCCCCAAACGGGGAGCCAGTCACAGAAGTCTAAAAGAAACTGAAACTGAAGTAAGCAACATATCTAATGTAAATACGTTAATTCACCATAATGCACAATTGCATGAGGAAATTCCCAGTGATGATCAATTTGTTGATGAAACCCAGATGAACATGAGAGGGAGTGCACACAGCACGAAGACTCCAGTAAGAGGGAGTGCACACAGCACAAAGACTCCAGTAAGAGGGAGTGCACACAGCACGAAGACTCCAGAAAGAGGGAGTGCACACAGCACGAAGACTCCAGTAAGAGGGAGTGCACACAGCACGAAGACACCAAGTTCTCAACAAAGAGAGTACCTTATTGAATGTTACACTGCAAATGCTCAAAGTATAAATAATAAGATGGACGAATTCAGACAAGTTGTGGATATTTGGAAGCCTAAGATTATAGGTATTACTGAATCATGTGCTGAAGGCAAAACTGATGGTGACATAAAGTTGTCTGATGAATACACACCCATTAGGGATGATAGAGGAAGAGGAGTCATATTGTACATAGAGAACAGTCTAGATTTTGTTGAATGTCAAGAATTAAATGATGCTGACTTTGAATCTGCTGCATGGGCAACTGTGAGATTAAATGAAAATGACAGACTACTAGTGGGTTGTGTGTATAGAAGCCCCAGTATCACACGTGAGAACACAAACAGACTATTTGAAGTTTTGAAAAAGGCAGAGCAAGTGAAGGATATTACGCATACACTGATTTTTGGAGATTTTAACTTTCCTGAAATCAATTGGTTAAGCTATGAAGTAAGTGGAGGTCCCGATACAATACAATTCCAGTTCTATGAGCTATACCTGGACTTGTTCCTGTAGCAGCATGTGGATTTCCCCACCAGATACCGTGAGGGGCAGGAACCTTCAACGCTGGATTTAGTGTTGACAAGTGAGGAATATATGGTGGACAATCTGAGACCCATTGCTCCCCTGGGTAAGAGTGATCATGTTGGCCTAATGTGGTCGTACCTGACTTACACAGGACTGTACAGCAGAGGTTTTAAAGGCAAGTGCTATGATTACAAGAGGGGAGATTATGAAGCTATGAGAAGAGAGTTGAGTCTGTATGACTGGGACTCTGAGTTCCAGGGGAAGAGTGTCCAGCAGATGTGGACACAGTTCAAGACAGCTGTGCATGATGCCAGAGAAAAGTTTGTGAAAGAGAGGCAGAGAGTCCGCCCTTCCCCCAAACCTCCCTGGATCAAGAAGAGGATACAGAGGTCGGTCAAGAAGAAGCATAGATTGTGGAAGAGAGTGGAAGCAACAGGACGAAACATAGAGTACAGGGAATACAAGGAGCAGTGTAAGGATTATGACAAGAAGAGGAAAGCTGCCAAAAGAATCTATGAGAAGAAAATAGTGAGGAAATGCAAAGACAAGCCAAAGATGTTCTATGGATACATGAGGAACAAGCTAAAGGTGAAGCCAGTAGTCCCCCAACTAGCTAAAGAATACGGAAGTATGACAGAGTCAGATGGAGAAGTGGTCGAAGTGTTGGGCAAGTTTTTCAAGTCTGTGTTCACTGAGGAGGATGATGGTCCACTCCCTGATTTTGATGACAGAGTCCCAGAACAGGAAGGTCTACTAGATGTAAATTTTACTGAACAAGATGTACTGAAAAAACTGCAGAAACTAAATGGTGATAAAGCAAGTGGTCCTGATGATATGCATCCCCACCTGTTGAGGGAGTGTGCAGAGGTATTGTATCAGCCACTCTTCAGGATCTTCAGGAAGTCTCTAGATGATGGATCTGTCCCGGCTGACTGGAAGGTGGCGAATGTGGTGGCAATACACAAGAAAGGGTCAAGGACAAAGGCGGACAACTACCGCCCAGTCAGTCTGACGTCCCAGGTGTGCAAGATCCTGGAGTCGCTGATCAGAGATCACATGGTCGAGTTCTTGGAGGATCGCGGTCTGTTCAGCCCAGATCAACACGGGTTTAGTAGGGGTAGGTCATGTCTGACAAACCTGCTGGAAACACTGGAGCTATGGACAGAGGCCTTGGATCAAGGATATGGAATAGATGTCATCTTCCTGGACTATCAAAAAGCATTTGATACGGTCCCAATCAGACGGCTGATGAAAAAGTTGAGAGGATATGGAGTAAGGGGTGTGGTGGCTGACTGGCTGGAATATCTACTGACTGGGAGATGTATGAGAGTTGGAGTCCGAGGTGAGTTCTCCGAGTGGATCGGAGTGACTAGCGGGGTACCCCAAGGGTCGGTGATCGGACCGTTACTCTTTCTTCTCTACGTCAATGACATTCCAGAGTCTCTGAGATGCCTTGCCAAGTTATTTGCAGATGACACAAAGGTCTTCAACAAGGTAAAGAGGAGAATTGACTCTGAGAAGCTACAAGAGGACATCACCAAGCTGGACCAAGAATGGAGTAGGGACTGGTTGCTGCAGTTTAACGCCAAGAAATGTAAGAGGATGCATCTGGGGGGAAGAAACGCAAAGTTTGAGTACAGGATGAAAAATGAAGTGCTTGTGGAGACAGAAGAGGAGAAGGATCTGGGAGTGTGGATCAAGAACAACCTGAAACCTGAGAAGCAGGTGGCCATGGCTGTCAACAGAGCCATGACTGTCTTGAGGTCCATAAAGAGAACATTTGAAAATTATGACAGGGAAGCTTTCCAGATCACCTACAGGACCTATGTCAGACCACACCTTGAGTACTGTGTTCAAGCCTGGGCGCCTTATTATGTTAAAGATGTGAAGAAACTTGAAAATGTACAGAGAAGGGCCACTAAGATGGTGAATGGAATGAAGAACCTGCCCTATGAGGAGAGACTCCGAAGATTGAAGATAATGTCACTTGAAGAAAGAAGGCTGAGGGGAGGCCTCATAGAAACATTTAAGATATTGAAGGGCAAGGAGAAAATTGATTCAGACAAATTCTTCACCATTCAGGAGAACCCAAGAAGGGGGCACAGTCTAAAGTTGGTCAAGAAGAGGAGTAAATTGCTACCCAGGTCATCCTTTTTTAGTCAGCGGGTGGTAGACACCTGGAACATTCTGCCTGGACACATAGTCGAGGCGGAGACCACAAACAGTTTTAAGAGCAGATTGGATAGAGCATGGAACGTGATATGGGCCGATCACAGGAGGCTGGTGTCGAGCCTCCGCAGAGCCCATCTCCTGTGAACTGTGAACTGAACTGCACGATGTACAAACGATTGCATTTCGCAGAAATTGTTGTATTCTCTCAGGACTGATGAGTCAGACTTACGACATTGCTTACCCATTCAAATCCTTTCCAGCCAATGAGGTTGAAGGCTGAGGCTGTTCTCTGCTGTTTTTGTGTAACATCGTGGCACTTCGGCATCTGTAAATATTCTAAAAAAGAAATGTCAAGCTTAGAGGTGAATAGTTGTGCACCTTTGTACAGCATGTATTGAGGCCCAATATATTGGCATAAAGAGATCTGAGCTTCGAAGTGCATGTAAACAGCATGTCTGTTCTATCAAAAAACAACACCTTGCAGATTATGAAACCCACGACAGGGCACTATCATTGTCATAAATATATACAAAATTAAAAGCCTCTGGCACCCCTTTACAGTGGGCAAATATCAGTTGATACATAACTGTTCTGTACTCAGCAAGACGAGGTATCTTTGTCTGACTATTTTGGTCACATGCCACTAAACATCTAAACTCATTTGTTGTTGTTCTCATTTTCTAATCCTAACAATGACACCAACTGACCATGTCATAACATGTGACAAAATATTTGACTCAGTGGACTCCTAAAACTGCCAGTTATGTCCTATACTTGCAGAACTTTGTATAAACCCAAGTTTTGTTAGGAAGAACAATTGTCAGTAATCCCTGTGTTAAACCATACACTATTGCCACAGACTATCATTGCAATCCTATGTTATCACAATAAAGGTCATTTATATGTTAAAACTTTTATTCTCGTATTGTTATATGATTCTATCTTTATTACCGCAGGTATTGCCAGAGTTTAATCAATGAAACTAGAAAGGGGCAAGCAATACATTATGGGCACAATTGTTACAAATACAAAAATATATTTGTTTGATGTCAGATATCAATTCTGTACTAAACATCACGCTTTGAACAAACCTGAACTGTTGGGCAATAACTGATTGAACATGTCGAAAGAGAACATATTTCAAACAAACAATTCTACAATACCTTGTATAATAAAATGAAATGATAGCTTTTATCCAATATAAAAGGTGCTTTGCAGATGCGAGTACGTTGATTAAATGCCTTTGAGTTGTGCTGATGCAATGCAATGTGAAATATGTACAAATACTCCTGCAAATATATATATATATATAAGTTCCACAAATTACTTGGCATTGTCACACTATTTCCAAATTCAGGAAATATCAATGTCGAAAGGACAACAGAAGCTGAATGAAATGTGTTTAGTTGGACCTTGGCCCCAAATCAAGGTTGAAATCATCGTCAGATGATCTGACGGGCTCCCTACGATGTCACATAGACGTCTTTAGGATATCTCACAGACGTCTGTCAAATGAGACAGACGTCTTTAGGATATCTCACAGATGTCTGTCAAATGAGACAGACGTCTTTAGGATATCTCACAGACGTCTGTCAAATGAGACAGACGTCTTTAGGATATCCTGCAGACGTCTTTGACATCTCATCTAGAAAGTGTCGTGCGGCACCCGTGTATAATGTGACCACAGCTACGGCATATCTGAGATTGTTGCTGATAAACTGCCCGGCAGATTGTGAAGTCGGCCGATTGTTACTTCCCGGCCGGCGCCCGGTGCAAATGTGACTGAGGCATAAGCAGGAAGCCATTGGTTAAGCCTGAATATAACACAGTATTGCCTTACATAAAACCTAAACAATATTGATGCAATGCTTGAAGTTTGGTCAAATATTGACAAAGCAAAGATAAAAGACAAACTTTGGAGTATTGGTGTTTAATATCTCCCTGCAAGACAGACCACATACAGACACATACAGACACTTTGCAAATAACTAAATTACTTATCCATACCCTTATGAAGGTTTGGTGTTAGGAGATGTCAAAACTGTCGTGAAAAGAGATACAAAAATAGGGGGCCTTAATATGTTTTAAGTAAGTTTCCAATCCCTTTAAAGAACCAGGTACCAGATAGTGCAGAGGTGACGAAGTATTTTTCATCTAAATTGTCTTATTGGAGATGAGATAAAAAGAATAATTAAGACGATAGATTGTTATTATTTTGGTAGTGATATACAAAACTCAAATTCACAATACTACAACATTCAAAATATTAGGAAGAAACTAATATTCCACAGAATCTCTTTAATATTTCATGTCCTCTGGTCAGAGAGGTAATGATATATGCACATGTCTGGAGTCATTGATTACGCCAGCAGGTCCTCTGGTCAGAGAGGTAATGATATGTGCACATGTTTGGAGTCATTGATTACGCCAGCAGGTCCTCTGGTCAGAGAGGTAATGATATGTGCACATGTTTGGAGTCATTGATTACGCCAGCAGGTCCTCTGGTCAGAGAGGTAATGATATGTGCACATGTTTGGAGTCATTGATTACGCCAGCAGGTCCTCTGGTCAGAGAGGTAATGATATGTGCACATGTTTGGAGTCATTGATTACGCCAGCAGGTCCTCTGGTCAGAGAGGTAATGATATGTGCACATGTTTGGAGTCACTGATTTTGGAGGCAGCCGTGACATGGAGACATGTGAACATTTATGAAGCAATTTGCAGGCATTTCCAGAAAATAAATGTTCATTGTCATTTCAAAGACAAAACAGTTTTGATCAGCACTGCTCAAAGGCCATTGGCCTATATTTTATGCCATATGAATGAATGTACGGATGTCTATTGAACACGTTTAGCTTTCAGATCATTAAATTCAGTGCAAATATCGTCATTTTAAGAGGAATGGATTTGAGTAAATCAATAAATGAAGATAGTTAACCCAAAACAAGCTGGATTTGGCATTGTTTTCCAACATCCCTCATATCTAGCATAAATTCTTGTGTTTGATTTCATTCATAAACTCATAGCTTTTATAAATGAACAATAATATGACATGACGAATTAATTACATTCTGACATCCTGGACGCAACTCGGTCGGTGATTGAAATCTACTTAAATCAATATTTAAAAGGTTTTCACGGTGTCAAATAACCAAAACTTTCATGGTAGTGCAGACACATCTCTCATACTGATCACAGGAATTCATGAGAAAGGAAGGGTCAGTGCATCTTTGCAATCATTTCTGTATTGCAGATCTGGCTTGTGAGCAATAAAAGGAAAATGTCATTTTAGTTGTCAACTGACTGGGTTGAGAAGGGCTGGTAACAAGGATGGCCAGGGGTTTCATATTTCTTGTATAACCAATTACAGAGCAATGGAGGTAGAGGTATGATGATGTAGGTAGGTGGGGTCGACTCTATATATATATATATATATATATATATACATATATATATATACATACATATATATATATATATATATATATATATATATATATATATATATATATATATATATATATATTTATATATATATATATATATATATTTATATATATATATATATATATATATATATATATATATATATATATATATATATATATATATATATATATATATATATATATATATATATATATTTATATATGCAGGCAGTTCAGGAGGAATCCTTACGTGCGTGGCCTCAATGGGTGTGTCCGTCACGGCGCACAGCAGATGTGTCCTCCCCCATGCCATGTCTGCAACAGTTCACCAACAGTCATCTCTGAATACTGGGAAATATCATATATATATATGTATATCTCTGTGTGTATGAGTGCAAATGTTATTGTTAAGATACTGACTTCACCAATAATCATTGTTAAATAAAACGAATCCAATTGAACATCTTACAAAGACAAATATAACAAAAAAATCTAGTTGGAAGAAGGTGTATATCTTATTCAAAAACAGATATTAAGTAATCGAGCTGAAGCTGAACGTCTTGTAAAAAATTTAAAATACCTATTTGGAATAGATTGCGTGTTGGCCAAAAAATTATGTAAATTGTATTTGTTGCTGATTCATGAAGAACTTGCCCCCCTAAACATGTTTTGGGTAAGTTGTACATATTGATGTGGCGAGTGATGCGAGGTCCAGAGAAGTAAACTCTCTCCAGCTTGAAACTCAATTCTACCCTCGGAATTCTACCCCGTAAACGCTTTGACGTGAACGTTTCACCTTTCTCCTCAAGTGTGGCTTTCTCAATGTGTGGCATTCTCAATAGTTTTCTCCAAGTGGTCTCACAGATATGTCTTCCCCTTTCCTCAAACACCCCCCTCCCCCGAATAATTAATCGTCTACCCCAAATGATGACGAACAGTTTAAATGTACTGAAGTCAAATTTATAAAATGCCTGGGTATCTTTGCATTGGGTATATTTGGGTATTGTAGAGAGGGTATGTCCCCTGGAGTGCCACGCTTTAACACAAGATAAGAGCTTTACAGATCTTGGCAGGACATCAGTTTACTTCAACCAATAATGGTGGAGGTTGCTTCACCCGCTGTACTTTCTTTCTTCTTGTCGTGTACAAAGGGACATGTCTCGTCCATAAAATGGCTTTGCAAAATAATCCGGTTTAATATCAAAGAACAAAGTGGACATGACAGCCCTATCACAGGAGAGCTTCACAGTGCCACGAGAGATGGTGACCTCTAACATTATACATTCAGCCTTCACATCACATTATCCTCCTCTTGTAAATATCAATTATGATTAAGCTGTGTCACATACACATATTTTTCAATACCATTGTGCTCTCAATAATATAGTTTTACCATATTTTGTTTGCCAATTTGTTTGCCATTTTGTTTGCCATTTTGTTTGCCATTTTGTTTGCCGTTGTGTTTGCCAGGAATTGCAAATTGTGAAATGCTAGGAATTGTAAATAGTGAAATGCTACGTTTTGTAAACAGTGAAACACTGGGAATTGTAGATAGTAAATTGCTTGGTATTGTAAATAGTGAAATGCCACGTAAACAGTACCTCTCTCACCTCTTTTAAGAGCATGTTGAAGATATATCTCTTCAGGAAACATGTTCTTACGGAAGCATTATTATTATATTATTGTTATTATTATTATTATTATTATTATTATTATTATTATTATTATTATTATTATTATTATTATTATTATTATTATTATTATTATTATTATTATTATTATTATTATTATTATTATTATTATTATTAAACAGTGAAACGCAAGCAATTGTAAACAGTGAAACGCTAGGAATTGTAATAGTGAAATGCTCGGTATTGTAAATAGTGAAATAGAAATATTAAAATATAGTAAAAATAGAATATTATAGCCATAAGACAGGTTTATGGGGGGGAAATGAGTGTATATAACTGCAAATATTATATTTTGGAAAAATGGCTTTGGATAAAAACATTATTACGTGCACATGATAACTTTTTGACAATTTTGCAACTTGTTAACAATGTGACTGTTATCATATCCACACTAAACACATAACTAAGAATAAATATAATAAAAGGATTCCATGAACGGCGACAAATATAGAATACCACAAATATGTCGCAGATATCTATCTGATCAGCGTGTGCAGGCATCATGGGTAAATCATGCAAGCTGGTGTGTGCGCGCTCATATACATATATACATAAAATTATATATCTGTCTTCAATACTCAGATAGATTACCGTGCAGTTAGGGTTGTCTTTCGCTCACAATCAACAAAGAACACAACAAAATGAACACAACAGGTGCCGTTAACACCAGTCTGGACTCCCTGCAGCATGAACAGATGGCGCTCTCAACAGCGTCCATATTCTTTATGATTCTCGGTTTTGTTGGGGTGATTGATAACTGCTTCGTGGTCGTCGTGATATTAAGATATCGACCAATGCGAAAAAAGATCGCAAACCTTTTCATTATTCATCAAAGTATTGTGGATGCCGTAGCGTCGCTGATTTTCTTAACCAGTTTGGAGGCCGAACCTCGGAATTCTGGTTACTACGACACCTTTGACGACCTCTACTGCCGACTGTGGAAGTCGACGTTCGCAGCATGGTTTGGGTACATGGCCTCAACCTTCAACCTAATGGCCCTAACGGCGGATCGGTACCTAGAGATAGTGCACCCCCTCTGGCACCAAGCCCATATGACCTTCAACAAAGTGTACATGTTGTTTGCTATGGTATGGGTGGGCGCTGCGATCTGGGCTACTGGACTGATCGCGGTCACCTCTGGCATTAAGGACGGACTGTGCATCATCAGTAGCAACTGGCCCAGCGAGCACGTGCGCAAGGCGGTCGCTATCTCCGGAAACATCACATTCTTCGTCATCCCCGTCGCGGAGATGATCTACTGCTATGTGAAGATGGCCATTGCACTCCATGTAAAGGTTAGTCCCGCTCAACTGTCAGAGGCAGAACAAGCCAGGGAACTCAAGAAAATAAAAGCAAGACAGAACATCTTTAGGACCATGGTTCTTGTGAGTGTCGCTTATGTGTTTTGCTGGATGTGGAATCAGGGTTTTTATTTCCTGGTTCAGATTGGTTTTCCTTGGAGCTTTACTCATCCCTTCTATACTTTCTCCATGTTCATGATTGACGTGAATCTTGCCATTAATCCTATCATATATATAATGCAGTACAGGCCGTTTCAGCAGGCAGTTAGGGTAGTGATACTCCGCAAAGGAGCTAACAACGCAGCGTCCTCTATGGCAACATTGACAGTCGCCACCACAGAGAGAGTCTAATCAGGTGGTTTCAGCTGCCTCGCTCTCCAGATGATCTCTTTGGTTGTGAGTCCAGGGAATTCCATGAGTGGATAATTAGTCCCAGGAATCACCTCATGTGCTGAGTCTCTAGGATTTACTCTTGCCTGAATCCAGGCACTCTGGTCTGAGTCCCGGGGATCCACATTAAGTCTGACTCCCAGGAATTCAAAGTTGGTCTGAGTCCCGGGAATCCACACTCGGTCTGGATCTAAGGAATTCAAAGTTGGTCTGAGTCCCGAGAATCCACACTCGGTCTGGATCTAAGGAATTCAAAGTTGGTCTGAGTCCCGGGAATCCACACTCGGTCTGGATCTAAGGAATTCAAAGTTGGTCTGAGTCCCGGGGATCCACACTCGGTCTGGATCTAAGGAATTCAAAGTTGGTCTGAGTCACGAGAATCCACACTCGGTCTGGATCTAAGGAATTCAAAGTTGGTCTGAGTCACGGGAATTGACACTTGGTCTGAGTCCCGGGTATTCAAAGTTGGTCTGAGTTCTGGGAATCCAAACTTGGTCGGAGTCCCATTCGTCAACACTTGGTCTGAATCCCAGGAATCCACTGACATCATTAGCCAATGTCACTATTCCGTCATCTCCAACTGTGAAACAATACAGGAATCTTTAATGATATGAACATATGCTTATCTTTTAAGCATAAAAAACCTTCTTTGGAAATATTTTATTTTATTTTTCATGAAATCTGACAGGAAACCTAAATGTACAATGAATATAATATCAAATGTGGATTGCACACTCATTCTATCAAACATCAACTATTTATTATTATAATGTTAAAAGTGCAATATATGAAATAATTATATTCAAGGAATTCATTCTGAAATAAAAAAAATACAAAACTAATTTTTCGTTTATTTTCGTTTTAGATAGAAATTTCAATTGTGAACTAATTTGAAATTTTGTGATATTTGCATGAATATAATAAAAAGGCCAATTTTACACTGTGCAGCTGCTTTGATATCACAAAGGGTTTCTCGGAAAAGATTCTCCCCCTGAGCTCAAATATTCCTTTTTTTCGCAGAATTTTGTGCTCCCTCACAGCTCTCCAAATTTGCTGGTTTGACTCAAAATAGGGGAAAATATAGTGACTTATGCATGTACAGAACTGTCACTTTTTTCAATTTCAAAGGCATAAATGATACAAAAAGTAAGAAAAGAGTTAAATAAAAATGTTAAGGAAATTTATTTTCACTTTTATAGATTCCTTGTTCCTCCTAAAATGTACTGATCAGATGCAAAACCCGATTTAAAACAGTTAAGAAAGCAGATGTGGATCCTTCATATATTTGATATGAAACAGCATAAATGAAACACATTTTCAACCACATTGTTCATGCTTTGGTCAGTATTGGCAAATGTGTACACAAGGTTAAGGTCTGACTTCCTCATGATGGCAAGATGACTGTCGTGTTGCGTGTGCCGTCTACTAGATTGTACTTATAAATGTGACCAGTTTTGTGAGCCATAAGAGTATTATTCAATTCACTCCAGTGTCCTACTCTGAATGTGCCTATTATTAACAACGTCTTACTAATCACTGGTCAGCTAAACACAGTTTGTTGACAATGATTTGTATTTCAGCAGAGAACTCCTCTGCTTTCAAGGCGCAAAGAAATTTATGTTGGGTTTTCAGAGTTTAGGGATTTGTACTTTTGAAACACGCTATAAGTACAGAAGAAACAAAGGAAACAAAAACAAAGTTTTGCCGACATGTGATATCAAAGAGGTTGAATTACCTTCCAGTAAATAATGGCCTTTGTAATCAGTAGAAAGTGTCAGGTTTTGACCCCAGACTTCTGATTTACAGTAACTGATTCATTTACATACAACATAAAACGACCACATACATTAATATGGCACATCTTTCTGTTAGAAGCATTCTTCTTATTTTATCATGGTCAGTGAGGGAAACATTATCGACGCCAGGTAAGATACATATTGTATGTGTGAACAGATATCAGCTTTCCTCGTATCATCCATAATATATACTACTTAAATATGTGACACTCGCATCTTTGCATATGCCATTTTCTTTTTAAATACAACAGGAAATGTTTTATTAGACAAGAAAGAAGACTTAGAATTATCTTCTGACCAATTAGAAATGCAAAACAATAATTCGAGGAAGTCTTGGACTTCATTATGGCAGGCAGAAGTAAGAATACAATGCCATCTGGGGTGAATTTAAAAAAGAAGCTTAGATGACAAGGACTTTATCCCAGTGTGTATAAAACTATTTTGGAAAGTAATGTTACCACTCATCTGTTATTAGTTATAGAAAGGATTATAACACAATTGTATTTTTTGTGCTTTTATCAACAATTTTGTCTGCCAGTGTAAGGATTTCTGACATAGAATTGAGGGGTATTGTTTGCTGATTTTCCTTGTGTGGATGAACATTTTGGTGACAGATTTGCCCAGCATAGCATGGTCATATTGCTCCGACCAGCCCAACCAGAAGATAACAAGGAGGACCAAATGCCGTTTCTCTTAAACTAATTGAAATAAGCAATATGTAAAGGATAAGGTATGGTCACATGATCATTACGCAGTATAATTTCATTCAAGTAATGGACTTGTGGCCATGTACCTTATCTGTTTTAAAATATGGACTCACAACGCACTGAAACTGATTTGATTACATATTCTGAAGCTCAGTAAATTGACATCAGTGCATGAATGTATATTTCATTCCTGTCACATGATGTAATCAATTTCAATTTCTCTAAATTTCAAATTCATTCTTTTCATCATACTCTGCATGGCGAGGTAGAGTCATATACTACCTCTGCAGTAATAGGCATGACACTGTTTCAATCTATTCCGCAAGGTCGATTGCATAATCCACAGATAGGTGGGCAATTGGTGGTCTTTGCACATGTGCACTCACAATGCCCGCCCAATTGGCTTATACTCGCACACACATCAGGTGCACTCACTTTCTGCCCAAACAAACATTTGTGACGTTTGTTACTTATTCACTTTTCACAGTTCACTTTTCATAGTGCCACAAAATACATCCCAGTGACATTTTGAAAACAATATTGCAAATATAACATGTTGACAACCTCATCTATTGACTTTGAAAAAAATCTGAATAATGAACTGTGAAAAGTGAATAAGTAAAAAACTTCACACACATCCAAAACACTGACACCAGTTGACTGAGTTATACTTGCACATGTATTTGTTGTTGTAGTCACTTTCTTACCAAACAAGGACACTGATTGGCTGTGTTATTACATGTGACAACATTTTTTACTTGGTGTCGATTGGCTTATAAAAGAAGCTTGTTATGGGCGTGACCTCTCGGTACTCACTGATTATGGTCAATTATTGCAGAGCTAGGTATATATCCTGGCTCTGCTATGGAGAGTATTTTCATCAGTGAACAGACAAAACCATTTACTTCATGTCATACTTGATAAGAAATGAATGAGCCTTGATTTCACTTCTTACAGTCATGTACTGGTTGTATAACAAAATAATCATTGCAAGCAGTATCAAGACTGAAATATATGGGTATACTCTGCCTGGCGAGGTAGTCACAGACAGGTGCGTAATTGGTGGGATAGCGCGTGTGCACTCGCAATACCCGCCCAATTGGCTTATACTCGGACACACATCAGTTGTACTCACTTTCTAACCAAAACATAACAAACATTTGAATAATGAACTGTGAACAGTGAATAAGTAACAAAGTTCACACACAGAACATAACAAACGTGTGTGCAGGTCACGAGGCGGTGCGGTCGAATCCTACAGCCACGTGATGTACAAGTACTTAACTAAAATTCGAATTGATATATATATATATATATATATCAATTCGAATTTTAGTCAAGTACTTGTACATCACGTTATATAACTGAGGAGACCCTTAGATTGTGTGCTTAAACCCAGTGTGTTGCTGTCAAAGATACTGCCATTATTATTCAAAAGAGCACTAGCATACCTCACCGAAAATATTGAAATGCAGTCCAAGAAGACAGATACATGTCTCCATCTTGTTACACTGTGTGTGGATAGCTATATTTACCATGAATTGAAGAAAAAAACAGATAATATATATATAAAGACGAATCACATTTCAAAACTAAAGTTTTTAAAGAAAGACAACATCAAAGTTTTCCTTGCACGCACTTTGCTTCTCAGCATGCATTTCTATTAACAGATAAATAAAGCACCTGTGCATTAACTTCGACGGGGAACAATGATGATGGAAGGCAAAACAGTCTCGAGTATTCAAAGCTTCCATACTTGGGCTGGTGGCGTTACTACCCTGTTTCCGGCTATATCTTCTCTCAGTGCGTGTACACCTCTCATTTGTCTGGCTCAATTCGGGCCACTGAGAAAACAACAATAAAATTATACCATGTCGATTTGTCTCAAGATACATGTAAATAACAGGAAATGTTCACACACAAGGAAATATTCACAAACCTTTCAAAAAAGCAATGCTCAATTCGATTCTGAGGCCTTTGACTACCCAATTTTACTAGGCCTCTTCAATATATACTGAGCCCGATGCAAAGGAGAGTAGCCTTTGACATGTGTATAGAAAATCCCATTAAAAAAACCGTGTTAATTATTCTAACCTACCACTCCAGGGCCGCCCGGTCCTCCTGGACCGCCTGGACTCCCCGGACCTCCGGGACGAGCAGTAACGGGATTGAAAGGAGACCCAGGACTTCCCGGATTCTCCGGGGAGAAGGGTGAGCATGGAGTTCCCGGGATTCCTGGCATGGATGGCCTTCCCGGAGAACGTGGTAGAGATGGCCGACCCGGACCACCGGGTCTTCGGGGACCTGCAGGACCGCCCACCTCCCCAGTAAGAACTTCACAATCATCCAAAGGTCCAAAAGGAGACATAGGTCCTCAAGGTCCACAAGGTCTCCCGGGAATAAGAGGGCCACAAGGTGCCCCTGCTGAACCCACAACACCAGGATACAATGCTCTGCAAAGTGAGTAACCATTAAATTGCTGAGTAATACCTTTAACATTGACTATTTAGTAGAGGAGGAAAACTTAAGTAGTGATGACGAGATGTACGCTTGACTGTTACCATCCATTTTTGAACCGTTTTATGTTGTGAAGGTCCATAACCTTTCTTGGGGGAGGGGGCTGTAACTCAGTCAAGATGTCAAAGTAAAATATTCTCGGCCCTGGGGTCCGGTCTCTTAAATGGCCAAATGCCAATCGCACGTTACCCTCTAAATAGAACTTCTCTCTCATATTGTAATATCAGTCCATGCCTTCAAAGGTATAAAGGTGCGCATAGCATTGGTCGCAAGTCACCAATCATAAAAATCTGCCTGTCCACTGATTGGTGAAAGAATATGAATAGTTTTGTGTTTGTACTGGTAGTTGTACTGATTTGTCAGTTTATATGTCAGACACCCGATTACAGTTTTTGACCTGATTCAGATTTGATATTTTGATATTTTTGTGAACAAGGCAAGTATTTATAACTCAGGGAATTTCAAATTTAGAATGGTATCAAATTAGTTGTGGAACTCCGACATGTTGCTCCGACCATCCCGGCCAGAAAAAAACTAGTATCAAATACAGGGCAATGACTGCAGAAGTAGTAATTAAATACTACCGATGTAAGGAGCGGACCACTATTCATTCAGGGGAGTGGAGGAAGGTCAAACAAAAATATCGGTGAGGCCACAATATGGAGAAAAAAGATTGAGAATACCAATCTTAAGAAAAAAATAAATTGAGACTCGCACATCTGCAGGAAAGAAATGTTCGAAGGGTCAATTTATTTGGAAAAATATGGAGTTTCAACCTTGTAGAAGTCACTTTTAGAGGGGAAAAAGAAACTAAAAGTAAATTTTGCCTCGCTTTACTAGACACCACAATAGGTACAATCTACCCAAATATGTTTAGCATGTTTGGGGAGCAGGTTTTGAGGCATCAGCAACAAATACAATTTACAACATAACTTTTAGGGTGATATGCAATCTGAGGTTAGAGCGAAAGCTTCTTAGTACCAGTTCCTCTGTGGTGATCCAAAGGTCGTGGGTTCGATCACTGGCCGTGCTAAGATTAAATTTATGGTATTATATCACATATGAGTTGTGCCTGAAGGGTTAACCTGTTGTCCCTGTAAATCTGTGACCGGGTGGATGTCATGCTAAGGACCTGCGACATGACAATTCAGTGAGGCAGCACTATATCTGCTACAAGTCGGTCTCATCACAAAATAAATGAAATAATGTTGAAAGTGATGTAATACCGCAAACAAAGTCACATTTATTCCAATGTTGAACATTTGTTCCAATTTCCAAAAAGGTGCTAAAGCGATGGATTTTTTGACAAAATCGGTTGTCAACCTCGGGCACTTCAAGACTGCATGATGTCTGGAAAAAATTGTGGTGTCCAGGCGATATATGGTTGGCGCTGGGGTAGCCGTCCAGTGCCCATATCTCATGTGACCACACTGATGGCAAATAGGACAAAACTTCCTGGCACCCAGGACTTTATAAGCAGATGACGACTGAGAAAAAAAATGGAGAATGGACTGAGAAAAAAAAGAGAATGATCAAGTGCCGGAGAAAAAAAAATCAGCAAAATTGCTTTCCTCCACCCCCCTGAATGAATAATGGTCCATCCCTAATCCAGAGTAATCGCAAGTTATCACAGAATCGCCAAAGTTCGTGTGTTGATAATTCTAATAATTATGTCAGGTTTGTTCAAAGGTGATCTGGACCGAATTTAAAGTCACAAGGTTGCATCTCTTATACATGTAAGAGGCTCATGGTGGCATTGTAGTAAATGAAGGTTCTTGTTCAAATATGTATGTGAGAGCAATATACCTACAATCATTGAATAATTTATCTACCTTTTTGTCATCTACATGTAAGAGACAAATATATGCAACTGAGCTGTACTTCTTCATCTTCATGTGTTTGGATAAGGTCTCCGTGTTGGTTTCAGTGGTGAATGCAGTGTTGAAACTGAACTGTAACTATATTCTGTATCTTCATGTGTTTGAATAATGTTTCTGTGTTGGTTTCAGTGGTGAGTACAGTGTTGATACTGGGCTGTAACTATATTCTATATCTTTGTGTGTTTGAATAATGTTTCTGTGTTGGTTTCAGTGGTGAGTACAGTGTTGAAACTGAACTGTAACTATTTCTGTATCTTCATATGTTTGGATAATGTTTCTGTGTTGGTTTCAGTGGTGAGTACAGTGTTGATACTGGGCTGTAACTATATTCTGTATCTTCGTGTGTTTGAATAATGTTTCTGTGTTGGTTTCAGTGGTGAGTACAGTGTTGATACTGGGCTGTAACTATATTCTATATCTTCATGTGTTTGGATAATGTGTCTGTGTTGGTTTCAGTGGTGAGTGCAGTATTGATACTGGGCTGTAACTATATTCTGTATCTTCATGTGTTTGAATAATATGTCTGTGTTGGTTTCAGTGGTGAGTGCAGTGCTGATACTGGGCTGTAACTATATTCTATATCTTCATGTGTTTGGATAATGTTTCTGTGTTGGTTTCAGTGGTGAGTACTGTGTTGATACTGAGCTGTAACTGTTTCTTTATCTTTGTGTGTTTGAATAATATGTCTGTGTTGGTTTCAGTGGTGAGTGCAGTGTTGATACTGAGCTGTAACTATATTTTGTATCTTCATGTGTTTGGATAATGTTTCTGTGTTGGTTTCAGTGGTGAGTGCAGTGTTGATACTGTGCTGTAACTATATTCTGTATCTTAATGTGTTTAGATAATATGTCTGTGTTGGTTTCAGTGGTGAGTGCAGTCTTGATACTGGGCTGTAACTATATTCTATATCTTTATGTGTTTGGATAATGTTTCTGTGTTGGTTTCAGTGGTGAGTGCAGTGCTGATACTGGGCTGTAACTATATTCTATATCTTCATGTGTTTGGATAATGTTTCTGTGTTGGTTTCAGTGGTGAGTACCGTGTTTATACTGAGCTGTAACTATATTCTGTATCTTCATGTGTTTGGATAATGTGTCTGTGTTGGTTTCAGTTGTGAGTGCAGTGCTGATTCTGGTGCTGCTGGTGGCTTCAGTGGGCATGGTGATATCACTAGTCATCCTACGCAAACGAATAGCCCTCATCCAGCTTCAAGCGCCCCCTGGTGGCAAATATACTTGCACACAGCCTGATAAGGTGCAGTTAACAAAGTCAGAATTTACATCATAGTTAACAGACATTGCTGTATTATAATAGATGAAAATCACATTAATATTCAATGCAATATATAATAATTTGAATAAATAAAATTCCACAGTCAAATTTCTTACATTTTGCACTGGATTCTGTTTAGTGACATGTTATAATCACATCCTTCTTAATAAATATTATAAAGATTTCTTTATATCAGTGGTATGTCATTTTACAACATATACAAAGGCATTTCTCATCTGTAACAATTTGTTCATGACTGAATGATGAATAGATATAGAACTCTCTTTTTTGGAAGTAAAGGTATCTGACAATTTTCAATATATAAACATGAAGAATGTTCATTATGTGTTTTAATACTTTCATATATAATACATTAATCAGGATGTTTTGCACTTCTGAGAATATTCTTGACTTAAGGTAGGCCTGAGTGGAAATGTAATCCAGTATGGGGGATTAAACAGCGAAAAGTGTTTGTGTTGATAGTGCACTATGTTCAGCAAAAAAGAGTCTAGTTTTGTTAAGCAACTTGTGATGTTGTAGTTATTTTCTGGTGTTCCTGAGCTCCTGTACATGTATTGAGAGCTCTGGGGGACTTTTCAATGTGTTACGGTAAGTTTTATGGATATATAAAATGCTATATTGAGTGGGATAAAACACTTGTATTCTGAAGACATTTTATTATGGCATATCTTATACATGTTATAAAATATTACCTATTCAATTAAGAAAAAATGATAACATTTATACAAAATAATGTCATACAACATAAATTTCTCACATTTTCACATTTCATATTTTCAAACCTCCCGAGTTGTACAGAGTTGAGGCAAGACCAAGTAAGCACTGATAGGATTGAATTGTTACAGTTCACTGGGTCTGTCCATAGACATTAATACTGAGAGATGTCTATATTAATGTATTGGGACAGCTTGAGGTTGTCAGCCACTCCCCCATACTGAGGCATGACAATGTAAGCACTGATATGATTGCATGGTTATAGGTCACTCCCTCTCTCCATATACATTAATCCTGTGATCAATTAACTTAAAGATAGATTACTGGACACAATATAAATCAGACAGAGAACAATGTTATCAGAAAATGATATTGTGAGCCACAAACTATTTCCGAGTTTTTCAGAATCTTCTGAAAATTAAATATAATTACATTTATTTTTCTCCAGTAAAATTTACTATGTACACATTTCATCTCCTTCATTATGAAAGGGAACTTTTCCAGAGTTTCCAGAGTTACTATGTACACATTCCATCCCATTGACTATACATATATATCAGCATGTAACTTATAACATGTTACTTCATAACAATTTGATGGTTTGTATACATGAAGAAACAATTTCTTCCTATACATTGTTTGTTTATTATGTACATAGCACCAGGGTATGGTAGTATGACCTTAGCCTTTTTTTAATAATTCAAATAATGGAAAATAGCAGGAAAAACCCTGAACAATTAATGGGCCTTGGCACAAGCTTCTTGCTCAAATTTCCAACACTGCATATGAGCCTTGGTTTGTGACAACTTCACAGTGTAAATATGAAATGTCAAATCTCCAGGAACAATAACCGAAATATTTATTTCATCAAATAATATAAGCTATCCTGGAACACAATTAATGAATGCAAGTTAAAGCAATATAAAAATATAAAAATAGTGTTTTTAAGATATATATTTCCAACTCAGAAAGAGTTAACACAGATGAATTTTGGAATAAGCTGCATGTAAAGTTCATCTTTTTAAATGCCAGCTCCAGCTACTGTATAGGTTATATTTGCTGTCCTTGGGGCAGAGGAATTCCAGGCTATTTCTTTCCATCAGGATCATCACTCTCATTTCTGAAAAAAAATTGTTGGACATTTTCATTCCAAAACAGCCATTGTTACGTTTGTAGGTAATAATTAAAATAAATAAATCCTGATCTGCCAACTCTATTATTTAACAGGCATGTTACATGAAACAAAAGTATTATTTTATTGGCCAAATTCAATATAATTTTTTCAAATTAAATGTCAACAGTCTCGACATCACAACAGCTGCTTTGAGTGTGTAGCTGCTTGCTACCATAGCCACTGCTTGGAGAGTGTGAAAGCTGCTTATCTTCATGGAGTTAATATAGAATAATGTTTACCCATAAGTATCAGGTGGAGCCCCCTGGTGAGAGAGTTGTGCCATCTCCACCAGGAGGTGTTCTCCCAGGGCTCTGATGGCGTCCGCTCCTTTACTGCCTTGCTTTGTGGAGGACGATCCTGCAAACAATCAAGGTCATTTCTAAATGTTACATGTGTTTAACAGAGGAAAATAGGAATATAAAAAACACAAAAGAAAATGCATATGCCCCAAGCCCTTTTATTCAAATTCATAAAATGATTTTGAGATTGTTCCAAAAATTTACAACATAAATATTTTGGGAAAAACATCACTCCGTCATCCCCCACCCCTGCTAATTCATTAAATACAAATGATTCAGATTTTAATAAGATGACCAACTGAAATATCAATATGTTTGGTATCAATAATCTGTTGTAAAATAATGAAAGAATCCATTAAGTTATCTAATCAAGTAACCTGGTATAATAAGCATGTTGACAATTAAAATTACCATTTTACCAATAATCTGAAAACTCATTTCAGTCTCCCAAAGTACGTGCACAAATAAATCTCAAAACTGCCCAACTGAGTTACATTAACATGATAATTGGAGAAAATGTCATATACACAACTACAACATATAAGAGAAATTAGTAAGCAGCAAATAAAGCTTTGTTCCCATCTCATGTTGGCCACATTCAAACAAAAGAGGGTGATCAGTGAAATCCTATCAGCCCAATTGACAGATACACTCGTTAATTTGCCCCTTGGTGGGTTTAGCAGTTGGATGTATATTATTGCAGAGGTCTAAGCACATATCTCAGACAGTGTTGAAGGGCAAACTGTTTTCCGGTATTGGAGAGTGAGATGTAACATACCTTTCCCTTTTGAAGACTTCTTGTTTTTAGTTGACCCTTCTTCTCCAGACAATAATCCTTCCACAGACGTGTCCGCACCAAATATCAACTCATACTGGGACTGGACGCTTTTTCTTCCTGGTGGGTCAGGTGACTGACCAGCAAGCTGCGATTGTCCAGGTTTGCTTAAAGGTTTATTTTTGGCAAGATTGGATTTAGTTTTGGTCGTAGTACCATTACTTGACTTTTTGCTGCCTCCTGATATTTTGGGATTTACAGTGCTGAAAATAAATTGAGAATGACTAAGCTGGCACAGTGTAACATACTAGGAATGGGAACCATATACACTTTAAATCACAGAGAAAAATTGGGAAATTATGAGCCCCTTAAATCTTAGGTTCAAATTGTCTTCTATGATATCATTAATATTAAGCAATGAAGATTAATCTGTGCATTATTAAATCTAAAGCTTCAAAAAAAAAAGAAAAAAAGAATGATTTCCATAGAATCAGACCTTTTAGTTGATGATTTGGCTGTTTTTTTTACTGTTTTGGTGCTGGTATTTGCTGAGGCATTGGATCTGGTACTGGAGGCAGAGGAGAACGCAGCCGAGCTCTTCATATTCTGCGCATCACTAACTCTCATGCGAAATGGTCGACCAGCGACCGGTATTTTGGTCCCATTCTTATCAGAGTTGGCACTATTACTGCTATTGAGAGTCTGGTTCTGACTAGAGGCACCAGATGGCACTGATGAACTGGAACTCATCTGTGTAGCACCAGTAGCCCCACCTGTTGTGAACGTTTGGAGGGACTCAGTGTCGGATTCACTTGCAGTTTTCACTGAAGGGACCACCAAATTGTCTTTGATCACTTGACCTTCTTTAGGTGGATTATACATTTTATTGACTTCTTTCCACATTCCCAACAGTGTGTCTGGATTACTACTGTCCATATCAGGAATATCAGCTATGCCAGTATTCTGGGAATCCTGCATGTTTGACTCCACACTCATAACAGTAGTTTCTTGAATCAAAGTTTCATCCATTTTATGAGCAGTGTCATCAGATTTATAATTTGGGCTCCAGTCATCAAACCTTGGCAGTACCTGCTTATATGCCTGGGGTTGGTGCAGTTTGCCAACGGTAATGGTTTGTCTCTCCTGACTCGTCCCGCGGGAAGATGCACCATCCCCATCAAACTGTCTTCTGTCCTCAGATAAGTTGGTGCCCATCTTTAGAACACTTCTATGAACCACTCTGTCGCCTACATGCTGCAAGAAAACATCATTTTATCATTCAAAATCATGTCTCGCCAAATATCTCTCCTGCAGCTGAAAAGTTCTTCAAATAATAACCTTAAAATTTCTATATTTTTATGAATAAAATACTGTGCAGAATCAAAAATTAAATCTCTATGCTTTCCAGTCAGCATGTATCTAAGCTCCTCATTTTGAATACATTCCTGGTGTAAATTGGGTATGTGCTGATCCAATATTTCATGAGGTAGACCATTTACACTGGAGAGATGAACAAATGTTAAGTTGATGTCAATACCCTTCAATCAATTTGGCCATGGAGTAAAAACTAATTTAGCATGAAAATTAAAATTTCATGTGTAGTTCTAAATGTTATTTTAACTTGTTTCACAATATTTATGATTTTGATCAAAACTTCTTTTTTCAGTATCATGCAATACTGATAACCCACTAATTTTGTGTAAACTTATAATTTGAGAACATGACAGATGTACAATATCCAAGAGGAAACTTTTTTTATATTTACCATGGTTTCCACTCTGTACCTTGGTTCTTTCATATCACTGCTCATGTAACTTTGGTCCACTAAGTCATCATTTTTGTTTTGTTGTTCCTGTGTTTTAGGATCTCTAGGGTTAAGTTCCCTTGTATTTGCAAAGTCCACTTCTGACAGATCCAGATCAGTGCGGTAACTAGCCATTCCAGTTTCCACTTGTGACTCGTCTGCAGAATAGTCAGTTCTGTCGATGGCAGAGTGGTGGCGCCGGCGTTCAGGTGTGGAATGGAAGGTTGTGGGACCTGAAACAATCGCTGTCCTGGCAGCGGACATCCTCTCAGCCAAGTGTAGACTTGAAGAAGCCCGTTCAAACCCTGAAAGTCTGGCTTCCAGTCTAGCTATCTGAGACTCCTGCAAATAATCATATACATGTACATTTAATACACTTGATGTTAAAATCAATAAAAAAACAATCCCTGAGATATATAAGTAAAGAAATTCCTATTTTATTTATTTTCTTAACCATAAACTAATATTTTATCTTCTTCTGACCTTGAGTACAATATTTTCGTTGTATTCCATGATGATGAGTTTGTTTGCAGTAAGCTCCGCCTCCAGCCTGTCGATCTCCTCCCGGGCTGCATCAAGCTCCACCTCTAGCTCCGCCCTATCACCTCGCACCTTGATTAGCTCCGCCTCCAGTTCAGCAGTCTGCTTCCTTGTCTGAGATACAGCCCTCTCAAATACTTCCTTCAATTCTGCATCCTGGTAGAATACAAGCAAACAATCATCTTATAATCACCTACAGTATGCGTACCACCTGATAACTGCCAAAAATAAGTTTAAAACCTTTTTATTGGAGATAATTTAAATAGCTGATAATGAGCCTTGAACCACACTGACAAATTAATTTAATATTGATTTAAACCTCCTCTTCTGATATTAGTTTAAATTTTATCTTATCTTTTGTCAGTGCTAATTAAATATCCTAACTTAAAGTTTATATTATAATAATATATTCATCATCACAAAATTTACTAAGTTCCATTAAATCTTTCACAAAATAAATATTTAACAACCCCATTAAATACTTTTCTCTGACACACATGAGAATTAAGCACTGCTCACCTCAGATTCCCGCTGAGACTTGGATGATTCCATTTCCCTCTGGAGACGAAGGATCTCCGATTCCAGCTTGGCTTCTAACTGAGACTCGCGAGCTCTCGTCTCTCCCAGCTCAACAGACAGCCTCTGAGCATCCAGCTCCTTTCTCTGCAATGTCAGCATCAAGAATATCATATTACTCTATTACTATAATGTGCATGTTTCTTATCTCCACAGTGAGTTTGAACTTTTTTGGCCAGTTTAGTTTTTATGAATATTTGGCCTTTTTAATGTAGTCCATATGAATAACAGACCAGTATATTACAACAAATCAGATCTACAGGGAATAGGGTAAACTCACCTCAGATATTGCATTGAGCTCCTGAAGTTTTTTACCCAGCCTGTCTTGTTCTCTCTGGCTCATTGCAAGCTCTCGTCGGCTCTCCGTCAGCTCCATCTGACTCTTTTGACATGACTCGCGAGTCACCCTAAGTTGCTGACTCATCTCCGCATGCTCGCGATTCGAGTCTTCCATCTCCTTCTGCAGCCTTAGCAATTGCTGCAATAGTAACTCTCACTAATTAAAATAACATAAGCTATTGGTGTGTTACTTCTGCAGACCTCATAAATAAGCCAAAGCAAATTGCAGAATTATCCATTTCTCTTGTATAACACAGCATAGAATATAAAATCTCTGGCACACACCCTCATTCTAAATAATGTTGGTGTTGGAAATTTAAATACCATCAACTATTATCGTGTAATTACAGCAGACCTCAAAATTTAGCACATTACAGAATTATTTGTAAGGTACTGAGAGTATTTATAATACTATCATATAATATGTATCAACTGACTGATAAGTCATCAGGGGCTGGGAAGAACTTCATAAAGAATACAAAGTAGATTATTGTATGAATTCCTGTCAGTATAATAAAGATATCAATCAATTAATCAATCAATCAATATTTGCTTCTATAATATACCAAGGCATGGAATAGAAAATCTCTGGCACACACCCCCAAACTTAATAATACTGGTGATATAATTTCCAAATAGGAATAGAGTGTTGTTTATCTATTTCTGACATAGAACATGACATGTTCATATATATGAGGTTCTTGCCTTTTCTAGAGCATGAAGAGTGTCACCTCTTGTCTGGAGCTCACCCTGGTGGTTGGCATGGAAAGTGCGAGCTTGCTGAAGCTCCTGTGTTGTCTTCAGAAGTTCTGCTTCCATTGTCCCAACCTGCTTCTGTAAGTCTTGCATCTGTAACATTTGATTTTCGGAGATTTTAACATATCACAGGTATTAACATCCTGTGTGCATTCTGTTCAAATGAAATCTCCCCATAAATTAAAAGCCCAGCCCTCGCAAAACACCCATATAAATGTCATGAATAGAAAATCTTATATTAATTATTCATTACCAAAAATGGATCTAAACTAAATAAGATATGCATATTTACCTTTTTTGCCTTTTGTGTAACATCAACCTTTGTAGTTTTCAAAGCAGCCTCCAGTGAGATGATTTTAGCTTCCAAATCACTGCTGTGTTCCTTCAGGTGCATGTCAACTTGCGCCATCTAGTAGCATTAAAACAAAATCAAACATGCAAATAAATATCATTGAAAGCAATCTCCTGATATGCAGATTTTATTTAATTAATGATATAACAAGATATTTAATTAATGATATAACAAGATATCAGCTATAATCCGGATAAGATGTTTGACGATCACTTACCTGTGCTGCCCTCTGCTGGAGTTCCCACTGTCGCTGCTTCAGGGCTTGGTCTAAATCTTCCAGTTCCCTGTTACGGCTTCGTAACTCATCCTGACTGCATCTATAATGCAAGCACAAAATTCACTACAAAGCTCAAGGTACTGTTAAAGCTAATAAACCTGTCTTTCATTCATGTTGGACATTTACACCAAAATTCATCCTTGAATAATGTGTCTGGGGAGCTGTTCATATATTTTGCTGCTCTTGATTTTTTGACACATTTATATGTTGTATTGTTCTTAAGATATAGTGTTTAATATTGCTCTAGTGTGGACAGATGGGGGATGTCAAGGGGCCACTAGCGGCACCTCTTAATGTACCTCAGAGAATATTTGAGGTTGTCAAGTTGATCCTGTTTGCGCCTGACCTCGCCCTGAGACTCCTGGACCTCATCCTCAAGCTCTGCCACCTGCCGACGAAGGCTCCGACTCTCCTCCTGTCAGAAAACAGTCAAGCTTGGAGTCATTCGCTGTGGTTAATTGAAGGGCTAAACTAGCAAGCGATCTTATCTTATCGGTAAAATGAAATATATATTGAAGTTGACCTTGGCACATAAATGTTGAACTCCTGTGAGATATATCTTTGTGAATAACGTATTTGAAAGTTGAGTGGCAATCCAAGCATTTATTTATAAGCAAATCAAACACCAGCAAAACATTTTCCAATTTGAAAAAGTTGACAAAGTAATAAAATTGTCTATTTCAATCTTTTCCGTACTTTTGTCAGGAAGAATACAACTGTAAAGTTTGGTGCTAATCCATAGATTTTTTGGCAAGTTAGTACATCCACAATAAGTTCAAACCTTGATCCAATTTGTATGGGTCAAATATGTAATGGAAAGGTCAGAATCAAATCTAACTGAAAGAATGACATGAAGTACACAGGTGTAAAGTTGTTTTGTGCCAATCCGGTCATTGTTGGGCAAGTCTGTAAGAGGTTTGACTGGAGAGATGGATGTATGGAAAAGGTTGCTCAAGTTTGTTATCTTCAAGGATTGAGATGAACTGTGATGATTTTTGTTTGTACAATTACAGTGCCTGGCTCTGACCCTAAAAGAGGGTGATGTTATCGCCCTTTCTGGTTGGGCAGCAAAGGTTGTCTTTGAGGTCAATAATTAAATATCAATGATGGAAATGATTCAACTAGCCATCATCTGTTCCCCCAAGCTGTTCTTACCTGAGTATGTGACTCTAGAGGGACCCCTCAGTTTGTTCTTACCTGGGCAGTTTTCATCTGAGACTCCAGAGTGACACCCCGATCTGTTCTCTCCTGTACGTCATACTCCAGGGTATGGACCTGTTCATCCAGTTCTTCCACTGAAAACACAGGATATAGTACAATACTGGTGCCATGTCAAGGTCACATCAGCAATAATACAATAATGGTGCCATGTCAAGGTCACATCAGCAATAATACAATATTGGTGCCATGTCAAGGTCACATCAGCAATAATACAATGTTGGTGCCATGTCAAAGTCACATCAGTCATAGTACAATACTGGTGCTATGTCAAGGTCACATCAGTCATAGTACAATACTGGTGCCATGTCAAGGTCACATCAGCCATATGGTACAAAATGGTGGCATGTCAAGGTCACATCAGCTATTATACAATACTGGTGCCATGTCAAGGTCACATCAGTCATAGTATAATACTGGTGCCATGTCATGGTCACATCAGTCATATGGTACAATAATGGTTCCATGTCAAGGTCACATCAGCCATTATACAATACTGGTGCCATGTCAAGGTCACATCAGTCATAGTATAATACTGGTGCCATGTCATGGTTACATCAGTCATAGTAAAATAATGGTGCCATGTCAAGGTCACATCAGACATTATGCAATACTGGTGCCATGTCAAGGTCACATCAGCAATAATACAATAATGGTGCCATGTCAAGGTCACATCAGCAATAATACAATATTGGTGCCATGTCAAGGTCACATCAGCAATAATACAATGTTGGTGCCATGTCAAAGTCACATCAGTCATAGTACAATACTGGTGCTATGTCAAGGTCACATCAGTCATAGTACAATACTGGTGCCATGTCAAGGTCACATCAGCCATATGGTACAAAATGGTGCCATGTCAAGGTCACATCAGCTATTATACAATACTGGTGCCATGTCAAGGTCACATCAGTCATAGTATAATACTGGTGCCATGTCATGGTCACATCAGTCATATGGTACAATAATGGTTCCATGTCAAGGTCACATCAGCCATTATACAATACTGGTGCCATGTCAAGGTCACATCAGTCATAGTATAATACTGGTGCCATGTCATGGTTACATCAGTCATAGTAAAATAATGGTGCCATGTCAAGGTCACATCAGACATTATGCAATACTGGTGCCATGTCAAGGTCACATCAGTCATAGTACAATAATGGTGCCATGTCAACTCACTGGGAGCTCCTACAACTGGTCATATCAGGCACAATCCAATACTGGTCCCATGTTAACTTACTGGGAGGTCTGCCACATGTTATCAACCGGGGAACTTTGCACAGGTCATTCTTATTTCTATAACTTCAGATTTGCCCAAGATTCCTTCACTATCTTTACACAAGCCAAGTACTTTATTTATCATACCTTGTTCTACTCTATCCCTGAGTTGGGTCTGCAGGTCCCTGAGGTTGGTCTCCAGGTTTGCCCTGGATTCCCTCAGGCTTTCAGCTTCCTTGCTCTCCCTCTGTACCTTCTTCTCCAGCGTGTGACACTCATCTGTCAAACGCTTCTTGTCTGATGCCAGGTCCCTGCAACATTCAATGAGCATAAAATAATGAAAGGAATAGATGCACAGGATCTAACAAGAGAAAATGTTATGCACATTATTTCTTTGTTAAAGATATAATCTAATTCATAAGACAGAAGGAGTTGATGCAAAATAAGTATTTTCTTTTCTCCATTACTAGAGTACGTGGGATATACATGTAGTGTAGATAGATGAAGTAGTCACCTGATTGTTGAGGTCATCTCTGTGACCTGGTTAAGCCTGGCCTCCAGCTCGGAGCAAGCCTGCTGTAGTTTCTGTGCCATGTCTGACAGCTCCTGCTCCCACTGTGCCTTCTGCCTCACCAGCTCCTGCTCCATCCTGCTCACCTACACATCAAATAAGAGGAAAATACACAGGTCAGGGATGCAGTAGATATATCATACAACCAAACCTCTTGAAATATACTTTTTACACCCCTGGCTGTGACTGTAAATCAGCTACCACAACACTCAGATATGCCTCTAGCTGGGACTATACACCCCCTGCACACCTATCATAACACTCAGATATGGCTCTAGTTGGGACTATACAGCCCCTGCTCACCTATCATAACACTCAGATATGCGTCTAGTTGGGACTATACGCCCCCTGCTCACCTATCATAACACTCAGATACGCCTCTAGCTGGGACTATACACCCCCCTGCTCACCTATCATAACACTCAGATATGCCTCTAGCTGGGACTATACGCCCCCTGCTCACCTATCATAACACTCAGATATGCCTCTAGCTGGGACTATACACCCCCTACTCACCTATCATAACACTCAGATATGCCTCTAGTTGGGACTATACACCCCTACTCACCTATCATAACACTCAGATATGCCTCTAGCTGGGACTATACACCCCCTGCTCACCTATCATAACACTCAGATATGCCTCTAGTTGGGACTATACAACCCCTGCTCACCTATCATAACACTCAGATATGCGTCTAGTTGGGACTATACAACCCCTGCTCACCTATCATAACACTCAGATATGCCTCTAGCTGGGACTATACACCCCCTGCTCACCTATCATAACACTCAGATATGCCTCTAGCTGGGACTATACACCCCCTGCTCACCTATCATAACACTCAGATATGTCTCTAGTTGGGACTATACAACCCCTGCTCACCTAACATAACACTCAGATATGCCTCTAGCTGGGACTATACAACCCCTGCTCACCTATCATAACACTCAGATATGCCTCTAGCTGGGACTATACGCCCCCTGCTCACCTATCATAACACTCAGATATGCCTCTAGCTGGGACTATACACCCCCCTGCTCACCTATCATAACACTCAGATATGCCTCTAGCTGGGACTATACGCCCCCTGCTCACCTATCATAACACTCAGATATGCCTCTAGCTGGGACTATACAACCCCTGCTCACCTATCATAACACGCAGATATGCCTCTAGCTGGGACTATACACCCCCTGCTCACCTATCATAACACGCAGATATGCCTCTAGCTGGGACTATACCACCCCTGCTCACCTATCATAACACTCAGATATGCCTCTAGCTGGGACTATAGGCCCCCTCCTCACCTAACATAACACTCAGATATGCCTCTAGTTGGGACTATACACCCCCTACTCACCTATCATAACACTCAGATATACCTCTAGCTGGGACTATACAACCCCTGCTCACCTATCATAACACTCAGATATGCCTCTAGCTGGGACTATACACCCCCTGCTCACAAACCCTAGCATTCACATACACCTCTAGTTGGGACTGTGCATCCTCCAGCTCACCTACCCTCACATACTCACACTGGCCTCAAGCTGGGACTGTGCATCTCCCAGCTCTCCTACCCTCACATACTCACACAGGCCTCTAGCTGGGACTGTGCATCCTCCAGCTCTCCTACCCTCACATACTCACACAGGCCTCTAGCTGGGACTGTGCATCCTCCAGCTCTCCTACCCTCACATACTCACACAGGCCTCTAGCTGGGACTGTGCATCTTCCAGCTCTCCTACCCTCACATACTCACACAGGCCTCTAGCTGGGACTGTGCATCCTCCAGCTCTCCTACCCTCACATACTCACACAGACCTCTAGCTGGGACTGTGCATCCTCCAGCTCTCCTACCCTCACATACTCACACAGGCCTCTAGCTGGGACTGTGCATCCTCCAGCTCTCCTACCCTCACATACTCACACAGGCCTCTAGCTGGGACTGTGCATCCTCCAGCTCTCCTACCCTCACATACTCACACAGGCCTCTAGCTGGGACTGTGCATCCCCCAGCTCTCCTACCTTCACATACTCACACAGGCCTCTAGCTGGGACTGTGCATCCTCCAGCTCTCCTACCCTCACATACTCACACAGGCCTCTAGCTGGGACTGTGCATCCTCCAGCTCTCCTACCCTCGCATACTCACACTGGCCTCTAGCTGAGACTGTGCATCCTCCAGCGCTCCTACCCTCACATACTCACACAGGCCTCTAGCTGGGACTGTGCATCCTCCAGCTCTCCTATCCTCACATACTCACACAGGCCTCTAGCTGGGACTGTGCATCCTCCAGCTCTCCTACCCTCGCATACTCACACAGGCCTCTAGCTGGGACTGTGCATCCTCCAGCTCTCCTACCCTCGCATACTCACACTGGCCTCTAGCTGGGACTGTGCATCCTCCAGCTCTCCTACCCTCACACAGGCCTCTAGCTGGGACTGTGCATCCCCCAGCTCTCATACCCTCACACAGGCCTCTAGCTGGGACTGTGCATTCTCCAGCTCTCCTACCCCCCACATACTCACACAGGCCTCTAGCTGGGACTGTGCATCCTCCAGCTCTCCTATCCTGACGTTGCCAGTCTGGAGCATTTGTTGTCTCTCCTCCGTGTCTTTCTCCAGCTCCAGGACCTGGGCCTCTCTAGCCTGCAACTGGGTCTCCGTCTCCTGCACCTGACTCTGCATATTGGTAATCTGAAATCAACATTTGGCCATTTAATTAATGTGAAATAAAGTACTTGATTAATATTTTTGCAGTTCTTTAGGCTTTTCTTGCTGAAATGTGAAAAGTGCACTCAAACAGTGTTTTTTTCTATTCTGGAACCTTTCATTACATCCTTGTCATTTCTAGAAATCATCACTATAGGGAATCAAATATGTCATTTTATTTGTTACCTTCATCTGTAGATCAGTTATCTGCTGATCTTTTTCATCATCCATTCTTTGACTCTGTTTCACAGCCACATTTAGTTCCTCCTTGCACAAGACAAGTGCTGCTTCAAGCTGACCAACTCTCTCTGCTGCTTCAACCCCTCGGCGTTCCAGACTTTGGATTGATGAATTAGTTTGCTGTGAATGTAATTCCAATTCCTATGAATGAAAGAAAATTATAAGGTTCATCTCTTTGTATTTGCCCTCACCTATTTCAGGATATTGTAAATATTTTTTTGGAAAATGAAAAATGGAAATAAAAGCACCAATGCATCATTTTAGTTCCCTGCAGTGCCCACCTCCTCTGTCATACCTACCCTTCTGGCCGTCTGCAGTGCCCACCTCCTGTGCCATACCTTCCCTTCTAGCCTTCTGCAGTGCCCACCTCCTGTGCCATACCTTCCCTTCTAGCCTTCTGCAGTGCCCACCTCCTGTGCCATACCTACCCTTCTAGCCTCCTGCAGTGCCCACTTCCTGCGCCATACCTACCCTTCTAGCCTTCTGCAGTGTCCACCTCCTGTGCCATACCTACCCTTCTAGCCTCCTGCAGTGCCCACCTCCTGTGCCATACCTACCCTTCTAGCCTTCTGCAGTGCCCACCTCCTGTGCCATACCTACCCTTCTAGCCTCCTGCAGTGCCCAGCTCCTGTGCCATACCTACCCTTCTAGCCTTCTGCAGTGCCCACCTCCTCTGTCATACCTACCCTTCTAGCCTCCTGCAGTGCCCACCTCCTCTGTCATACCTACCCTCCTAGCCTCCTGCAGTGCCCACCTCCTCTGTCATACCTACCCTTCTGGCCTCCTGCAGTGCCCACCTCCTGTGCCATACCTACCCTTCTAGCCTTCTGCAGTGCCCACCTCCTGTGCCATACCTACCCTTCTAGCCTCCTGCAGTGCCCAGCTCCTGTGCCATACCTACCCTTCTAGCCTTCTGCAGTGCCCACCTCCTCTGTCATACCTACCCTTCTAGCCTCCTGCAGTGCCCACCTCCTCTGTCATACCTACCCTCCTAGCCTCCTGCAGTGCCCACCTCCTCTGTCATACCTACCCTTCTGGCCTCCTGCAGTGCCCACCTCCTGTGCCATACCTACCCTTCTAGCCTTCTACAGTGCTCACCTCCTCTGTCATACCTACCCTTCTGGCCTCCTGCAGTGCTCACCTCCTCTGTCATACCCGGGGGTCATACCTACCCTTCTGGCCTCCTGCAGTGCTCACCTCCTCTGTCATACCCGGGGGCCATACCTACCCTTCTAGCCTCCTGCAGTGCTCACCTCCTCTGTCATATCCCAGGGGTCATACCTACCCTTCTGGCCTCCTGCAGTGCTTATCTCCTCTGTCATACCCCGGGGGTCATACCTACCCTTCTGGCCTCCTGCAGTGCTTATCTCCTCTGTCATACCTGGGGGCCATACCTACCCTTCTAGCCTCCTGCAGTGCTTATCTCCTCTGTCATATCCCAGGGGTCATACCTACCCTTCTGGCCTCCTGCAGTGCTTATCTCCTCTGTCATATCCCAGGGGTCATACCTACCCTTCTGGCCTCCTGCAGTGCTTATCTCCTCTGTCATACCCTGGGGGACCTACCCTTCTAGCCTCCTGCAGTGCTTATCTCCTCTGTCATATCCCAGGGGTCATACCTACCCTTCTGGCCTCCTGCAGTGCTTATCTCCTCTGTCATATCCCAGGGGTCATACCTACCCTTCTGGCCTCCTGCAGTGCTTATCTCCTCTGTCATACCCCGGGGGACCTACCCTTCTAGCCTCCTGCAGTGCTTATCTCCTCTGTCATATCCCAGGGGTCATACCTACCCTTCTGGCCTCCTGCAGTGCTTATCTCCTCTGTCATACCCCGGGGGTCATACCTACCCTTCTGGCCTCCTGCAGGGCCTCTTCTTTGATGCCCACTTCCTCTGTCAGAATCTTGATCTGCCTTTGTAACTCAGCTATTTCAGCCTGTCTTCTCTCACATCTTTCTTGCAGCTATAAATATAAAGTTAACATTCACAACTTGGCTCAATTTAATCATAAAATCATTATTATTCAATTTTGCTGCTAAAAAAATAACTAATAAAATCTCATGATGATTACAGATTGCAATATATCCATCTATATGCACAAGTCAACTTGAAAAAGGGTAACATAAAAAATGTAAATGATGTCGGAGTGACCTTGGAGTGACTATGTTTCCACCTACCAGTGGGACATAAACATTTGTCGAGGTCTTAAAAAGTGATTACCATTTCAATTTGGTTTTCCATCTCTTGGCACTGCTCTGAGTGAAGCTGTCTCATTTTATCAATCATAGCATCATGCTGCATCACATTTCGCCCTCTCTCCTCAAGCTCCGCCCTCATCTTCTGTAATTGGCTGACTTTCACATTTAGCTCCTCCTCCATCTCTGTCACCTTGGCTACATGATCTGTGACCTCACACACCTTGTCATCCAGCTGTCGCTCCAAACTAGCAATCTGGGATGACCGTTTTCTCACCTGTCAAGTACAAATATTAATATATTACCTATATTTGCTGCTGTATTCTGTAAAAAAAAAACAAGGTCATTTTTCTGGAAATATCTGCTTTTTGTGTTTTCTCTTTTTGTCAAGACATTTCTACATAAAGTTACTGTGGGGCAGCTGTACCTCTCTTTCGAGTGAGGTGATGAGGGCTTCCCGGTCGCTGAGGTCTCTCTGCACGTCAGCCAGCTGGGCCTGTCTCTGGCCGAGTCGTGCCTCCACTGATGCTGCCTGCACCTCCATGTCTGCTAACTTCTCCTCCAGTCTCAGAGTAGCCACAGATGATCGCCTGCGTTCCTCTTCCATGCCAGATATCACTTCCTCCAGCTCAGATATATGGTCCTCTCCTGCCACAAAGATATATTCAGCAATAAAATAACTCATTTTGCAGATTTATTGTTATTTATTATTAAATAATTCTAATTGATTGGTCAAACAGTAAATGGTTAAGAGAAAATAATCGCATCACTATAAAATACAAAAAGAAAAATTGACCATGAAACTGTTAGCGCATTGTACGGACTGCTTCCACTCAATACAAGTTAGTCAGGATAAAGGCTACTGGCATGCACTTCTGTGAAGCAGCATTATATACATTTGGTTAAAGTGAAAGAAGCATTGTGTTAACTGCTAGCATATTCATCTCAGGGAAGGTTAATAACAGGATGATTGTGCATCTACTTACATCTACATCTGGGAACCAGGGAAGACTTATTATCCAGTCTACATAGTAAGGGAGATCTATTCCATATACAAGTCTCGTAAGGAAAGCGTATATCAACTTTTTCACAAAAATGGTATATGCGTCAGGGACCTTTCATCTCGAGCTAGTTAATACCAAATTTAATTATTCTTCTAAATGATACCTTAAAATAGTAATAATAATAATGATAATAATAATAATAATCATGAGATGATCATACCCACAATTGAAAGTGCCTAGCATCATGTAGACATATTTTTCAATTTTGGTTGGGTTTTTTTTAGTGTTAACTGACATTTCTAGAATCAAAACTCGATTGGACAGCCTGGAAGCACTGTTTCTCATTACTGACTGGACTGCCTAGCCTGGAAGAACCCATTCTCATTACTGAATGAACTGCCTAGCCTGTAAGCACCCGTTCTCATTACTGAATGGACTGCCTAGCCTGTAAGCACCCATTCTCATTACTGAATGGACTGCCTAGCCTGTAAGCACCCGTTCTCATTACTGAATGGACTGCCTAGCCTGTAAGCACCCGTTCTCATTACTGAATGGACTGCCTAGCCTGTAAGCACCCGTTCTCATTACTGAATGGACTGCCTAGCCTGTAAGCACCCGTTCTCATTACTGAATGGACTGCCTAGCCTGTAAGCATCTGTTCTCATTACTGAATGGACTGCCTAGCCTGTAAGCACCCGTTCCCATTATTGAATAGACTGCCTAGCCTGGAAGTACGAGTTCCCATTACTCACCTCTCTGGTGCCTGTCCATCACCGCCTGCAACTCACGCTTCAAGCCATCAACAACATGGGAGGGGCTAGGTTTGGGGGAGGGTGGGGTTTGATTTGCCAACTGACTTTTCAGTGTCTGAATTTGCTCCTCCTTCATAGCTATCTGAGATCTACAAGAAAAAATTCATTTTGCTTGGTTTGTTACAATTCTAAACAGAAAATATATTGATTAGTTATCTAGATAAATTTATATTCACTATGGGATAAATAAAACTTAATGCCAGATTAAAGAAAAGAAAAGAATTTTTTTTAAATTGGAGAATATGTGAGATATTCTGATTTTTATCATAATTATCATAAGTGAGCCTCACTAACCTTAATTCCTCAATAGTGGATTCCTGTGAACTCCCCTGTGGTGGTACAGGTGCTGCTCCCTGTTGGTTGCCAGAATCTCTATCCTGGAGCACTTGTAAGTAGCTGCCATCCATGTCGACTGCGCCCTCTGGTGGAATTCCCTCAGCTGCTTGATCCACCATCACAGACTGAGTCTTAGACATGCTCACTCCACTGTCTGTCTCCATCTAAATGGAAAATACAGCATTTTTACTGTCAATTTGTTGGGGAAAACAACCTATTTTTTCTGTAGTAAGCATGTGTTAATATTAAAGCTTGATGATGGGTTGTGTGGCGGTGTACCTTGCTGTGGTGAGTCCGGTCGCTCTGCAGGCGCTGTGCCAGTTGTTCCAGCTGGGCCAGATGCTCCTGACTCTGAGAAATCTCCTTCTGACATTCTGACAGTCGCTTCTTCTGTGATTCCACCTGAGATCTCAGCGACTTGTTCTCCTTCTTAAGGTCATCCGATGACTTCACTTGAGCTTCCATACAACCTGTATACAGACATTAGTGTCACTTCAACAATATATTACATCTATATGTCATAATGCAGTGCCTTTATGCAAAACCTGCAGTACAAAAAAGTATGTTTTGCCTTTTTCGTGAAAGGACTTAATCAGGTCTTCCCAGAGTGAGATCAAGTATAGTGAGGTCCAAACTTTCTGCTTTATTCTTAAGTGAATGAGGCAAACAATTCATTCTCCTTTAGGAGATATAGAGTTTGCCAGTCTCTACATTACATGAGAGGCAAAATTTAGTTGAGTGACTCACCTATTTTGTGCTGTAGTTTGGCTGCCTGAGATCTCAGGTCCAAATTGTGCTGCTCAAGTTTGGATCTTGTTTCTCGTTCAACTAGGATATCCTCTTGTAGCACCCTACAATGTATATTAATAAAACCTCTAAAATTTATTTTGTATGTACTTTGAAAATGGATACTTTTTCAAAATAAATCACTTTAAAATGACTCTTTTTAAAGATGAAACTTACATTGAGATATGATGTTCTTTCAGGGTGTGTGACATTACAGCAGGGTGTGTGATGTTAAAGCAGGGTGTGTGATGTTAAAGCAGGGTGTGTGACATTACAGCAGGGTGTGTGATGTTACAGCAGGGTGTGTGATGTTACAGCAGGGTGTGTGATGTTAAAGCAGGGTGGGTGATGTTACAGCGGGGTGTGTGACATTACAGCAGGGTGTGTGATGTTACAGCCGGGTGGGTGATGTTACAGCAGGGTGGGTGATGTTACAGCGGGGTGTGTGACATTACAGCAGGGTGTGTGATGTTACAGCAGGGTGTGTGACATTACAGCAGGGTGTGTGACATTACAGCGGGTGTGTGACATTACAGCAGGGTGTGTGATGTTACAGCAGGGTGTGTGACATTACAGCAGGGTGTGTGATGTTACAGCAGGGTGTGTGACATTACAGCAGGGTGTGTGACATTACAGCAGGGTGTGTGACATTACAGCGGGGTGTGTGACATTACAGCAGGGTGTGTGATGTTACAGCAGGGTGTGTGATGTTACAGCCGGGTGGGTGATGTTACAGCAGGGTGGGTGACATTACAGCGGGGTGTGTGACATTACAGCCGGGTGTGTGACATTACAGCAGGGTGTGTGATGTTACAGGAGGGTGTGTGATGTTACAGCAGGGTGGGTGATGTTACAGCAGGGTGGGTGATGTAACAGCGGGGTGTGTGACATTACAGCAGGGTGTGTGATGTTACAGCAGGGTGTGTGACATTACAGCAGGGTGTGTGATGTTACAGCAGGGTGTGTGACATTACAGCAGGGTGTGTGATGTTACAGCAGGGTGTGTGACATTACAGCAGGGTGTGTGACATTACAGCGGGGTGTGTGACATTACAGCAGGGTGTGTGATGTTACAGCCGGGTGGGTGATGTTACAGCGGGGTGTGTGACATTACAGCAGGGTGTGTGATGTTACAGCAGGGTGTGTGACATTACAGCAGGGTGTGTGATGTTACAGCAGGGTGGGTGATGTTACAGCAGGGTGTGTGATGTTTCAGCAGGGTGTGTGATGTTACAGCAGGGTGTGTGATGTTACAGCAGGGTATGTGATGATACAGCAGGTTGGGTGATGTTACAGCAGGGTGGGTGATGTTACAGCAGGGTATGTGATGTTACAGCAGGGTGTGTGATGTTACAGCAGGATGTGTGATGTTACAGCAGGGTGTGTGATGTTACAGCAGGGTGTGTGATGTTACAGCAGGGTGTGTGATGTTACAGCAGGGTGTGTGATGTTACAGCAGGGTGTGTGATGTTACAGCAGGGTGTGTGATGTTACAGCAGGGTGGGTGATGTTACAGCAGGGTGTGTGATGTTACAGCAGGGTGTGTGATGTTACAGTAGGGTGTGTGATGCTACAGCAGGGTGTGTGATGTTACAGCAGGGTATGTGATGTTTCAGCAGGGTGGGTGATGTTACAGCAGGGTGTGTGATGTTACAGTAGGGTGTGTGATGCTACAGCAGGGTGTGTGATGTTACAGTAGGGTGTGTGATGTTACAGCAGGGTGGGTGATGTTACAGCAGGGTGGGTGATGTTACAGCAGGGTGGGTGATGTTACAGCAGGGTGTGTGATGTTTCAGCAGGGTGTGTGATGTTACAGCAGGGTGTGTGATGTTACAGCAGGGTATGTGATGATACAGCAGGTTGGGTGATGTTACAGCAGGGTGTGTGATGTTACAGCAGGGTGTGTGATGTTACAGCAGGGTGGATGATGTTACAGCAGGGTGTGTGATGTTACAGCAGGGTATGTGATGTTACAGCAGGATGTGTGATGTTACAGCAGGGTATGTGATGTAACAGCAGGGTGTGTGATGTTACAGCAGGGTGTGTGATGTTAAAGCAGCATGTGTGATGTTACAGCCCGGTGTGTGATGTTACAGCAGGGTGGGTGATGTTACAGCAGGGTGGGTGATGTTACAGCAGGGTGTGTGATGTTTCAGCAGGGTGTGTGATGTTACAGCAGGGTGTGTGATGTTTCAGCAGGGTGTGTGATGTTACAGCAGGGTATGTGATGATACAGCAGGTTGGGTGATGTTACAGCAGGGTGTGTGATGTTACAGCAGGGTGTGTGATGTTACAGCAGGGTGGGTGATGTTACAGCAGGGTGTGTGATGTTACAGCCCGGTGTGTGATGTTACAGCAGGGTGGGTGATGTTACAGCAGGGTGGGTGATGTTACAGCAGGGTGTGTGATGTTTCAGCAGGGTGTGTGATGTTACAGCAGGGTGTGTGATGTTTCAGCAGGGTGTGTGATGTTACAGCAGGGTGTGTGATGTTTCAGCAGGGTGTGTGATGTTACAGCAGGGTATGTGATGATACAGCAGGTTGGGTGATGTTACAGCAGGGTGTGTGATGTTACAGCAGGGTGTGTGATGTTACAGCAGGGTGGGTGATGTTACAGCAGGGTGTGTGATGTTACAGCAGGGTGGGTGATGTTACAGCAGGGTGTGTGATGTTACAGCAGGGTGTGTGATGTTACAGCAGGGTGTGTGATGTTACAGCAGGGTATGTGATGTTACCTGGATTCCTGCTGGAGTTGCTGGAGCTGACTCTGTAAAGCAGTCTGTGATTCCATCAATTCCTCCCTCTCCTGGTCAGCATGCTGCAAACTCTCACGCAAATGCTCCTCACAACTCTGATGCTATAAACATTGCATAACATAGTATGTACTGTAAAATAAGTCAGATAGGAATATATTGCTGATGTCACTGGAAATATATATAAACATGGCACATCTTAACAGATTCACAACAGTAATTTAATTAATGGTTTATTTACCTTCTTTAACTTTTCTCTGACCTTCCTGTGATTTTCATCTATTGTCTGCTGTAATTCATCTATTGATTGCAGTGCCCCATCCCTCTCCTGCTCAGCCCTGGTAACACAAATAATCCACAAAAATGACAATCTTCTTGAAAACAAATGACAAAGGTGAAAATGTGTTAAATTGAATTCTAAGAATAATATTTTACAGTCTTGTTCATAGCAGCATCAAATCGCTTATACCTATTTCAATAATATATTAAGTCATATATTGCAAGCGAGAAGAACACAAAATTGGAGGAAATGATAATGTATGATGACCTTGTTCTGAGTTTGGATTCATGTCGGAGCTCCCCCTGGAGGCTGTCCATATCATCCCTATATCCTGTAATATCACTCTCCATTTCCTCCACCTGCTGTATTAGCTCTTCTGTATGATCCTCTGACTCCCTGCCAACAAGCCACACAAATATACACCACATTTTGCATGTCAGAGCTTAAGAATCATAATGTGCTAAAATTTTGAAATGTGAAAGTGTACAAAAATCATATTAACTATTAAACATGTGCAATAGATCATAATAAAAGAGCAATTCTTGTGGTGACTTTGTTGAAGTAAAATTATCAATGCTTCTCACAGAGGACACTTTGTCTAGTGATTGTCAAACAGACTTGTACACAAATATCAGTAACATATAAAATGGAGCTATCCTTTTCCAAGTTTAAATATGCCGCACATGTAAAATATTATTTGGCAGGTTATAGTAATTCTTTAACTGAAAAAAGTTTTGAGAAAAAGCAAAAGTAGTTGGTGACATTTTGAAGTCTGTGACCTTGGTGTCAAAGGTCAAGGTCATGTTTTAGAGCCTCTGTCTGAAATAGCTGAAAAGATCGCAAAATATTGAAGTTCTTTTTGACAGACAGACACACAGATATAAAGACTATCAGAGTCCAAAACCATACTGTCTGCAAAAATTGGGGAGTAGGAGCTAAAATGTCTCCACTGGTAGAGATTTCTTACAAAACACATATCTACCGACCTGAGGGCATTTTCCTGAGCTTCATTTTCCGATTGCAGAGTCAGGACCTTTTCCTGCAGCTCCCCCAGCTGCTTACGACTGTCCCTGGCCTCGCTACCCACCTGCTGAATCTGCCAACAAAAACATACATGTCAGTGTCTACCCTGCTGAATCTGCCAACAAATATATTCATGTCAGTGTCTACCCTGCTGAATCTGCCAACAAATACATACATGTCAGTGTCTACCCTGCTTAATCTACCAAAAAATATACATGTATACATGACAGTGTCTAACATGCTGAATATGCTAACAAAGACATACACATTAGTGTCTACCCTGCTGAATCTGCCTGCAAATACACACATATGCTAGTGTCTACCTTGCTGAATCTGCCAACAAATACATACATGTTAGTGTCTACCCTGCTGAATCTGCCTCCAAATATATACACATCAATGTCTACCCTGCTGAATCTGCCAACAAATACATACATTGTACACGTTAGTGTCTACCCTGCTGAATCTGCCAACAAATACACACACATGACAGAATATACCCTGTTTAATCTGCCATCAAACACATACATATATGATAGAATATACCCTGCTGAATCTGCCTACAAATACAAACATATGATAGGGTCTGCCCTGTTGAATCTACCTATACACATTATGTGATTTAAGCATGTGTTACTTGAGGTTTCCATTTATCTCTCCCACATGTTACTGGCAGAATTCTGAACTATGAGATATGAATGAATCCCAGTGGCAGCACACTGTATGAGTGAGCTGAGGGCAGCCTGTTGTGTTTATGTGTGATGAACTGCAGGCCTGTGATAATCACAGTCACATGAGATGAAAGTAATGACATATTTTCTGCATGGATTGGCGTTATCTGGTGTTCGGATCATTTTAGACTATGCCATTGTTCACCATGTCTGGCTGAAAGCTGTGAGACAAGAGCGCTCAGTGCATTTTTTTTTTTAAATTAAAACTAAAATTATTAATTAAATTAACATCAAATTTTTATACAATTCTACATAAATTAAATTTATACACAATTCTACACATCTCATGTGCAAGATATCACGGGCCATTGTAACCAGTCCATCTTTAGCAAGTGTGAAGAGCCTAACTATTATGACAAGTGATAGAGGTCTATGTTAAGTATAAATTGCACAATTATCATCAAGAAAAAAAGGAGTAGGTTATGAAAAAACTTGTAATTATTCTGAATTTCATCAATTAAAATAATCAATAACAGTTTAACAATTCATCAAATGCCTCACTGGTAACTCATTCGATATTTATCTTCACACTGTAAATTCAAGGAGTTGGCAGACTTGCAGACAGTGCCTACCTTAGTATTGTGACAGTGCCTACCTTAGTATTGTGACAGTGCCTACCTTAGTATTGAGACAGTGCCTACCTTAGTGTTGTGACAGTGCCTACCCTAGTGTTGTAACAGTGCCTATCCTAGTGTTGAGACAGTGCCTACCTTAGTGTTGTGACAGTGTTTACCTTAGTGTTGTGGCAGTGCCTACCCTAGTGTTGTAACAGTGCCTACCCTAGTGTTGAGACAGTGCCTACCTTAGTGTTGTGACAGTGCCTACCTTAGTGTTGAGACAGTGCCTACCTTAGTGTTGTGACAGTGTCTACCCTAGTGTTAGGACAGTGCCTACCCTAGTGTTGAGACAGTACCTACCCTAGTGTTGTGACAGTGCCTACCTTAGTGTTGAAACAGTGTTTGCCTTAGTGTTAGGACAGTGCCTACCTTAGTGTTGTGGCAGTGCCTACCCTAGTGTTAGGATAGTGCCTACCTTCGTGTTGAGACAGTGCCTACCTTAGTGTTGAGAAAATGTCTACCTTAGTGTTGAGACAGTGTTTGCCTTAGTGTTAGGACAGTGCGTACCCTAGTGTTAGGACAGTGCCTACCTTAGTGTTGTGGCAGTGCCTACCCTAGTGTTGTAACAGTGCCTACCCTAGTGTTGAGACAGTGCCTACCTTAGTGTTGTGACAGTGCCTACCTTAGTGTTGTGACAGTGCCTACCTTAGTGTTGTGACAGTGTCTACCCTAGTGTTAGGACAGTGCCTACCCTAGTGTTGAGACAGTACCTACCCTAGTGTTGTGACAGTGCCTACCTTAGTGTTGAAACAGTGTTTGCCTTAGTGTTAGGACAGTGCCTACCTTAGTGTTGAGAAAATGTCTACCTTAGTGTTGAGACAGTGTTTGCCTTAGTGTTAGGACAGTGCCTACCTTAGTGTTGAGACAGTACCTACCCTAGTGTTGTGGCAGTGCCTACCCTAGTGTTAGGATAGTGCCTACCTTAGTGTTGAGCCAGTGCCTACCCAAGTGTTGTGACAGTGTTTACCTTAGTGTTGAGTCAGTGCCTACCTTCGTGTTGGCTTGCTGTAGCTGCTGGCCCATGGTTTCCAGCTGGGTGAGCAGCTTGTGGTTCTGTGTCACCAGCTTTGTATTCTCCTCTCTCACCATATGCAACTTTTCACTCAACATCTCATTCTCATAGGCACCTACACTTTCATATGGGAAGTCCATCTGATATCAAATACACAAAAATAAGTATCTGGTGTAAAAATATTAAAGCTCTATAATAAAGTGTTACTCGTGTTCATTTTTTATTTGGAATGAGATTCACTTACATCTTCCATGTGTGCAGCCGACCCACTGCTCCAGTTGGCCTCAGCCATGCTGTCAGGGTAGCGGTCCTGGTGACTGGAGAGGACTTGGGACGCTGTGCCACCTTGGGGCTGTGCTCTGGGGCCTAATGCCTGTGGGTATGTGGCTGGGTATTTAGCTGCATGAGTGACTGGGTGAGTGGCTGGGTGAGTGGTTTGATGAGTAGCTGGGTGAGTCGCTGTGTGAGTAGCTTGTCTGTTGCCATCATGCCAGTCAACACCAGAACTGCTCCCTCCTTGCACACTTCTTTGTTGTTCCCTTCGGCTTTGTTTCCTTCCTTCTCTATTACCTTTGGACCTAGACTTGTGTTCTCCTGCCTGTCTCTGTCCCCCGTTGTGTACTCGGGGATCTCTGTTAGGCCTCAGTTCCTCTGGCTGCCCTATTCTCTCAGTTGAATGTCTTGTGATCTGCCGGTGGAATGCAACTCCAGCATGGTGACTTGGTTCCTGGAACTCTGGGGGTGTCAAGTCCTCAAGGCGGAGTGCTGGCATCCGCTCGGGAGAAGACGGGACTGATGAAAACACATCCCTTAAACAATAAAGAAAAAAAACAATATTATTATCAAAGTACTGCAGTATCAATTTACTGTAGATTTTTTCATTAAAAGGAAATTGCAATTCACATTAGGGGAGTCGGGAAGATGCACAGAATCAGCATCCATTATGTAGAATCAAACCCCAATGTCCTGCAGCATTGAACTGAGGGCCACTCTAAATACTAATGGGGATGTCGATTTTCACCTGAAAAGTAGGTCACACTGACCCAATTACATAAATTAACATTTTTGCAGCTTATACCAATTGATAATAAGTAATAATGTTTGATATATGTGTATTCTGCAAAGAATAAACAAAATCGGCACGTCGGCCATTTTGAAAAATGGCCGCCATGACTTCAACATTTGGTCAGTATTGCCCATCATCGAACTTAGCCTAGCCCCTCATAAAATACACCTGTACACCAACTTGTGTCAAAATTGAAACATTTTTATAGAAGTTAGAGCGCTCACGGCCAAAGTTGACCCGATGGTCACTGCGACCTTGACCTTTGACCTAGGTCACCAAACTTTCATGGAAAATATTTACTTGGACTATATTGTTGTAGGCATATGTATTATCATCCCTGTGGTCCAGCCACTTTCGAGTGTTGGCCATTCCAAATATTGTGACGGACGCACGGACACACGGACACACGGACGCACGGACGGAAAAGTGATTACTATATGCCCTCCCTCGGAGGAGGAGGGCATAATTAAAGATTGCTTCAAAGTTAAATTGAGTATGCTGTAACTGCATTTAACTACATACTTGCTTGTCACACTTAACTCTGCCAGCAGTATTCCACTCTGCATGTAGCTACACACTTCCCTGTCACACTTAACTCTGCCAACAGTATTCCACTCTGCATGTAGCTACACACTTGCCTGTCACACTAAACTCTGCCAGCAGTATCCCACTCTGTATGTAGCTACACACTTGCCTGTCACACTAAACTCTACCAATAGTATTCCACTCTGCATGTAGCTACACAATTGCCTGTCACACTAAACTCTGCCAGCAGTATCCCACTCTGTATGTAGCTACACACTTGCCTGTCACACTAAACTCTGCCAGCAGTATTCCATTCTGCGTGTAGCTACACACTTCCCTGTCACACTTAACTCTGCCAGCAGTATTCAACTCTGCATGTAGCTACACACTTCCCTGTCACACTAAACTCTGCCAACTAAATGCTATTAGTTGCCACAGCAACCAGCAGCCCTTTCTTTTAGCACAATTCCAGCAAAGTAAACACAAAGTTTGCATCCTTGATCCTGTTGATACTTCAAATGATGTGTGGTTATCTCTCTCACTTATAATAACATACAGTAGCTCAAAGCATATCTTGCTTTAAACTAAAGCATATCCATACCCATGTGATCAGGTTTAAACTCAAGCACACCATTATTCTGAAAACTGATTTAAAATATTTTGAGAGAGTAAATTATTTGTCGTCATTCCTTGAAATACCAATACAAATATATATTATTGGCAGATTATGGGGGAGAAGTGTGTTAAGATTGGATGCAAGTCATGACTATTCATGAAAATCAGGATGTGGACTGATTGGTGAATGAATACATGAATGCAGTTTCTAGTTTAATGTTGATCAACTCTGATTGGATGATATCTTGGTGAGTAAGATAAGTATATTTGACTCTAAGAATTCCAATTTGTAATGATAGCAAATACAGGGCCATGATGGCAGATGTAGTGAGAAGATTGAATAACTACCTTTCTAATGCAGAGAAGACAACATGATTACCGGTAGTTACTTTGTTGATAAAATTTGATTTGATCAGTATTATCAGTGATGATTATCAAAGACAGTTTCTTACAAGTCCAGTGTGTATCATGCAAACATCCTGCACTCATCAGGGTCAGTTGTGGTTTACTCACTGTGTACAAGTAGAATACTGTTTATCAGACGATTTGTCTCTATCTTTGCCTACAGTGAGCAGAAACAGACATACACTATCTACCTTCCAGGATATTTTTCATACCACAGATCATGATTCATATCTTCATTGCTCATAAGACAAAATAGATATTTGCTTACTCGTCACATTCAGACTGAAGTCTGTGCAAAAACAATATCAATTCCAAACGAACTCCACTGTACCTCCTGTATCTTAAGAAACAAAGCGATGTACTTGGAGCTGTAGAGTAGTTAAGCAGAGGATGTGGGGTGGTGACCTGCAGGTAGCCACGGTGAAGTGTGGCCTGTCTGGCATCCCCTCCTCACACTCCTACCTACTGCACCTAGCCCCGCGATGGGCCGTTTGATTCTCATACTCAGCTCTAATACTGGGGATATATGAAAACTTATCACATGTCTGATCTTAATATCTTTATGATCTTTCTTTTAGAAATATGTCATGTAAATAATGAATGAAACAGTCTTCAGCTGTTCCCCTTTGGGAAGGTCAATTGTTTCAATGGATTTTATAGGTTGAAAAGACTCAAAATTCTAGGGGTACGCCTTGCCTCATCATGATAAAGTATGTCAGTGAGGCTGGCAGGCCAGGCACCCATCCCTGCACCCTCCTCATTCCTGCATCTGCTGCAGCAGCCTCACTTCTCCACATGTAAACAGAGTGATGGACACAGAGTATAGCAGATCTAGGTACTAATATCCAGGAAGTTGTGGCTATTAGACTCCCTCAGATAGAAGATGCTGAGCCCCACCATTTAACAGCCCCAGCTTCTGCATGACTTGCTTAACCCAATTATTATAGAACTATCAATTAGAAATCAATTAAGAATCTATAAATTTTAATTCCCCTTCAATATTCATATTTTTATGCAGTGTGAGAAACAAGCACTTAACAAAAAGTCTGATTAGCACATGTATATATACAAAATGTCAGAACTGTGAACAAGGTGTTATGTTCATCCACTGTGTTTTCTGAATATACATGTACAAGTAAGTAAAATGTCCCTGGAAACTGCACCACTTTCATATTCTGAGTAGAACCAACTGGACAGGAGTTTCATTGGTTGAATATATCTGATTAAACAACTTAGCCCCAATTCCCTTGAAGATATTTTGTAAAGTGATTTTTCCCTGCTTTTATTTTTAGTTATACAAAAGATTGTCATATTCATAGTCTTAGTTCTTCTCTAAAGAGTGCTTTTCACACAAGGAAGTCCTCTTTCTTTGATTCACTAGATATTAATATTGTCATGTAATCATTATACATGTACATGCTACAGTGGCATCTTAATTAAATTTGCCCATATCTTGCATAACTTCATAAATGTTTTCAACTTTACAGAATAAATGTTATTCTTTCCTTGAGATATATTCCATTCTTACAAAAATAACAACTTTAGGGATAGATGATGTAGTTTGGCTGGGCCATATGAATCAGAATCTAAAATTTCCTTACATTTATATATGTGAATTTCACTATCCGAGTTTTATTTTTCACTTACCAATATTACAACATCAGAATCATGTTTATGCAGTCAGCCTCTCATATTCTAAAGGGTCAAGTACTTTTGGCATTAAAAGTTTGGTTTACTATGACTAGTAACTGTACAATTCATTTTTTCATATAAGCTTAAAGTATCATGTTATATCAATGTTTCTTTTATAATCTTCTGACATAATAAGAGTTGAAATCTTACTCAAAATAACAATTTCCCCTGACCAAAAGATGAAGTGCTAGTTTTTCCATTTAGTCAAAAATTCCCCTACATTTCCCAAACCTTAATGTTTTCTTTTTAAATCATGACTTTTCCCTGAACTGTGATAACCCTGTTCAAGTCCCCTCTTTGGAGCTGGGGATTGAGGCAGTATTTATGGGGTTGGTTGGTATCAGTTATTGATATTACAGTAGAGAGAAATACAAAATAGTACATTTTAGAGCATCTCTGAAATCACTAACATGTGATATCGTGCTAAAAAGAAAGTTTCAGAGCTAACCACTTGGCCAATCTGGATTATATTAATAATAATAATAAAATTTATATAGCACTGAAACCAGACAAGTCTGTTCATAGCATAGTGTTTTCTGAAAAGATGTGTTTTCAGTCTACTCTTAAAGGAGGTGACTGAAATACTAGTCCTAATGTCACTACGGAGGGCATTCCATAGTTTAGGGCTAATAGAAGAGAAAACCCTGTCACTGACTGTTTTAAGATGGGTCTTGGGAACAGATAGGTAAGTACCATCATTTGATCTTCGACACCTGTTTCACACCTGATTCACACCTGTTTCACACCTGTTTCACACTTGTTTCACACCTGTTTCTCTAGGAGTAGATCAAGTAAGGTGGTTCTTTACCATTTAAGGCCTTCCATGTCATAAGGAGGATTTTGAAATCAATCCTAGCATGGACAGAAAGCCAGTGTAAATCTTTCAACTTCTCTGATATATTCATGATCAAATCTCCTGATCCTTCCTACCACACGGGCTGCAGTGGTCTGCAGGTACTGCAGTTTCTTAATATTTGATCTTGGAAGGCCAGCAAGAAGACCATTTCCATAATCTAGGATAGATGTAACAAAAGCATAGGTTAATGTTACAGCAGTCTTCTCATCTTGAGAGTGTCTAATAGCTGCCAAATTCCTGATGTGGCAATGTCCCTTTTTGCACATTTTCTTAATTTGTGCCTTCATGTCCATTCTGGAGTCAAATGTGATACCAAGGTCAGCAACTGAATCACTAGGTGAGATATCAGTGTCATCCACTCAGCATTAGTGATATTGTCAGTAGCAGTACTATATCTGTCAGTACAGATGAGCATCTCAGTTTTACCATTATTAATTTTCATCTTGTTATTATATATATATACATGTATATATTAGACACTCTCAAGATGAGAAGACTGCTGTAACATTAACCTGTGCTTTTGTTACATCTACCCTAGATTATGGAAATGGTCTTCTTGCTGACCTTCTAACCATTTATCAAATTATCTCTGCCCTAAATAAATATTTTATGGTGACATCATGTAAAATTTTGATTTCCATTTGACCAAATTAATTGCCTTCAGCTATGTGCTGTGTACAGAATTGACCTACCAACAATATTGTTCGAAAAGAAGTATAAGCTCATCTTATTTGCAAAAGGAAATATATCCTCTCTTTAATACCAAAGTGTATAATTCTTTTAATACCAGTATTTGTATCAGTCCCATTTCATGTGAATGAGAAGTGGTACATTTTGATGTGGTGTGGCTAAATATTGAGAAATTAATTGATTAATTTCTTTGTTTCTTCCTTTCTTTTGAAGTTTTACATCACATTTAACATTATTTTAGTTATTTCACGAAAAGATTTATTTGTAGCAGATATAGTGCTGCCTCATTGAATTGTCATGTTGCTGGTCCTTGACATGACAACCCACCCGATCACAGATTTACAAAGACAATGGGTTATCCTTTCAGGCAATGCCCTCAGCTCATATGAGGAATTTAATATGAATTCAATCTTTCTATGGTTGGGGATCAAACCCATGACCTTTGGATCACCACTGAGGAACTGGTACTAATAAGCTTGCACTCTAAACAACTGTGCCACGGCCATTGGCCTATGTTGATCTATTCCACTAAATTGTTTTTAAAAAAGCAATTGATAAATTTATCTTAAGCAGAATAAAACTTGTCATCACAGTGAAACACATTTTAGACATGTAAGGTACTGAGGAAACAAGATGTCACATGCATATAAACCAAAAGGATGTCACATATTCATCCATTCCATTTAGAGACAAAGTATACTGGATTAGCATACTGGAAATGCACACAAGAAATTACCACAAATTTAAGACCAGCAACCCCCCTTCTAAACTCCTCTCATGTCATATTTGTATCTAAGCCCTTTTCAAACCATTCAACTGTGGACCGAAGACCCCCATCAACCCATACTGACATAATTTAAGCACTGTCCCTAAAAGATAAATCAGGTTGAAAAGTGAAGACAGTGCCAACAAAAATGCAATAAATTAATCAATACATACATCTCACATAGCTCACATGGAACAGATTAATGGTCTAAAATGAAAAGGTTCGGAAAATAGAACTGCTATTGAGTCTGTGCATATATCTGGAGCTAATGCACATAAGATTCTCACATTCATAACATTGGCTGATAATTGGGAAGTTTCCATGTACACAGGTCAGGCCAAATGGTAACTAAGTAATACTTTTACTACATAAATGCTCATAATTTTTTAACAGAACACATAACAATCTCATTTCTTATATGTACTTGTAGGTTGTACTCTCTACATTCATGACAGTATAAGCAAATATATTAAGAATTAATTCTTTATGCTGAAAACAATAGATTAGTTCTCAGTAACAGAGTTTCGGAAAATTATCACCTGTTATGGGGTGGAATATGCAAAGTCATATAACATGCATTTTTTTTTTCAAAAATATGTAAACGTTTAGGCATAGCCCATGATTATATCTAGCTAAAACATCACCAAATATTAAAGTAATTGACACATTTTTTCACTTTGAAAATAAGGATTATCCTCACTGATGTGCTGTAACTGAGATATTTGGCAACTGATTTACAAATGTTTCACTTCTGTTTTGTTTACCTAAGTAACTGTATTTGTCAAATACCTTATTTTTGTAGTGAGAGATATTGTAAGTGTCATACAGGAACAGAATTATATTATTCATATTTTTTTCTGATGGTTTAATCCATAATTAATGATTTCTATTACTGCATTGAACATACCACATACAGAATACTCGATTTTCTGGCATTGAGAATTATAAGTTAATTGTTTTAAAAATTGCACCATTTGTAAAGATGTAAAGATGTACACATGTGGAACAGGCAGTTTGTCACAAAAACATATAAATTGTCAAAGCTCTGTCAGTTATTGGCCGATTTACATCATTGAAAACTTAAAAATTAGCTCTTATACTTTTTATTTCTTTATGCAAGTTTGATGTTAAATTAATATTTTTCATTAAAAGCAGGGCAGAGAAAGGTGTGAAGAATTTGAAGGGGTGAGCAGTGACGTAACTTTGATTTGTCAATCTTGACAGGAAATAAAAGAATGCTGGATGATATGACCATTTACCAGTATGAGCCTAGGGTGTTATGAATATGAGCATTTTTCTATGAGTAACAAAGACCAAAATGCATGAAAGAAAGAGCGTCACTCATAGCAAAATCAAGCACGAGTGATGGCTGTGGTATCTACCTTGTCTCCAGTGCCTGCAGACTGTGTAGACTTGTTTCCGTCTGCTGGAGACGTTTTCGGAGGTCCTGAACATTGCGGAATAAGAGGTCTTCATCTGACGCAGCTGACATACCTACTTGTGGAATATATCAGCTTATTTTGACATTACTTTTGAGTTGTGATTCTTCCATGCTTGCAGCTCTGAGTGGGACATAATTCGTTGAACTTGTTGAGACATGGTTCTTGTCTGACAGAAGGTTCGTCCTGAATTTGTTCCAATAAAAACCTGTGTTGGTTGTACACCAATTTGGGACCAATTTTAAAAATTCATTCCATGACAATAACCAATTTAGCTATCACACAAAATCGTTTTTTACGTTATCTTTTCAGTGTCAGATATTTTTGCAGCAGTTATCTTGGAACATTCACACGAAAACAAGTTTGAGCTACCGCCATTCGACCGAAGTATGGTTGTTGTAAAATAAACAAAACTTTGGTTTTCGTTGGTTTGGTACATTTCAAATTATGAAATTGGTACATGAAGTCTTAATATCTTTTTGTTACAAAATTGGGAAATAATCTAGATATAAAGTGATTCACACTTTCACACGACATATTTTGCGACAACATATGCGACACTTCCCCGGTTTCCGGTCTTTCCGAACTTGATCAGCCCCCAACCGAAGCTACCTGGGTGTCACGGGCAATCAAAGCCTGATTATTCCAAAATGGTAAGTTATCAACTGAAAATAAAATGCAGAAATAGAAGTTTAATAGTTTGCAGTCTATGTATGCATAATTATATTTATGTAAAAATTCGAATTATCAAGATGATGATAGATCAAGTTTTGACGTTCACGCGAAGGCATGTTGGCAACATGGCGACAGTCACTGCTTGTGTTTCCAGAACAGCGATTTCAGCTTTACAATCGAAGAAAATATGGGAAGAGATTTTACTTTGTTTAAATTCAATTCTCAGATATTCGGAGAGAACATCTTGCTCACAATTGTACCGTCGGGTCACACCCGAGTGTTTGAATGCGCTCATTCCATGCCAGTTCCACAACAAAATGATAAATATGTCCTAGAGAAAGTTTTATTTTTCTATTGATATATCAGTTATATCGTATGGGATGAATAGATTTTACATTATCAGTCCATTTATTACAAATGTTTGTTAAACAAATTATAACTGGGGAAATATTGCATCCATCAACATTTGCTCGTTTGATATTTGAGGAGTTTCCAACAGAAAAGATGATATTTTTTGTTATCTTGAGAAATAATAATGCTTTACCCTCTAATTTACACAAAGAAAATTCTCGTCATGTTTTGTGCAAAATATCAGCACATGTAACAAGGGATCTTCTGGTTGAAATTGTCTGGTGTTGTAAATTAAGTGTGATAAATTAGTTTCCAACAGACCTGTTGCACAACAGTGAAAAATATTTCTTGTGTGCATTTGTTTTTCCTTTAGGGCTTGCTGATTTAGGATTCAACTCAATAAGTTCAAAGACAGCACTTGAGTGTCGGTGTATTCCCAAATCAGTGTTAGAATATTGCCTAATTTTTAGGAATTTCTCCACCTCATGGAGAGTTTATCATTCCTCCTAAACAGGCTCTTTTGACATCTTGCCGGATGTTGTACACTGGTTGATATCTTTAACCTTTAATATTTCACACTTTGAAATAGAGAACAAAGATGGTATACATAGTAGCACTGTGGCAAAGTGTATTGCTCACCAAAATCTTTTAAAAGAAATGCTCTTTAAGATTTATATGTTTGGCTCCTGTGTGTGCAGTGTTTTTCGTTAATGAATATTTACATTAAAATTTTTTTTTACTTTCAGCCGTTTGTGAAAGTTGTCAAGAACAAGGCGTACTTCAAGAGGTACCAGGTGAAATTCAGGAGGAGGAGAGGTAAATCAAGAATTGAAATCACATCTCATAATTGATAATTTCTTAATTTACACAACAAATATTTTCAACTTTACAAGCAAGATTTTCCCCATCTCTGTAGTGTATATTCTATCAAATAAATATTGCAATACTTGGAAAATAACAAGAATATAACTTTTATTTTACAGAGGGCAAGACTGATTACTTTGCCCGTAAGCGCCTAACTGTACAGGATAAGAACAAGTACAATACACCAAAGTATCGCATGATTGTACGCTTCACAAACAAAGACATTATCTGCCAGGTAACGTTATTATATACTAAGTTTGGAGAAAAGAAAAACATTTGTTATATTGACAATAAGATTCAAAATCAAGTTCAATGATGAAACCTGGAATTACCGTTTGATAAACATGAAAAAAATTCCATGGCTGCTTTTATCTGAGAACTTTTAAAATAATGATATAGTTTAAATATCAAGTAATACATTATATTCATAAAATCATCAAAAATGGAAATGTTAAGTGTACAGCATCTCCAGAAAATGTTTGATTCCATTACAGATAGCATATGCCAGAATCGAGGGAGACCACATTCTTGCGGCAGCTTATGCCCATGAACTCCCAAGATATGGTGTGAAGGTAGGGTTGACCAACTATGCTGCAGCTTACTGTACCGGACTCCTGCTCGCCCGCAGGGTATGTATTACATTTTCTACCTGTTCCACATAGACCTGCAAAGTGTCACAGTACAGTGATGTTTATTATATCATAATTTGTGTACTCGATGTGACATGTAAACTTAAAATGTACCATGAGTGGACATAAATGTGCCTAACTTAATTGCACAATTTGTCACAACCAAATTAAATAGAATTAGTATTTTTTAAACATGATGAGGACAGAGGGCGATGAAGAAAAACCTTCCAACATTCGCGGTTTCCACCTGAATAGCCAGAAATGGCTTAATGGAGGCATTATCCTTCCTTGGATGTCTGAGCCTTTTGAATTCTCATGTGATAATGACCAATAACTATTATGATATACCATGGAATGACCAGAATAGATTATTTGAAATATATATATATATATATATATATATATATATATATATATATATATATATATATATATATATATATATATATATATATATATTCATCTTCATGACTGAGGTACTGAAGAATTCCACTTTCTCTTTATGTATAATTCTGTCTCTTATCTAAAATTATCTATGTCTATTTGCCCGATCCTCTTGAGAATAATTACAAATTAACCAAGAACTTAATCACCTATTTATTTCACCTACCGTATTTACTCGTATATAAGACGAGGTTTTTTTCCAAAAACTCTTAGTTGATGGTTAGGGGGTCGTCTTATACACGAGAGCAGTCTTATACTCGAGTATTTACGGTAAAACGTAAATACGGTAAAACGTAAATACGATGTTCATATTTTCGAAATAACGAATATCAAACGTAGCAGATTGATTTTAATTGCGTTTTAAATGATAAATAAAGGTATTTACCCAATATTATTGGTCTATTATTTCAAAACGCTTTGTTTTGACTTTGTTCTCACTGATTCCAATTATCAGCGTTCAGTTTTGCGTTTCGTCATTGTCTCCACTGCTTTCATCAGTGAGAACAAAGCGTTAATTGCATTTCAATTGATCTGATAAATAAAGGTATTTACCCAATATTATCACAAATTATGCATTTCGTCATTGTTTCTACTGCTTTGAGTCGTGTCTTCCCGCTTGGACAGAAATTCGATGTGCGGAACACGGTAAATTTGATGTGCGGCAACACGAAGAGAAGCCAGGGATCCATCGTTGCGCAATATATTAAATTTTTCAATGCGAGTTGATACACTCCATTTGTTTTCGCGCCCAAAATAAGAGCTTGTCCCCGTCACTCCCGCTTTTTAAAATGACGACCTCGTATTGCGTAATGCATTTAAATGGATGAATGGTTTTGTTCTGTTCTCGACTTGCAAGGCATATTTTGTGTTAATGTTGGGTATATACTTTTATTTATCATTTAAAACGCAATTAAAACCGATCCACGTGTGAAGGCATTTGTCAAGAAGGGAAGACACGACTCAACGCAACACGTGGTCGCAATTTTGAAAGGCGGAAGTGACGGGAAGAAGCTCTTGTTTTTAGCGCGAAAACGATTGTTAATATATTGCGCAATAATGGATGGTTTTGTTCTGTTCTCGACCTGCAAAACGTAATTTGTGATAATATTATGTATATACCTTTATTTATCATTTAAAACGCAATTGAAATCGATCCACGTGTGAAAGCATTTCTGTCAAAAAGGGAAGACACGACTCAAAGCAGTGGAAACAAACTGTGAACGCTGATAATTGGTATCAGTGAAAATTTACTAATTTTCACACCACATCAAAGGCAGAATTGAATTGTGCGATATATTTAAATAATATTTATTTTGCTTACAATACAATTTCGTTTTCGTGCTAAAAACAAGAGCCTCTTCCCGTCACTTCCGCCTTTCAAAATTGCGACCACGTGTTGCGTTGAGTCGTGTCTTCCCTTTCTGACAGAAATGGCTTCACACGTGGATCGATTTTAATTGCGTCTTAAATGATATGTAAAGGTATTTACCCAATATTATCACGATGATTTACAGCCGATCGAGTGCTATAAACGATAATAATTAAAAGCGATATAATGAATATCTTTGGCTTTATAATACACAAAGAAATATTCTCCCACGTGTTAGTTTTGACGCTAAGATCAAGGACGTCACGTACATCGTATTACGTTCTACATCGTGGAGAAATTCTTGCGAAAAATAATTGTGATAATATTGGGTAAATACCTTTATATATCATTTAAAACATATTATTTCGAAATGCTTTGTTTTGACTTTGTTCTCACTGATTTCAATTATCAGCGTTCACAGTTTTGCATTTCGTCATTGTTTCCACTGCTTTGAGTCGTGTCTTCCCTTGTTGACAGAAATGCTTTCACACGTGTTTCGATTTTAATTGCGTTTTAAATGGATTGATGTTTTTGTTCTGTTCTCGAACAATTTGTGATAATATTGGCTAAAAACCTTTATTTATCATTTAAAACGCAATCGAAATCGATCAGCTCTGATATCCGTTATTTCGAAAATATGAACATCGTATTTACATTTTACCGTATTTACTCGTGTATAAGACGTCTAATATCTTATATTTTAAGCATATTTACGTTTCACTTTTAAAATGACCGCCAAGCTTCAGCTTAAGCTTGAATGGTAGCAGAGCCGATATCTCTTGAAAAACCAACTCGTCTTATATTCGGAAATTGTTTTTTTTCAAGAAAAATAACCTCAATTTTGGGGGGTCGTCTTATACACGAGTCGTCTTATACACGAGTAAATACGGTATTTAAAACTTTTCCGTAATGACACCTGTAATAAACATTTGTTTGCCATGAATCCATGGCTGCTTTTATGCGAGAACAAAGTAGATTTTCTTCTACATTTTTTTCATATCTGAAATTTGCTTCTCTTGCAACATATATCAGAGAAATGATCTTGGGCAAATAGAAGAATCCCAACATCTGACAGCTGTTGACCTCCATAAATTGACAGCGACAGCATTTGATCAAATGAGCATATTGATTTAGATGTTTGTCTTTTATTCTAAAACAGTCAAAGAGCCATTGTGACCATGTAGAGCTATTCTATGATGATACCTGGAATTACCGTTTGATTATTATGAAACAAATTCCATGGCTGCTTTTATCTGAGAACTGCTGAAACAAAGATCACAATTAATAATTTAATTGTTTTTTCATATATATTTTGAAGTGATTTCAAAATAATGTGCTGTGAAGTACCTTTAGTTGAAAGTCCAACATTCTAAAATCTAAAGTGCAGAAGTAGAGCCATCTTTTTTATATCCACAATTATCCAAAGAACACTTGATTGCTGTGACAGAATTAAAATCAGCTTTTAAAACGACTTAACATCTAAGAAGTAGCTTTGAAATAGTTTTATTGGATATGTAGAGTTGAATATTAGTTCAGAAAACAAATAATGGTGATGATGATAAACTTTCCAACATTCGCGGTTTCCACCTGAATAGCCAGAAATGGTTTTATGGAGGCATTATCCTTCCTTGGATGTCTGAGCCATTTTAATACTTGTGATAGGTTTTACACATTTCTTTTTTATACATTTCATACATCTTACACAATGTATGTTGAAGCCTATAGTCTTAATTTATATTGTCATTGATAGGTAAACTTCTGTTCCTGAATATACGCTCAACCCATTATTGTCATTAACTTCAAGAAATCTGTTTGCTTCATTCAGATATTTCAGTTTGACTTGCTTATTTTAAATATGTTTTTGTGAAGTTACATAATTAATATTCTTTCTATTACTAAGATTTCTTTGGTGGCACCTGTAAATTCTGTTTGATTTGAATGAAACACGCAAGACCAACTTTCACATGATATGGATATTGTTTTTTCTTTGCATTTAATGGTGAATTCTTTGGTCTATATTAACTGTTCTATGATGATACCTGGAATTACCGTTTGATTAAAATGAAACAAATTCCATGGCTGCTTTTATCTGAGAACTGATTTATTAAAGAAAGTTCCTTATTCATATATAAATTCTTTTTCACCAGTAATCATTCAGTCAGGTGATTTTTAATTTCTACATCTGCTTTGTAAATGCTGAACACTGTCCTTCAATTTCTAAATTAAAGTACAGAAGTCAAGCCAATTTGAAGAAATTCTATATTTCTTTTTCATCTTTCCATTCATCACGAGACAGTTATGACAATTAAAATCATTCCAGTATTTCCTTTATAAAGTCCTTTGCTACCTAAAAAGTGCTTTGAATAGTTTACTTTCATTAATACTGACCATATTTTATTGGAGATGTATAGTTAAACACCTTTTTAGAAGACTATATTGTGATAATGGTGATGATGATAAACTTTCCAACATTCGCGGTTTCCACCTGAATAGCCAGAAATGGTTTTATGGAGGCATTATCCTTCCTTGGATGTCTGAGCCATTCCTGTGATAAAAGCATTAGGCCATTTCATATGTCTTGTATAAAGGTGTAGATAAAAGTCAGTCATCCAAAGTGTCAAATAAAAACTTCATTAAAATCTATGATCTCCACGGTGAACCTATTATGGAGATAAACCTTCAAACATTTTTCTTCTGATTCATTCATCCACTTTACATTTGGTTAAATTATATAAATATTTTGCTGTTCTGAAGTTGAATATTGAATGTTCTATGATGATACCTGGAATTACCGTTTGATTATTATGAAACAGATTCCATGGCTGCTTTTATCTGAGAGCTTAGTTTGGAATAGATACTGCTTTTACTTTGACAATAAGAGCATTAGTAATTGATTCATAATATTTCATTTCTGTTAAAAAGTATCATAACCATAAATAAGATTTTAGTTTTTGTGGCTTTGTGTTACCCAAGTAGGTAAGAATATATATTTTAACCGATGGCTGTTATATTAAGACTGTAGGGAGATAAGACTTGAAACATGATAATGAGGGAAAATTGGTGATGAAATAGAAAGAATCCTTACATCTGACAGCCATTGACCTAGAAAATTGTTCATTTAGTCATAGATTATGCCAATCTAGAATGTGTTATATGGTAAAGCAGCAAGCTAGTTCTTGCCTGATAGCCAAGTTTCTTATGATTTATTAAATGGTCAATGGAGCCCTTTTGACAATATTATCTGTTCTGTGATGATACCTGGAATTACCGTTTGATTAAAATGAAACAAATTCCATGGCTGCTTTTATCTGAGAACTGATTTATTAAAGAAAGTTCCTTTTTAAAATGCAAATTCTTTTTCGCCAGTAATCATTTAGTCAGGTAATTTTCGAATTCTGCATCTGCTGTGTGAAAGCTGAAGACTGACGTTCAGTTTTTAAATTCAAGTCCAAAAGTTGAGTCATCTTATGAGAAAAAAATTTTATCTTTATTTTTCATCTTTTAATTCACTACACAACAGCTGTGACAATTAAAATCATTTCAGTACAACTTTTCTAAAAATAACCTAAGAAGTGTCATTGAAATTCAGTTTAATTTCATAAACAGTGACCATATTTATTGGAGGAGTAGAGTTGAATATTGTGATAATGGTGATGATGATAAACTTTCCAACATTCGCGGTTTCCACCTGAATAGCCAGAAATGGTTTTATGGAGGCATTATCCTTCCTTGGATGTCTGAGCCATTCCTGTGATAAAAGCATTAGGCCATTTCAAATGTCTTGTATAAAGGTGTAGATAAAAGTCAGTCATCCAAAGTGTCAAATAAAAACTTCATTAAAATCTATGATCTCCACGGTGAACCTATTATGGAGATAAACCTTCTAACATTTTTCTTCTGATTCATTCATCCATTTTACATTTGGTTAAATTATATAAATATTTTGCTGTTCTGAAGTTGAATATTGAATGTTCTATGATGATACCTGGAATTACCGTTTGATTATTATGAAACAGATTCCATGGCTGCTTTTATCTGAGAGCTTAGTTTGGAATAGATACTGCTTTCATTTTGACAATAAGAACATTAGTAATTAATTCATAATATTTCATTTCTGTTAGAAAGTATCATAACCATGAATAAGATTTGTTTTTGTGGCTTTGTGTTACTCAAGTAGGTAAGAATATATATTTTACCCAATGGCTGTTATATTAAGACTGTAGGGAGATAAGACTTGAAACATGATAATGAGGAAAAATTGGTGATGAAATAGAAAGAATCCTTACATCTGACAGCCATTGACCTAGAAAATTGTTCATTTAGTCATAGATTATGCCAATCTAGAATGTGTTATATGGTTAAGCAGCAAGCTAGTTCTTGCCTGACAGCCAAGTTTCTTATGATTTATTAAATGGTCAATGGAGCCCTTTTGATAATATTATCTGTTCTGTGATGATACCTGGAATTACCGTTTGATTAAAATGAAACAAATTCCATGGCTGCTTTTATCTGAGAACTGATTTATTAAAGAAAGTTCCTTTTTTACATGCAAATTCTTTTTCGCCAGTAATCATTTAGTCAGGTAATTTTCGAATTCTGCATCTGCTGTGTAAAAGCTGAAGACTGACGTTCAGTTTTTAAATTCAAGTCCAAAAGTTGAGTCATCTTATGAGAAAAAAATTCTATCTTTATTTTTCATCTTTCCATTCACTACACAACAGCTGTGACAATTAAAATCATTTCATTACAACTTTTCTAAAAATAACCTAAGAAGTGTGATTGAAATTCAGTTTAATTTCATAAACAGTGACCATATTTATTGGAGGAGTAGAGTTGAACGTTGTGATAATGGTGATGATGATAAACTTTCCAACATTCGCGGTTTCCACCTGAATAGCCAGAAATGGCTTTATGGAGGCATTATCCTTCCTTGGATGTCTGAGCCATTCCTGTGATCAAAGCATTTCATTTGTCTTGTATAAATATACAAGTTAAAGTCGATCATCTAAAGTTTTTACTTATACTCTTAAACTTCATTAAAGGCTATGAACTCAATCTATTATGGACAGTTTTCTTTTGATTCATTCAGACTTTTTACATTTGGTTTAATTATTTTAACAAAGTTGAATATTGAATGTTCTTGTTCTAAAGTTCTATGATGATACCTGGAATTACCGTTTGATTATTATGAAACAGATTCCATGGCTGCTTTTATCTGAGAGCTTAGCTTGGAATATATACTGCTTTCACTTTGACAATAAGTACATCAGTAATCAATTCATAATATTTCATTTCTGTTCAAAATTATCATCAATAAGAGTTTATTTTTTTTATTTTTGTGGCTTTGTGTTCCCCAAGTAGGGAGGATTCAAGTGATCACTGCCAAAAGTGCCTTAATTTATGCAAGTAGAATATATATATATATATATATATATATATATATATATATATATATATATATATATATATATATATATATATATATATATATATATATATATATATATATATATATATATATATATATATATATATATATATATATTTTTCTCTCTTAATCAGAGAGCTGATCTGATATTGTGTGCAGTTACTGCACATAAGAATAAAGCATATTGAATGAATAGAATAGAGTTTATGAACATGATAAAAAAGAAGGAATCCTTTCATCTAACAGCCACTGACCATGACATTTTTTTTATTTGGTCATGAATTATGTCAGTGTGTTGCATGTATAAACATAAGCAGCAAGCTAGTTCTTGTCTGATAGCCCAGGTTCTTTTAATTGATTAAATGTTCAATTGAGCCCTTATGAAGATATTGACTGTTCAATGATGATACCTGGAATTACCGTTTGATTAAAATGAAACAAATTCCATGGCTGCTTTTATCTGAGAACTGTACAAAAGATTTTATTTTCCATATTGTATTTACTATGTGAGTAGTGGATCTCACCAAAAGTGTTTTCAAACATGAGCCAAATGACAGCAGTTACATTGAAATATACACAAAAAAGTAGAATACAATGCCTGATATACTCACTAATGGCAAAACTGTCCTGTTCCAGTCAGCTTTGGTCAACATTGAGCATAGTGATTTTTAGATCAAGTACATATGCCTAGCGATCTTTTGAAGTGAATATTATTTTTCCTTTTTTTTTAACTTGTTACACTTGCTAGCTGATCTTGTATCACTTGTCTAGTACCTTTGTTATAGACACTCTTAAACACTGACCATACTTAAAATTGGATATGTAGAGTTGAATCTGCATTCAGAAGACTATATTGTGATAATGGTGATGATGATAAACTTTCCAACATTCGCGGTTTCCACCTGAATAGCCAGAAATGGTTTTATGGAGGCATTATCCTTCCTTGGATGTCTGAGCCATTATTGTAATCTCTGGACAGTCTGACATTAACATCATTTTGGGGGGGGGGGGGGGGGGGTATAATGATATTTCTTGTACCCTTACACAATGTTGTAAAAAGAAAATGCCTAATGTATAAATGTTGTATTTCAGTTGTTGAACAAATTGAAGCTGGATTCCATCTATCCAGGAAATGATGATATTAATGGAGACGAATACTACGTTGAGGATGTGGATGGACAGCCTGGTGCTTTCCGTTGCTTCTTGGACGTGGGTCTGGCCAGGACCACCACTGGAGCCCGTATCTTTGGGTGCCTGAAGGGAGCTGCCGATGGTGGACTAGATATCCCCCACAGGTATTAACTTCAACTTATGCTAATGCTCCTCGCACACCTTTAAACTACACACTAGAGGGAGATATAAATAATCAAGGTTTAAATTTCTTGTTCTACAATCATTGCTTGATGAAAAATTAAATGCTTTGAAATTAAAGGTTGGTGAGTAATAAGTGGATGATATTGTTTATTTAGCACCAAGAGGTTCCCCGGATATGACAGCGAGGGTGACCAGTTCAATGCTGAGGTTCACCGTGACCATATCTTTGGCAAGCATGTAGCTGACTACATGAGCATGCTCCAGGAGGATGATGAAGATGCCTACAAGAAGCAGTTCTCCCAGTACATCAAGAATGGCATCACCTCCGAGGGTGTAAGTATGGTCCCCTCCCTCATCAGTAACAAAGCTCAGTTAACTTGCCATTACATCTTCAAAAAATAAATTAAAAGGAAAATTTGGCTTAAAGAATGTCAAACTTAAAATTAATTTTAGTATTGAAAACTGAAAAATGAAACACAAGATGTTATTCCAAGCATTGTACAGACATATATTGTATCAGAAAGGTATAAATCATTTCTGGGCTGAAGTTCTGTATTTTCATAGAAAACTTACATATATGTTCTTAAAACAAGACCAAATACGTTGTCATACAATGAATGGTGATGATGAAAACCTGTACCAACATTCGCGGTTTCCACCTGAGCGGCCTTTACGGCCCACTGGAGGAATATTCCTTCCTTGGATGTCTGAGCCATTCATATAGCAACATTAATGCAGTGAAATATTTGTTGTTTGCAATGTATTATTCAATGTGTCGATATTTCAGGTTGAGGCCATGTACAAGAAGGCTCATGCTTCAATCCGTGAGGATCCTGCAGCTAAGGTTGTAGAGAAGAAAGAATACAAGCCCAAGAGGTAAGTGAAGGCTGATCGTATTATCATATATAAATGGCTGCTATCAATATTTGCTAGCCCTTCATTTAATTTTTTGGAATATCAAAAAGATTTGATTTTATATGGAATACATTGTAATATGTTCTATTTGTATTTTCAGACACAACCGCAAGTCTATGTCTCTGGCCCAGCGCAGAGATCGTGTCAAGCAGAAGAAGGCCGCCTGGCTGAAACAGCTTGCTGCTGCTGCCGAGGACAATTAGGTCCATCACGAGAAACTGCAACAAACCCTGGTACCAGGACTCTGTAAACAACCAGAGGAAGCAAGTTTAACAAACATTATCAAAGGGGCGCTTACAAAAATGTTGTGTATATACAGCAAATAAAAAAAATTGAAAAGAATAAGTCTTTTTTTGTATTTAATATTTGCATGTCACTGAAAGCTCATTGTTCCACAAGCCTGGCAGAGTTAAAGATTGTACGTGTCCATATGACCACATCCTTTGAACTCAAACGACCTGTGATTTCATGGAAATCAACAGTCTTCATCCCTGCCTTCCGTCCATGATGTTGGTCCTAATTTAATTTACATATGGCCCTCCAATAGTGATACTTTAAGGGAGACCTCCGATATGGAGAGTTGCAATTCAGAGAAAAAATTGTAAGGCAAATTTGTTTGAAACTTCGGACAAAAACATTGTCCTCTACATGTGTCATAAGAATTACTGCAATACCAATCGACAAATTGAGCACGTTTCTTTAGCTTAAAACATTCCATACAGTTTTTGTAAATATATCCTAAAAGTGTGTTGCCATCTCATAAATTTTGACATGAAAGAGAACAAAGTAAATACAAATAAAATATCAGAATAGCAATTTATCAATGACTTCTTTTTTATGAGCAAATAGAAAATTTACACAAGTTTTTGGGCATCGCCTTGACACCGAGATAATCAATTTTTTTGTGAAATGGTGTTTTTCTGGCCCTTTCAGCAACTATGGCCATATGAGGTTGACTTTCGAGCCTTTAAAAGGCAAAGGAAACCACAAATTGTGGAATAGCAATTTAATTTTCATCATTATGAACACATATAACTTGAAAAGAAGACTTTGAGATATAATTTTAGTACTTTTACTTTTATCAAATTTTCTGAACTTGCGATCATCTTTTGCTGGTGGCAGCCATCTTGACAAGGGGATTATGGTAGTACCAGCTACTCATAAACAAGTCATAAATTAATTGCAAATTACAATATAAATGTTAAATAAATCCAAAAATATATGTATCAGTATCATTATTTACCACAAACACAGTATAATTTTTATCTAGGTCATCTAGCTTTTTTAAACTGTGGTTAAGAAAGGTGTTGTGCTTTCACACCTGTGACTTGACTTGAGTTTCTAGCCTAATGTGTGGAACTTCACAGCATAAAAAGGTTCATAAGGGATGGTAACAGTCAAACCTCAAACTCCACCAGAGGGCGTTGTGGTGAACCTATCACCTCTGTACAAGGTGCCTTTTGGTGCTGGTTCAGCACATCCACCTAATTTTATGTAACTGACTATCTTTCTTATTTTTTTTTCTTCAGATGTATTCAGATTGATAAAATATGATATATTTGACCCTTTAAATAAAGTTTATTTCAAATATAAATATAATTTAAGAGAAATGAAATACGGAACTATTTCCTCCAGTGGAGTAGCCATTTTCTGGGGTAGTAATCAGGCGGAACAACAACAAAGATGGCTGCTTTGTTTAAATTTTGAATTCTTTTAACCTTTCAAACTTTTGATGGAACAAACCAAGAAATAATGTTTGAAAGTAAATACATGAAGTCTAATACAACTCAGGGCAACTTTGCATTCAACATTAAAGCATGTTATCATGTTTTTCATATAAGTCCAGACTGACAGTTCTGAAGCACATGGCCAGTGAAAGTAGTACCGGAGGAATACTAATTTGGGTTGGCCAGAGGTAATAGTTTGCGTGTGCCTCTGGTGGACAGTGTGAGTCAAACCTGTGACAAAAGCCAGCCATTTTAACAGGAAGAAAATTAATCACACTTGGCCTTTTCTTTGGTACAGGTTTGAGGCTTGCAAAATGTTAAATTTGTTGATTGTTTTTTGGAAAAATATAACATACTATAAAAAGTTATTTAAATCCAAAATCACAAGTTTTTGACAATTACATAAAATTCAAACATGCTTTTACGGCAGCCATGACACCCGGGGGGGTACTCTCATAGTCAGCGTTACCGGGGAAGCTGGGCTAAATAGGGTCCTTTTCGCTGATATTTTCCCTAAAACAGGTTAAGATATTTCATAATTTCCCCTAAAACAGGGTACTATTTTTCCAATTTCTCCCTAAAACAGGGATCACAATCCCCCTTTCCAAATCTCCCCCTTCTGCATCATCCCTAAATGAGGGTATAGAAAATTCAGCTAGTCCTAAATCAGGGTACCAATAATGATAGAATATTTCCCTAAATCAGGCTCTGGGGTTTTCAGTTCCATCCGGGTTAAGATATTTTATCATTTTCCCTAAAAGAGGGTACTGTTTTTCAAATTCCTCCCTAAAACAGGGATCCAAATCCCCTTTTCCAAATCTCCTCCTTCTGCATCATCCCTAAATGAGGGTATCAAAAATTCAGCTTGTCCTAAATCAGGGTACCAAATTTCAGCTAGTCCTAAATCAGGGTACCAATAATGATAGAATATTTCCCTAATTCAGGCTCTGGGGTTTTCAGTTCCATCCCAGCCTCCGCGGGTTAAAATCATGAGAGTACCCCCCCCCCCCCCCCGGGCCATGACACCTTCATCCCTTATGTTGATCACAAGAAGTACCAATAATAAGAAAAGTTCATATATTTTTTTCTTTAAAGTGCAGACCATGCTTCAATTGCAGTCATTTTGAGACTTGTTTCAACTATGATGTAATAATTTACTATGAAAATTCTCATGACCTTTTTTCATTCTCTTGACCTTTTTCACTGTTCCATTAAGATCAAGGTACATATTGGCCAACTCTCATGTTTCGTCCCAATGAATGCTTTGATTGCCCAGAAAAAAAGATATATTCGTCACTGATCACCATATTACTTTTAATTAGTGCAGGCGATTGATAAAATCAGATAAAATAGTCATTTTTATTATATATCACCATGATCACTGAACATATGACAAACTCACATTTTAAATGTGAGATATGTCCATATGTTTACACACAATATTAGACAATTTATTATTGCACAGATATGATATCTACTGCAGTGATAAATCTTCTTGATAATTCTGTTTTATTGCAGAGCATGTGTGTCATAATAAATATGGGACGAATGTGAATATGGGAAGAGATTAACACACATGAAGAATACCTGTTAACTTCTGTATCTGATATCAGTTCAGAATGACACGCGTGCAACTGTGGACCTGTGTCTTTATTGCTCTATCGCTTTTCACTGGGTAACTTCTAACTAATATATACCAAGTCTCAAGGTAGCATGGGCATATGTAAAATTTGACAATCACTGTAATATACTTATAGAGTTGCAATTCACTTAATGTTTGGAACAAAAAAATTGAGCGGGTATACATTTGAATACAACATTTATTTAATTCCAGTGGTGAAAGCCAGTGTTTTGATAGAGACCCTCTTAGCGATGTTGGCATAATATTCCGTAGCTACAGCACAGATAGTTCTCGCTATGAGGAGTTTACCAGCACCAACACAGTACCGTAAGTTTATCCAACACTCATTTTGTAATAATACAAACAATGTGTCATAATATTAAAGCTACTATGGAAATTTGGGAATAACCTTAGCTTTTTGGAAAAGCAGGCAGTCTTACATATAGGTGAAGAAGTCTGCAGGTCTGAGAGAGCTATTCTGATATAAAGATAGCCAAAATATAAAAAAATCAACAAATTATACATCAAATAGAAACAGAAATGTTCTTGAGCACGAGAAAATGATTAATGATTTAAAAGTTTGGATATTTCAGTGGCAATTACAAGGGTTCCCGCAGGACAGTGTTTCTCATTCATGGCTATAATGAAGGTATTAATGCAAGATGGTACCCAGATATGAAAGATGCTCTCCTGGACAGGGTAAATATATCCTATCAAACATTCTCCAAGGCAGATTAAGCAATTTACATGACATACACTCCTAAACATAGGCAAGTACCTCATAGACTGTATCCAAGACAGGGCAAGATCCCATGCTATCCTATGTAGGGCAAGTACCTCAAATCCCATGCTATCCTATGTAGGGAAAGTCCCTCACATCCCATGCTGATATAGACAGGACAAGTACCTCAGATCCATTGCTATCCCATACAGGGCGTGTACCTAAGATCCCATGCTATCCTATGTTGGGCAAGTACCTCACATCCCATGCTACCCTAGATACAGTATGTACTAGACAGGGTAAAATGAAGAATTTACATGCACAATGTTGTTCAAGAAGTGACACTGTCATGAGAATAATATCCAACTCACACAACTAATTTGTAACAGTATTATGGCTTCATAACAAGGTGTCATGATTTTTATATTTCTGTTGAGTTAAATGCAGATGACAATTGATAGGAAGAGCATATTAAATGTGACCTTTTACTCCCAAGAGGATGTCAATCAGCCTAGTATGAGAAAAGTTATGACATTTTACGAAAATTGAAAATCATTGCAGCTTGACAAGTGGCCCAGGATAAAATCCTTGATCTAGTAGTGCATAACCTTGTCCATGTGTCATACTCGGCATAGCATACAGTTGCAAATTATAATACCAGCCAATTCTTAATCTGAGGCAAAACAATCAGGACAGATTTGTGTTTCATAAAAGTATAAAAATCAAATGAATTACAATATATTTCAGCCAAATATCATTATGTAGTCCAATTTTTTTTTTAAATGTTTATTCCAGGAGCGTGTAAATGGTTTAAACGTGATTCTAGTGGGTTGGCCAGATGGCGCTGGTGCATTGGATTATTACGTATCTGCATCAACCACACAGACAGTTGGTGAACTTGTAGATGCTCTCATCTCGACATTTGTGGGAAATGCCGGAGCCTCCAGGGATGACATGCACTGCATTGGCTTCAGTCTAGGAGCCCACTCCTGTGGCCAGGTCGGCTCCAACAACAGAATAGGCAGGATTACAGGTAGACACTGGGTACCAGTGATAGAGCCTGGCAAGGAGAGCGAGCATGGTGTTATATCATAGTAGTTTAGCAGTTGAAGTTTAGCTTGTACAGGTACTATCCTGTTATCAGGCAAAGAAACAAGATCTACCATACTTACTCGAATATAAGACGAGGTGTTCATACCCAAACCCTTAGTTAATGTTTGGGGGGCCGTCTTATACACGAGTCGTCTTATATTCGAGTAAGTACAGTAAACTAAATTAATGTATTAAGTTGGCAGCAGTGCCAGCACTCAGCAGTTGTCAACTTTCCCTTCTTGCCTTGTTCCATTACTCAAGCCCTTTATCTGATGATCAAGATTAGGTCTCATTAAAAAAACACCCCTTTCTATGTTCATCTCAAAATTATTTTTCAGCACAATATACAAGCATAGAACTGATTTCTCCTCTGATGTGTTAAAGATCCTCACAACAATAAATGCTTTTGACATCATTCTTAGAGGTACTTCACTCCCTTGACAGGTCTTGATCCAGCTGGACTGGCATTTGGATCCAACAACCTTAACTGTGGATTACACCAAGGTGCAGCTAACCAGGTGGATGTCATTCATACCGATGGCCAGCCTCAAGGGGCACTGCCTTTCTATGGCCAAATGAGAAAACGTGGTCATATTGACTTCTATCCCAATGATGGTGGAAAACAAGCAGGATGCCTCACAAGATCACTTTCTGGTAGGTATGTCTAGTTACTTACCTCACTAGATCTCTATCAGGTATGTCTAGTTACTTACCTCACTAGATCTCTATCAGCATGATCAGGTATGTCTAGTCATTTACTTTACTAGATCTCAATAGTTTCTTACCAATGTTTACCTCACGAAATCTTTATCTGTCATGTCTAGTTACTTATTTCACAAGATCTCTATCTGGTATGTCTAGTTACTTACTGTGCCAGATCTCTATCTGGTAAGTCTAGTTACTTACCGGTACTTCACTAGATCTTTGTAATATGTCTATTTGTTAACTGGCACAATATTCCTGTAAGATATTTAGTTTTTTCTTTTCATTTTCAATATCTTCTGTCTGTCCGCAATAAGCAGAGATTGATTTCTGTAACTTTGACACTTCTGATGGTGACATCATAATCTTTCAGATCATAGATCAAAGAGGCAAATTGATGGTAAGTATTTAATGAATTCCAGCCTTTGGCAGTTTTATTTATCGATATTTGTCAGGGTAAAATATAAAGCATTGTGTTTCATTTCTTTTATGATGGTTTCAGTTGCCTGCAGTCATGGGAGGGCACATGTATTAATGACACATACAATCAAGAATAGCAATAGCTGTAGAGCTGAGGGAAGATGCTCCAATGAGAACAATATTCCTGTAATATTACCAACACTGATATTCTTCTCCTCAACATTTCTCATTTCTGTTATTATCAATTGACGTAAACAATAAATGTATATACATAAAATAATGTAAATTGTCAGAATATATATCCAACTGGTATATAATAGTATTCCATGTGATTAATAGTTACATAATGATAATGATGGTGATTTTTTTCAGGGAAGCTGTTCCAGCTGTGGAGAGAGCTGCCCATCAATGGGTTATGATGCATCTGGAAGTGGACTTTACGCTCTTGACACAGCAAGCTCCGGAAATTGGTGCTGACCCCTTTAAATGTTATATACCATATTGGTATCTTAATAAAAGAACACTATGTCAATTTGTTGTATGCTGGTGTTATTCTGGAGGTTGATCATCGGTGCGTATCCTGATCACCTCAGTAAGTTCCCGTATGGTGGCATTAGTTCTGATGCCCTGAGGCTCAAAGTGCGTCCTGCTTGCACGGTATCCTGCCCTGTGTAACATAGGCACAAACTTGTCTGATCTGCAACATGCACAATAATATTCATCATGATGTTCTCCCTCCATTTATATTTATAAATAGGACAATACACCTTTTAAAAATCTGAATCATTCTGTAGGATAAAATGTTTAACATTATGAGATCCACACAATGTCTATAATTTGAGTTGTTACCAATCACCTGCTAGTAGGTACTAACAAGAAAGAGGTCAAATATGAATATTTCCCACAACATTTAAGATAAAATTAAGAACATTTCAAATGAAAAGCACATCTGTTCATCAAAATTCTGCAAAGAATATTATTTCCTTTTTTAAAGCAGAGAGGTATTATTATTGATAGAAATGAAAATGCCAAACACACTTCTTCATCGAAATTCTGCTGAGAATCAGAGGTATTTTTTCTTGATGGTTAAGATTTGGATATACTACTTTCCAATAAGGTCAAAATTTTAATAGCATGAACATGTTTAGGTCAAAATAATTTTGGAATACTGTTTTCCCTAATATTTACTAAATTGCCTTTTCACTTTCCAAAATTAGTTCTTAAAACATCCATACACAAAATGACATAAAGGGTCTGCAGCATGTACACATGTACATGTATAAGTACTGGTAATTGTAATTTGTATTTACTTTGGTAGATCCATTCCTTTGAGCTTTCTCCTGTGCAGATTATAATAGAAGGGAGGCATATTATCTGCTGCTATAGATCTCTCTGTCTGCCGTGCCTTGAAAGTCTGAGCACCCTCTGCTTCACTACTTTCTGGCTGTGTTTTTAATCTTTTCTGAGGTGGAGAGATTTGTCCAATTTCATCTGGCAAAGAGGAATCTACATAGAGATATAGCATTTCCATATGAATCTACATAAAGTACAGTATTTCCATATTAACCTACATAAAGATATTGCATTTTCATACAACCATACCATATTTAATAACACCAATCTGGCCCAGATGCCACTATGCTTTTTCGATATATAACATCAAATTAATGATTTGGGTGGTGAAGGGATCATCATTGGACCTCATATTATCAGTTGAAAGTGGTTATAATTAGGGATCACAGCAAAGTGCATTATTGCACTTGACTGTGTTAACAAATGATTGTTAACTCTCAATTTTCAAACTTTTTGAAATCTATATTTAAGGTAATGGGTTTGAATCAATGGTTTTGATTGCCAATCTCCATGTTGCTTTTTTCCCCATTAGAAGTACACACTGGAACTGTACAACTTTACTAGAAACCAAAACTGTACAAGTACTCTATATTTTATCATCGATAATAGAGATTGGTAGGGGCTTTATTGAGGGTTTGTCTTAAAAATATTCACACGGAAAAACAGAGAAGTTTATGATTGGAGAGCATTAGATTGGTTCCACATTGATGATTATTTTATGGTGGTTTGCAAACAATTTTGGTGACTTTGACATCATGACAGCAATTGCAAATACTAACAGTGAACCTCTTATTGTTGTATTTTTTTCTTTTTTTTTGTTAACATGGATTAATAGGAATAATATGGTTTTCAAATAGATCTACTAAACTTTATCACTGATAACAATCTAGTACCGAGGAAACATCAGTCTTGGTGGATTTAGATGATTAGCCTCAAGGCTTAGAAGATAACTAAAGAGATATACCCTACCATTGATCACAGATGATTGATTGTTATGTGAAGGCTTGCAGGCAGGCCCACACATACACTGACGTTCTGTATGCATGGTCTGTAGCGTAGATCTGATCTTCTCACTGAGATCCAGGGTGCGTGCATGATGTAACATACCACTCACAAACTCCATATCATACAACTCCCCACACCTTCAAGAGAAGCATAAATACATGTTAAAGGTATTTCATGAAATCAGTTCTCAGTTGACTTGCCATGGCCAAATTTTAATTTTGTCTTTGTTGGCAGGCTTATATTATTCATCCTTATTAAAACCATTCTTACCAAACTGGGCCCAATTCAACAGCCGTCTTGCCAGGATTATGCTGATGACATGTACAGGGTAGCAACTCATATGGCTTCTCTGAAATAAATAATCTTTATATGATACAGAAATATTAAATATTTATCAAGTAATAAATTATAAAAAAAATGTTCACAAGATTTTTTTTCTTCTCAATTTGCTATTGTTTTTATCATCATAAGATCGTGAGTTCTAGTGTGGCTCCCCCTATGAGAAAGCTTTATTCATTGAACTTATAACCAAACATCAATCTGAGACTAGTTTGGTTATCAAAAACATGTATACATATATTGGTGTCTTGCTGTCAATATATCCAAACTTTGCTGTCAGGATATACAAGGTTTGCTGTCAGGATATACAAGGTTTGCTGTCAGGATATACAAGCTATCCTGGATATATAAGGATATACAAGCACTGCTGTCAGAACTTAAGATATCTTACCTATGGGTGCCTTGCTGTCTGGATAGATTACCCACTCCTCACACATTTGACAGTGAAGTACTTTGCGGAGGTTTGTCATACATTGGTCAGCATGGCCTGGACCTCGACGGATCTTCACTGCTACCTGCACAAAGTGCTCCACCGCCACACAGTATAATACATGTATACCTTTATTGCATTTAGCTGCTGCCCTGAATTAAAGATGACACTTTCATTAACTGTTGAATACAGAACATTTTATATCAATAAGAACTAAATACATTCTCTGTTATTCTGAAGACTATTGTCTGGCCACTATGACACATCCTAAATGCTTGCAGTCAAAACGAATTATGTATAAATTACCATGAAAAGTACAAGTTATGCAATGAATCTGCAATAAATTTGACATGGCCACACCTTGTGACTGCAGCCAGAACCAGCCTTGCAGCCATCTCCTTTGTGTAGTCACATTTGAGGGTGTATGCAGCATAGTTTCTCATGGTGACTTGTGGCACCTTGCCATACAGAGCAGCTACGTCAGTAGATGTCACCACAATCATGCCTTTGTTGTATACATTACGGAATGCTGCATCAAGAAATTGTACCGTTGTTCCATAGGGATCCAAATGTCTGAAACAATTTAATTTATCAATCTAAAATACTAGTCAGGGACCACAGACTCCTTTGCCAATAAAAACAGTGGAAGGAATAGAAATTTAGGGTTGTAATACTGGATTCTGTGTACTGTGAAAATACATTGATAAGGTGCATCCATACATGGTTCAAACAAGTTGCTATCTTTATATGTTTTTAACTGATTGCATTCACAAGGTATTAAAGATCTGGTCACATGACCTTAAAATGGAGGTCAAGGTCATCTACAAGCACATAATTTCAATGTCTTTTTATGGGTGCACCCATTTTGTTCACAAAAAGATACCTGGGCAGTGGAGACTGCAACAATATCCCTTTGGCAAGATTAGTTGAGGGGTAAAAGCAATTATCTAAAACTATTGAATTAATTATACAACCTACTTTAAAACTTAAATCTTTCTCACTTGCCAATATTATATGTACAATCTCATTTCAACTGTGTTCAAGGTTTGGTGAAATTATTCAGATTAGATAAAAAGACAATTTCTGGCCTCACATGTACAGCATTCATATGTAAAATCTTTAAGTCAAACTCAATATGATTTGAATTTTAAAATTATGTGCAACTTTTGTAACATTTCCATCTATATATGAGCAGAACAGACTTACATGAAATTGAACTGCCTCTGATGCATTATGACATTAGCGTCACTCTGCACAACTTCCACTGTATTTGGTTCATGTTTTGCCTTGCATTCGTCAGGGTCATTAGACCAGAATTGTGATGTACTGCTATTGCACACAGCTGCTAGGTTGTTTTGTTTACAGTTTTCACATATATCTTTTACTGCATTGGCATCCATTTCATTAATCGTAACACATACTTTATTCCCTAGGTGACGTTTCCACTGCATACCTCCAATACCTGAATAATTATCAATTTTTTACAATTATATATATTGTATATCATTAAATGGTTAAGTTTGCTTCTTGTGCATACTGATTGAAATCATCTAACAAATAATATAAACTATGAATATCATATTACCTGTGGCACCGAAGGCATCAAGGCATTTAGTATTGTTCTCTCCAGTTTGATTTTCACAAAAAGTACTCAACCCACACAGCACAAACTCTCTGTAAGTCAAAAAATCAAAGGTATTAGGCATTAAACCTGTAAATTTGTCTTTTAAGAGCATATCTACGTATGAATATCATGACATGAAGTTTAACATTAGGTAATAAGATGAGTTGCAATAAGACAGAAGTTGTGCTCTGAGCAGAGATCTGTCTCATCCATCAGTTGCACGGGTAAACACAGGTAGTATGAACTTTTTTTCACCTCTGATGAGGCTCAAAGTAGGGTAGTACTGTTTGACATCATTCTGGCACTATTCAAATGACAATACATTTCATGATGTGATAAGCATATTGCTGTACTCTAATGATGTCATTTTACCTTTCAGTGCCTCTATGATAACACTCCACATAAAAAAGACAACAAGAAAGAAGTGTGCTTTCAAAAAGGGGCAACAAATTAGGGTCTTGTTAAAACAAATTAACAGGCAAACATGGGGATGCATCAATAAAATGGAAAATAGACATAAAAGACAAGTACATTTATCATCAATTTTGAATTTTAAATGTTTTTTGGCAAAATTGGCACTAAATCCTTTTAAGTGTAAAGCTTAATGTCCTTTTTAAAGTAAAGCAAAGACAGTACAACTGTACCAATTTATAAACACATTTTTACACTTGCTTGCAATTGCATTCACTGAACTTATCAGTAGAGATAACAACCATGGGATTCGCGCAACCATAGGATTGGCTGATAATTAGGAAATTGTCATGTATACGCAAAACAAATAGAGCATTGATTTTTTTGCCATAGAAAAATTGATATGAATATAACAAAAAGAATTGTTGTGAAAATTGCACTCAGTGACCTCTCTTGCATCACAATACGCACATGCTAAAGTAGCAGTTTGCCACAAAAACATACAAATAGGCACTACTCTGTGAGTTTTGCATCATTGACACATCAAAATTTAGCTTTTGGGCTCTTCTCTTTAAATATGTAAGCCTCATGTACGTTATATTAATTTTCACCTTTCGGCATAGAAGAAAAGTCAATGCGCTAAGTCTATGATTGTATGCGCAAGACGTGACTCTGACTTGTAAATCTTGCAAGAATATAAGTTACGATCATCGCTTTATAAGATTAATTAATGTCAATTGTTACTGGTGGGCTTACCCACAGGCCCGATGCATGTTAATATTCCACTTTCACGTCAGGCCATGCCGATCATCAGTTTCATATATTGCATTTGGGAAAGGTATTGAACATGTGAGGATTGCGTCCATAGACTCGTCATTTCCCGTTTATGTTTATCAGTTGCTAATTGGTCAAAAATCCAGGTAAATGCTCAGCACCTTGATTTCAAGCAATGAGAATCAAGGTAAACATTCACAACAAGGTGGGCGGAGAACAGTTTGAAGACTGTTTAAGGAAACAAAGGCTAGTTGAATAGTCAGTTTGGTCAAAAAAGCAAATAAATCAAATTGTAATGTCAGAGTCAGGGCATTATCAAAAATGTGTTTAATACCTTTCCCTAATGCAAGACATGAAACTGATGATGGGCATGGCCTGACGTGAAAGTGGAATATAAACATGCATCGGGCCTGTGGCTTACCCCACTATTCTCCTTCCTGAAAATCCCCAATTATCGCTCCTAATAGGTGGCGTTCAAATTTCGTGTGGGTCTGTAACTGACAGCTGATAACAAGAAATCATTACTTTGAAGATATCTTAAAAACTACACCACTTATCTGACAGCAACATGTTAGAGAGCAGTCTCTCCCGATTAACAATCATTTCTGATATCAAATATTATGCAGAGCAATACAAGACCAACATATTTATATTCCTCATGAAATTTTAATACAATTTAAAAAAAAGTTAGTTCAATTTCGAGGATTCTTGTCGAAATACATAGGAAATCAGTGAGAGCTCCACAGTACTGTTGATATTTGACTCACCGGAACGTGTGGCGTGACCTAGCGGCCGACGGCGTGTGACGTATGAGATTGGGATGGCAAAAGCACACATAATGTACTGACCATGTTTTGTTGGATAATATATTGACTGACAAAGACTAAAATGTGCGAAATTAACGGTTGTTAGCCCTATATGGTTTTGTAGCAGCTGTCAACAGCATTGACATGAGATAGATATTTGAGTTCCATCACGATCAGATTGAAGCTGGACGTTCCGACTCACGGCGTTCTGCCTCAGACGTTCCGCCTCACGACCTGTCCGCCTCACTACCTGTCCGCCTCACATTGCTTATAATACTAATAGACCGAATTTGACTCTCTTTTTTTTTAAAGACATCTACATTTCACAAAGAATACGAATCCTTGTCATATAAAGCTGTATTCTCAAGAAGAGGTTAGTAAAACATCGTCATTCGTATATCGCGAGTGATCTGTCAAAGGCTGTACACGATTGGGTCTGACAAGTTAGCCCGGGTTATCCCGTTTCTCCACGATTGAGCCGGCGGGTGCTGGTGGCGAAAGGCGGCGGACGCCGACCTCCGCCCTGTGAATACCCTCGGCGAATTCGGCGGAACAAAATATAGAATTGACGTATTTGAACTTACTTTTTTTTTAAAAACATCTACATTTTACAAGGATTATAAATATATGATTGACAAAGCTGTAAATATTCAAGAGGTTGTAAGTGGACTTATGAATCTATGGGCCAGTGAGGCGCATGAGTAGTGAGGCGGACAGGTCGTGAGGCGGACAGGTAATGAGTCGCTGGTAGCGTGAGGCGGATCGTCTAGCATTCAGATTCTGGTGTGTTTGTAACATGGTCCTGCCTTGGAGTAATTATGAATGGAGGCGCAACGGCTGTTATTTGAGCTATGGCGTCATAGCAACGCATTGTTTCACACAATGGATTCAAAATCCTTTGATCCTATCATAGTTGCCGACTTCAGAACAGTGAAAAATTGAAGATTCATATTTTAAAAAAATAATTTGGCTAAAGTTTTATTGAAGTATTATACCACATTTTGGTTTATTTTTTTTAAAGAAAAATTCAGAATAGTTGCTCTTTTGAAGCTGACAATACCATCCACTAAAAATTACTTCAAATAAATCCATTCATTTCTGTTCTGATTTCATCAATAATAGATATTATGAAAAAAAGAAAAATGCATATTCCAGACCTTCTATTTTTTATACATGTTTGTAAAAAAAATGTGTCACTATTCATATTACTTTATAAAAACTTTTAAAACAAAATATTGTTATTGATATAGCATTTATAAAATTTTTGTTGCAATTTTTTATTGTTATTTTTTGTTCATTTTAAATGATGACATGATATGTATTAAGTCAATTTATTTATAACGGCGCATAAGTTGGCAGGGCTATAAATTACATTTTCTGATAGTAATTTTTTCATTGAACAACTTGGTATATTTTTCTAAGCTGCCAATATATGCGCCAATAATTAAAAATAAACTTCAAAGACAAAAATAACAAAAAAGTACATGATTTCCCGATAATCCGAGAGTAAAATGGAAATTTTAATTATTTTCATAAATATGATATGAATTTGAAAATCTCGTCATAAAATCGTCAATACTTGGAGCAGAGAAATAAAATTTATATCCCCATAATCTGCATAAATAAACAAACATTTCATTCGCGATATGTGTAGCTCTAAATTGTAGTTTTGATAACATAAAATAGTTCTGAAAAAAAATTACGTCAAAACTTTCATATCTTGCACCTATATGGCGTCATTATAACAATAGCCATGGCGGCATCTATGATATCCCCTTCGATCTTTCCCCGTCACCCCTCCATTCATTATTACTCCAAGGTCCTGCTAACTAGATGTCTAGCCGGCCTAGGGCTGGCTATGCTGAGATATAACAAGAAGACATGTTTCCAAGATGCAGAACTCCCTTGGAACCTTTATTTCACCACACACACTAGATGCACAAGCACATATTGTTACAGTGTTGTACTGACCTGCAGATACGCATGACAGGGTTGTGGAACGTCTTGCACTTGCCCGGTTTATCATGGTTTTCTTCAAGTCTAATTTGGATGCCATTTTCGTTAATCATTGTGTAATTGTATTCTAATATTACAGCGACAATTACAACAATCGGGATCTGTCACTATCTGGAATTAAGATGAGGAGTTAGGTAAGTTTCATCCCACAACAACGTGAAACCGGCAAACACACCATGCTATCGCCCACCAAGTGAATTGCACTGTTCCGTCCACGAAATAGGCTCATCCCTTTTGCCCTCTGGTGGACTTTAAACAGATGTTGGGTCTTTTCAATGAGTGCCCCACTGTGGCAGAGGAGAAAATAACCAAAATACCATGCTTTATGGGAATCGGTACCTTTGTAGTGTAAACTATTAAATTTAAAGCATTAATAACATTAATCAATTTTTTAAAACAATAATATCTAAATTATATGATATGATTTCAAGTACATTTCTTTGAAAATAGAATTAATATCCTCATTTTCCTTGATTATGATTTTGATGAAAAATGAAGAAGCAAATTAGTTCTGCTGATTACACCACGGGGAAAGGCTTGTTTTTTACTGTGTTGATGTGATTTTTGTATGAAGAAAATTATCTCTGTGGTCCTAGTGAAACATATTTTCTCATTTTCATTTGTATATTTTGTCAATAAATTTAAAGAGAAAGTTTAGCAAGCAGATATATGAAGAGAGGTGAGGAAAATCAAATGTTCAAGTCCATGCTTCACCTCTATTTTTTTCTTAATGTCTGAAAAACGGTAAATCTGTTTTACTAGGACACAGTAAATATTGTTAAGATTACTTTCACAAAGGTGTTTGGACGTCCGCTTTATTATGGTTCCACAATCTGCAGAACTTTTTCCCTTTAACAATTTGACATGATAAAAACATCTTGGAGCAGTTATAATACTACGCCACTTTTTATGAGTTAAAAAGATATGAGACATTCAATGTATCAAAGAAATTTCCATTGTAATTTTTAAATAATAAATCAACAGTTTTCTTACTAAATAATTATCATTATGATGGCTGCTCATGCCATCAAGCATGATATAATGACTGAAAAGTTTAAATGAAAAGGGAACTCTTTTTTACGGTTCTCTCTGCCAATTTTGCTCGCGGATGGGGTATAGTTTTTAACAAATCCTGGAGAATCGTATCATTTGTAGACCCCTTTTTCCTGGATTACTGAGAAAACTATATATAGCGTGGAGAGAATTATATGCCATTTTCGAAGCAATCATCACCCTTGACCATAGCTTCATCAGAATCAAGTTATTGTGAACATCGACAATTTGAGAACATGTGTTTGTGTTGGCGCAGGCAGATTTTAAGACCCACCCATTATCATGATTATTGGACTCATTTACCTAACTAGTATACGTGTATAAGCATGTATGCTATTCAATACTGTCCGTTTATTATCTACCGACGGGATTTGTGATGTACCGGTATATTAATTTGGCTGCTCATGCCATCAAGTGTATTTGCTCATTGTTCATTGTGAAACTTTTTGACCATGAGGGCAGCACTGTAGACTGTTTCTGCCGCACGGTTGTTCATTTTGTCATCCGGAATAGCACTAGCTTAAAGGTTACATGAAAAGTATTATTCTACAGTTAATTTCCTGCCTTAGATTTTACCTAAGCAAGTTTAACACTCATAGTTGCAGGTCTCATAGTTCGGGTCTCATAGACGGTTCGGGTAATGCTACTCGGGCGTCTGCACATAATTTCAGAGAAGTAGAAATCAGTAGTTCAGGTCGATGGAAGTCTCAGGCTTTTAAAATTTACATTTGATTACACCCAAGTTCTCAAATTCATTGTGTCAAATGTTTATTACAATACTGAAATATTATCATACATCATGGCCTTATAATATTTTATATATATGCATATTATCGGGCACTAAGCCATTCGTATATGACATTTGCTATTATATCATTATGTGTGCAGTGTATGCGATTGTCGCTTTCCTCAATAAAGCCAGCATCCATAAAATATGATATCTTGTATCTAGTGTTACTATAAACTCATGTTGATTTCACATTAGGGACCTCCACACAGTCTGCCAAAATCGGCATTGTCAATTTGTTTGTCCTGCCTCCCACCCAATAAAACTCGTATATATGCCTATGTATATTATATGTTATGTGTTTCTTATATGTGTGTATGTATGATAAGCCATGATTATATTACATTTCTTATCATATCATTACAAGACCAAATGACCTTGTTGTCCCAAATGACCCTGCTGTCAGGTAATCTGAACTTTCTACCATTATTATTAACATAAAATAATTAATATTGCCATTAATATTTCCATGCCATACATGATAACAAAACATGAAAATCAGTATGTTATTTAGAAAATTTACCCATTAGGAGCACAGCACGCTACCGGCATTGGAATCAAAGAATGTGGTCAACTATGTGCAATGTTTCCAACAACTCATTAACATTGATCATATATTGGCATATCCAGACCACATAACCGCTTGTGCCATATGGAAATTAATAAAAGACAAATTCATGACGATATTACTTTTTTTTTTAAATTAGAGATATGAGTTAATCCAACATGCGGGCCTACATGTTTAATTTTTCAGAAATTAATTGATTTGACTATATATCACTTACCACGTACTCCCAGGATGAATGTAAAAGGTTCATTCATTTCAGCATTAAATACAAAAACATTACTGAAAATTCACACAGAGCTTTTTTTTTTTGGGAAAAAAATTGAATATGTTTGATGTGAGACTTCGATATCGAAGTATTAAATCGTTCATAATTTATTTTTGGGTCAAATTCAAAATGAATTGATTCTTAATTGTATGGATTTATTAATTGAATATTGAATATTGATCTGGTAATTTATATGGATAAGGTTCTCCCATTACAAATAATTTGAATGTTTCAATAAGTTATCAATAGAATCGGTAGATATATGTAAGAGGAGAAATTCTTCTGAGCCATTGCTATAGCAAATATATTACCTAAATTGTATTTTTTTTTATTTCATGTTTGGTCTTGTGGCATGTTCCACAAATGCTAAGGTGTTTATATGTGATGGTGTAGCGCTTTTCGTGCTGTACGGTTCAGTGCTGTGTGGTTTAGTAGTTTATAGTTTAGTAATGCTATGTAGTTTTGCTTTGTAATGATTTTATGCTGTTTTATGATATCTGTGGACATGTCCCATTTCGATTATTTACATCTTATATATCAGGTCAGATAGAAGCCTGTCAACGGGAATCAATGATATACTCTTTTTGAGGAGTCACTGGGATCTTTCTGTTATTATCATACAGTCATAATAACTCAAACCACAGACAATGATGTTACACTGGCGGGAGTGAAAGTAATTTAATGGCAAACTTTTTCCATCATACACCATGGTCGAAGTTCTTGTCCCTACTGGGATTTGAACTCCGGAACTTCAGTATGCGAGACAGACAATGATAACACGAACTCATTGATCTAAATGTTTCATGATTTATTCAAGTAGTGCAGTGTCCAAAGTATACATAGAACTGTGTAAATTCAAATACAATACTGAACCATAGTAAAGATATCCAGCTTTAATAAAGATAAATGCTTGAGTAACCAGACATTTAGGAAGACAATTCAGTTTGGTTATGCAATTCAAATAATGCCCTTCTCTTTGGGCTAAAAAAGGTCACTGTGAATTTCAACATCAGATAATGACTTCCATAGGTAATCAGTGACAGCAAACAAAACATGATAAAATATGAATGCATAACGTAGTTAAATATCACATAATGTCCAATAATAATATATGGCACATCTCATAAATTACAAACATACCACTTTAATAAATACATCCAATTTCACATTCATTTCTATCCAAATTCTGTATAACATCTAACAATAGATGGCACCATTTGATATTATAAACCGTTTAATAAATAAACAATAGCCTGTCCCTTACTACTTACATTTAAACATCAATATTAGCTTAGCTTCCACACTTTGAGAAATCACATATACTGCGGTTTATATACCTGTTTTATATATTCATTTAATAAATAACTTTAAACTAAGAGCAAAAAGTGTGCAGTCAAAATCAAGACCTTAATTTATTCGACTTTCGATCAGGCGTCTGTGAAAAGTGACACTTCGTTTCATTATTGTTTTTCTTGTTTTGAATACTTGTTATAATTATAGTCATTGTTGATATTCGGATCCAAGATAAATTCTGACACATATAAATAATGACTTTCATTTTCCTTAATCAGTTATATCCTAGCACATTATGACCTACCCGGTTAATCCATTTGGCTTCGTATTTTATCCTTAGAATGCCTTGAAGAATTAAGGTATTCTGTAATATCTATGGTAGTTTCTAGCGGTTGTACCACCACTTTAGCACTGCCCTTCCTCGGTCTCCAGATGAGAGCTTGAGATCGGTTTGCGTTTGGCGGCTTCAGGGCATACACCGGCAACTGGATGTTCTTCTTGAGGACCTTGGGGGCCTCCTGTTCCAACGGCCCAATCAGCTTCGCCCTTTCCCCGAGAGGTTTGCTGGGGTCCACATCAATGTCAAGCTCCATAGACCACGTGATTGTTCTGTAAATGTAAACCCTGTTCTGCACCAAGTCCTTCACGGCCAGGCATGTGTAGAATCTCTGCTTCCTGTGGACATGGGTCAGTCTTGGCTTCCTGTCATAAGACTCGTCTGGTATATGCCAAGTCACTTGTGGGAAGAAGTTATCATTCATCTCTACGGTTACATACTGGGACTCACAGGGTCCTTTGAGGGTTTTAAGTTCTTTCTTGGCTCCATACCACGGATACATTTTGCCGTCTGCGTCAGATATCATCAAATACTTTCCTGATGCAATTTCAGGAAATTCCCAGCTTGTTCTGAAAACGGGAAAAAATCCTTTTTTCATTTCAAAAGGAACCTCTGCATTAATGAAATACCATCATATCTTACTTTATAGAAAAATATGTTCATTAATGTTTAAGGAAAAGGTTAAAACATTTGAAAGCACTTACACCCCTTCTTCTCCGTAGGTGTTGACAAACTGCATGGCAACGCACGTCTGTATCCAGCCAACCTGCAGCCTCTCTCCGTCCACCAGGCGGGGAATCTCCACCGTCACCTGCGACCTGCACAAATCAAACACATCTAGTACTGCAATGCGAAGGAATATGCCAAAGAAATAATATAAATAAACTTTATTGTATAACAAGACCAGAGAAAGGACCTCTCATTGTACTTGTCTGGGACAATGGACCATGGCATGGGACCGTTTAGTCCACATATAGGTTGAACCTTATTTAAACTGCAGTAAAGACAGGAGTAGTGTGTAGCTCAAAATGGGACCCTTTGTAAAAGATATCCCTCATTTTGACTCACAATTGTTTCACATTTTATAGCTGAAGTGACTGGCGATTTTCACTACATTCGGCGTTAATTCTGTCTAATCATTTAATGTAATAGATCTTATCTATGTAATTAAATGTTGACAGTAATATTTTAAGATCAGTCTTGTGATCTTAAAGAGGATCTTGAACTTTCATTGCCTCACTTAAAATTGTTTGTATAGCCTCAATTATAACTGAGAAGAAAACAATGAGATAGCAGCATACTGTAACAGGTGTTATCATTCATAATTCCAATAAAGGTTAATGTGATTTAGTTTAATCTCGACAAGAACTGAGCGCACTGAACATAAGAAGATTGTGTAGTACATGAATTACAATCCGTATTATGGTCGCACAGATCGGCCACATGTCCGCACTTGTAGTTTAATTATCATTAGAAAAAAAGTATTCTTCTGAATACGGCTTTGATAATTTTATTTATTATCAACTGCCTCACAATACATCTATGTAGTTTAGATTTGCAATTGTCATAACATTTGATCCATGTCAATTGTGATATTTTCCAGTCATTATTGTCATTGTGAAATCCTACATACCAGGAAATAGATGGGCGTAATGTGATATCCACCTAGTCTAGTCTACGATCAGTTTGTCATCTGCATTGTTCCCTATTCATATCTTCACATTGCTTTATTCTTTATTTTCATGCATAGTTTTATTCTCTATTTGTAAAGTACACACCGGCTTATGATCGAGTAGTTACAGTATTATTCTCTATTTCCAAATAACGTTATATTCTATCTCTAAATAACATTATTCTCTCTTTCTATACAGTAACATTTCGCAGAGTTAATCCTTCATTTCTGAACAGTATTATTCATTCTCTATTCTAAATAGCGTCATTCTCTATTTCTGAACAATGATACTCTCTGTTTACTAGTACAGTATTATTCTCTATTTCTAAATAGAAGAGATATTGGCGTTTCTTAACAGTGTTATCAGCTTTTCTAAACATTGTTATTAGGATTTTTAAACTTAGAACTTAGTGTTATTCGCTTTTCTATAAATACATTGCTATTTCTACACACAGTGTCTTTTTTCTATTTCCACATATTGTCATATTATCTATTTCTACAGATTTGTTTGCACTCAGAATTTTTACCCATTTTAGATTTTAAAATGGGAACTAACACCTAGGTTTATTATCACACAGAAAAGTGTGATAATAAAATACCTCTCCAATATCCACTATGCACGTAAAATTATTTTCTTAATTGTGCACCCTATTTTACAGGTTGACAGCTTTCTCATAAAGGATCTTTACAAATAAAACTAATGACGCTAAATGTCCTTGCCTAAATCTTTATATCGCTTCCTTTAAAAATAAAATTAATTTTCCTGTAACTCAATCTCAACTCTATTTGCATCGCGAACTGCATACATTTCATATCAAGAAATGTCATCTAGATTGGCGAAATAGAGTGCGGAGAGTTCATAGATAATTACATCTTTCCATGATAATCAAGACCGCGACCTGGCCAACGACCTGTGTTACATTGTGAAAAAAAAAATATCAAAGATATTCAAAACCCGGTGACAAAAATAGGAATTTAGGCACATTGTAAATTATATAGATAGAGATAGCATGGTAATAGTATTAAACAAGTGTGACAAAAAGTATCCTTGGCACGTAAATGATCTCCATGGGCAGCGAGTTTAGATTTACATGTCCTTCGAGGCTCTAACCTCAGGGGACTTGTGTCAGCCAAGACAAATCTCCTTTGTGCTACTCTAATAATCAGGGCTAACATCGCAGATTATTCTGCGGTCTTATGTTGTATCTGATCAAGCAGGATCACACATTACCATTTACGTTTGTTATGCTTTGCGATCTGGATGCCTGCTGGGCAATGCAGCTAAGATACAGAAACATGTATACACACAAGTAAACTAAGAGAAAATTACATATCAATTTAACAATATCATATGACAAGAACTGCTCGCTTGTGATTGTATGTATAACATGTGTATTCCGATTGATGTCCTGATTATTCTAATGGTGGGCGGATATATGAGACAGACAGGCAGAGCAAATATATATTTGTAAACAGTCCACATAATTGCTCGTTTGTTCTGTCCAAATAGATGCATACTGGTATCTGGACTCAAGATCACAATGCTCGTCATTTATCAAAATATCACTGTTTTATGGTTTCTGAGAAAAAAGTTAATGAAAGCTGATAAAAGTGCAATAAACGTAATAAAGTATTTATTAATGTCTCTTATCATCTGAACGCATGGACTAACTCTCTACATAAACGTGCATGTCTAAATATGTGATAGTAGTGTTTATCATGATGGTGGGGTAGGGGGTGGGGGGCATAAGTGGCATAATATGTTGCTAGTTTTATCCGGTAAATGTCGCATTTTTCTCCAACCCTTCATCTAATCTATTTCAAATACTCTTTTCAATGACTCAACTTCCAGATTATTTTGATAACTATCATTGAAGCCGGTTCGTGGTTTATCCATATAATTAACCAACTTACCTAAAATGAGGGGTCTTATATTTGAGTACTCCTGGCGAACTTTCATCAACCATTGTTAGTTTCTTATCCATATATGCCTTGAGCTTGATCACAGATAATAGCTTGTGATCCCAGAGACTGACTCCTGCCTCCAGGGGGAGTTCCCTGCTTTCATTGTTATTATTGTTGGAGAGCGATAGGGTGTCAAAGTTGTCCAGCTCTGACACCACTGTTTCCTTAATGGTGCGCTCACACTCGGCTCGATCTTGGGAGGGAATGGCATGGAGGGATTTTGAACCCAAACGTCTGTGGCTTTTGACTTTCACGCCCCTGTGTTTATTGAGGGAATCCTTGGAATGTTTAGCCCCCATGTCCTGGCTCCTCACTGTACCATCATCTTCATTCTCTCCATCGTTAATGTTTGAATTGTTACTTGTATGCTGGCACTGATACGGCTCCCCAACACTGGGGAATTCAACACTCATCGGCATCGCCGCCCAAGTCCCCGGCCCAGCTTCTGGGATCCAACACCAGTCAGATCCCACTCAGTGACAGATCCTGTTTTCGATATACATCCTTCGTGTGCTAAACTTCTAACCAGGAACTATATGAGTATAAACTGACGTAGATTAGCCTTATTAAGTTGTCAACAAACCATTTCACATTAAACAGCGTGTTCACGAGTGCGTCAAATAAAAGGAAGGACAGCGTTGTCTGGAAGTTCAAAAGAAAGTTCTTTGGACTGGTTGTTTCTTCAAGTGAAAAGAGAGTCATTCGGCATGACCTCGGTCTGCATTTAGGTCGCCGGCTTCCATGGATGTAATGTATAGATGAACAGTGGTGAAAGTCCTGAAAATATACCAAAATTGTCCACTTATACGGGTCTGCAAATCACTGCCGCAAAAATGTGTGTGCCAAACGGATAAGTGGCACGACCCGCACCGATTAAAAACAATGGATCATGGCAACAACAAAAGCACGTGTTTAGAACTTCCGCTGTCAACATCCGGTTTATTGAACTAACCCGACATCCTTTGCGGCAGATTTATTTTGTAAACACTAAACAACTGACGCAAAGTTTATTCATAAACTGTGGAATATTCCATCATTTTTCAACAACACAATCACAAACTATGTCTTCGCACACGCACCAAGAATCAAAGAAACGCAAAAAACAACGGAATAGGCCATCATGGAAAGAGAAAGAGAGCGAAAAGAATGGGCAGGTCGGCATGGGCGATATTTCAGAGAAAGACCCGGTTGATGTGCTTTACGAAGAGGAAGGGGGTGGCGGCTTTTTTGACAGTCTGATCGATATAGACATTGAAATGACAGCCAAGTTGTCATGGTGTGTGAATAGAGAAGCGCCGCTTGGCTTCCTCCGCCCTCTTATGATCGCACTGGAATGGTCGGGACATGGGGTGCCATGGTTTATTTGGGTTGTAATCGCCATCTTCATTTCTCATGATCTGCCACTTCTCCAAGTCCTGGTCAACATGTTTATGGGTAATTTAATTCTTAAAAATCCTAAAAGTACATTATCCCACACTTTGTTCCACTGGTGATCTCTTGATATTTTGGTTGTCTACCAGCTGAGAGGAAATAGTGAAAATTTTAGGTTTACAGGCATCAGAGCAGTTTCCGTCAGGCAGTAGTTTGTGACAAGGGCTTCTCCACAGGTCTTAAATTGTTTCAAATAATGTTCTGTGACCACTACTTGTTGACATGAGCCATAGGGTAGCCATAGCATTAGTTTACTCGTGAAATTCTTCAATGACTTGATTTGTTTTCTTCAATCTAAATTTGTCAAAATATAAAATGATCACAGTCGTATTTAGCACATCATTTTTCAAGTTTGCTTTCTCTTAGTAGTTTGAAGTGGAGATGCCGAATATGATTAAAATCTTTAAGAAACAGAAAGCTAAAGTGTAATTCTAATAATGGAATTTATCAAAAAATTTAATTTACAGAATGGCTTTGCCCCCAATTATCTATCACAATTATTAATACCCAAAAATGGGGATAAAAATCTAAGATCTAATGAAAACAATGAATTACATAATTCCCAAGACTAATTCAAAAACATATAGGGACAGGGCTTTTGCTGCATATGCGCCAATAAATTGGAATGCCCTGCCCCTTAAAGTGAAAAATTGTAAAACGATTGATTGCTTTAAAAAACAATTAAAGACTCGTTTATATAGAGGGCATTACCTTCAAAAGTGCCATGAGCAGACCTAGTCTGAAATAATGCTGTAGAAATTTATTATTATATATTATATATTATTGCACAGATCTAATACAGAGGGTGATCTCCTGACTCCATATACTTTATCAAAAAGTAACTGTGACTATCTGGCTTTGAAACATCCATGTGATGAAAAGATTAAATTTTTGAATTCACCCTACGCTTTACTTGTATTGAACTTTTTTGTTAGAGCTTCAAATGTCTGAGATTATTTTTTTTTTATTTGACATTGATGTTGTATCTCTAATTAATCAAGATATTTCTCCATTTCAGCATTGGTTCTGGACTGTTTGGTGGTGAGTGTGATCAAAACATTAGTACGAAGGCAGCGACCTGTATTCAATGTGAACGACATGCATGGGAGCCTGACAGCAATCGACCAGTTCTCTTTCCCATCAGGCCACACCACAAGAGTAGTCATGCTGGCATTCTTCCTTAGTCAGCAGTTCACATTAGACTATACTGAGATCGGCATTGTGATTGGCTGGGCAAGCTGCGTAGCATTTTCACGCATCTTACTTGGGCGACATCATGTGTTAGATGTGTTGTTTGGGGCAGTAATTGGCACAGCACAGTATAAGCTGGTAGAATACCTGTGGCTGCCATATGAAACAGTCTTAAATATTTTAGAGCCAATACATGAAGAGCTGCACCTCTAGGGATCAAAAATGCATCTCTTGGTGCAGAAACATAAAAATAAAGTCATTGATAATTAAATGAGTTGCACAATACATTAAGATATTTATCAAAGGTCACAAAAAACGTAAATTAAGTGAACAATATTTTGAGAAAATTAAAACCATACTTAATTATTTTAAGTAGCTCACACTCAAAAAAAAAATTTGCCCTTGATTGTTATTTGACAATGTTCAACTAGTCGTATTATAAATCTTATTAAGTTGGCTGTGATTACAATGACAATTATTTATGAAAATATTTTGATTTGTTGTGGGATAAAGATTAATCTTTAAGTATATTCCAATATGTAAGGTATGATATCAGATACTTAAAATCAATCCCAAGTTGTTTGTAACTGTCTAGAATTAAACATTAATATATTTCTATCGAAGTGAATGCATTGCATCTACAAATGAATGTTTAGTTGTCAAGTGTAATATTATAATCATGAAGCTATATGAACTAATAATCATTGCTCTGATATGAGGTATTGGCACAAAGTATGGATATGTTGCACTTTATTTGTGATGAATGCACAAGGGAATGTTAAAAGATGTGTAGAAACCAAATATATGTGTATGATATTGAGTTCAAGAAAAAAATATCAATAAACATCTCAATCTCTGCCCATTTATAAAAAAGATTTAAAAATCATCCACAAGTTTGTGATTCACAAACATGATATTCCAAAAGAAAATGAATACCAAAAGAAAAAAAAACTCTACTTAAAGTGAATATAATAATAAGATTGAAAAGTGATATCTTTTTGCATGTTTTGCATTGTGATTTTAGCAACCAAGGAACCATTGAAATATGATTTTAAATGATCAAATCAGACCCCCAGAATCTGTTTTTTTTTCTTCTTGATTTTAGGTATTTATGTGTGTGCATTTAGAAATATGAAACTCAGTTTTCAGTGAGAGACCATAAATACATTGGTCATAAATTGAATAGTTTTTTTCCAGTGTTAAAGTCTATATGCATCAAGTCCAAATAACAAGACCTAATGAATGTAAATTTAATTTGCCATATATTCCGTAAATGACCATGTATAAGACGAGGTTTTTGTACAAAAAAACTTAGTTAATGTTTGGGGGATCGTCTTATACACGAGAGCAACCTGTGGATGAGGATTTATGCCAAAAAATTACAGCACTACAAGTTTTAATTACGAACATTCATATTTTCGAAATAACAAATATCGGACGTAGTGGATCAATTTTAATTGTGTTTTAAATGATATATAAAGGTATTTACCCAATATTTTTGTTTTGACTGTTTTGACGCTTTGTTTTGACTTTGTTCTCCCTGATTCCAATTATGAGCGTTCACAATTTTGCGTTTCGTCATTGTTTCCACTGCTTTGAGTCTTGTCTTCCCTGTTGACAGAAATGCTTTCACACGTGGATCGATTTTAATTGCGTTTTAAAGGATAAATAATGAAAACGCTTTGTTATTCTCGACCTGAGAAGCATAATTGTGATAATATTAAGTAAATACCTTTATTTATCATTTAAAACGCAATTGAAATTGATCAGCTACGTCCGATATCTGTTATTTCATCGTTTCAAAGTAAAACGTAAATTCGATGTGCGGAACACGGTAAATTTGATGTGCAGCAACACAAAGAGAAGCCAGGGATCCATCATTGCGCAATATATTAATATTTCAATGCGCGTTGATACATTCCATTTATTTTCGTGCCAAAAATAAGAGCTTGTCCCCGTCACTCCCGCTTTTTAAAATGACGACCTCGTATTGCGTAATGCATGTTAAATGGATGGATTAATTTGTGATAATATTGGGTAAATACCTTTATTTATCATTTAAAACGCAATTAAAATCGATCCGCTATGTCCGATATACGTTATGTTTTCTTTTGATGCTTTTCAAAATTCGACCACATGTTGCGTAATGCATGTTATAAACGGATGGATGGTTTTTTCTGTTCTCGATCTGCAAAGCGTATTTTAAATCAATCCGCTACGTCCGATGTCTATTATTTCGAAATGCTTTGTTTTGACTTTGTTTTCACTGATTCCAATTATCAGCGTTCACAGTTTTGCATTTCGTCATCGTTTCCACTGCTTTGAGTCGTGTCTTCCCTTTTTGACAGAATTGCTTTCACGCTAGTATTGCGTAATGCATGTTAAATGAATGGATGGTTTTGTTCTGTTCTTGACCTGCAAAGGGAATTTGTGATAATATTGGGTAAATACTTTTATTTGTCATTTAGAACACAATTAAAATTGACCCGCTACATCCGATATTCGTTATTTCGAAAATATGAACATCGTATTTACGTTTTACCGTAAATACTCGTGTATAAAACCGTTAAGATCTTGTATTGTAAACATATTTACGTTTCACTTTTAAAATGGCCGCCAAGCTTCAGCTGAAGCTTGAATGGTAGCAGAGCCGATATCTTGAGAAAAACCAACTCGTCTTATATTCGGAAATTGTTTTTTTTTTAAGTAAAATAACCTCAATTTTGGGGGGTCGTCTTATACACGAGTCGTCTTATACACGAGTAAATAGCACTAAAATAACAAGTTGGAGCCAAATTTGATATGTAACATGCATTTTGATTGGTCAAAATCATCATCTGGTCAAGTCTGCTCTTGAAAAAATGATCATTTAGGAAGAAATGTTCACAAACGTTACAAAGGAGCATTGATAAGCATAGCTCTAAGGCCATTGACATATCTTTATTCACTTTTAATACATTGTAGTTGTGAGATTTTACAAGCACACAAATTTTGAATTCAAGATCAATGTGTCAAGGTCAAAGGTCACATGACTAAAATAGTATGACAATGCACAGGTATGACCTGAGACATTTCTGTATACCAAGTTTTAATTTCCTTTTTTAAGTGGTTGCTGAGATATGCTCTGTACAAAATTTGTGACCTTGAGGTCACTGCACTGAGGTTCAATGGTTTGAAGGAATCTGAATCTTCACCTCCCTGTCTACCTCTATATAACTATATATTGAAACATATATAACTGGTAGTTTTGGAGGAGAAAATATTTTAAACATAGTATTGATACATAACAGATATGAAGTACTTTAGATGTTGCATGTACACAAATTTTGAATTCAAGGTAAATGGTCACATGACCAAGAAAATATGACGAGGCACAGCTATGACCTGAGACATTTCTGTATACCAAGTTTTAATTTCCTCTTATTGGTGGTTGTTGAGATATGCTCAGTGCAATATTTGTGACCTCAAGGTCACTGCACTGAAGTCAATGGTGACATCATTAGGAATCTGAATCTTCACCTCTATATCTACCTCTATATAAAATATCAAAACTATATTACTGGTAGTTTTGGAGAAGATTTTTAAAGAAATGTTGAAAGATGGACGGACAGACAGACGGACAGACATTTTCCCCCTCTTAAAGCTCTGCAACTTCATTTCATAGACATTTCCCCCCTCTTAAAGCTCTGCAACTTCAAGAAGTAGAGCTAAAAACAGATGCTAATGGCCTTAAAGGTATGGTTTGAGAACATTTTTGAGAAAAACTGGTAAATTGCATCACAAATGACCATTTAGAGTATTCACCCAGCTTTGCAGGTTGAAAGCAGTCAATGTGGTAAAAAATGTACCCAACATTGTCTAAATTCAGAATATTAGTGAATGAAACATCGGGTGCTCCACGTGTATATGCATGTGTTCATACCCTGAATTTACCTCTAGATAATACTCCATTTTATTTTTGAATATCTAAGAAATTCACCTAATCCGTTCAAAGGAGAAGGTCCATGGTGATATATTTGTCAAGATGATAAAAGTTCATTAAATTTTTGTGATTTGTTATCTTAAATCAGTGTTCTTCCTGAAAGGGGAACTCTTCAGCAAGGAAAATAATGGGCCAATTGTGAAATGCACGAGCACCTCATTTTTTTATACTCTCAGTCGACCATTAGACATTAAATGTCAATCTGTCAATTGGCTTGGTATAATAACTCCATTTGTTTTGCAGTTTTCATTAAATCAAACACAGATTTGCTTGTCAATGTGTATTTTTTAGCACCAGAACTGCTTGGTCAGCCTGAGACACAAGGGTGTGGCCATCTTATTAAACTGAATTATTGACACTTTTTGGGGGGGGGGGAAACCAACTTGTAGCAGATATAAGGCTGCCTCATTGAATTGTCGTGTCCCAGTTCCTAGATATGACGACCCACCCAGTCAGATTTATAAGGACAACTGGGTAACCCTTTTGACACAGGCCTCAGCTCATATTAGAAATTGTAATATGAATGCTATCTCAGCATGGCAGGGAATCAAATCCTTTCGAACATCACAGAGAATTTGTGCCACGGTCCATGGCCCATTGTCACTTCTCACCTTACAATAATCTCAACAGAAAAGCAGCAGAACATATTTGAAGTAGATAAAACTGGACAAAATATGTCCTTTGACATGATTTACATGGGAGACATTTATTCCTGACAAGTTGAAATTCATTACCCAAAGCAGTGTTGAGAAGATGATAATTATGGCCAATAAAATTGTACATTTCACATTGGATTCAACCTCAACTTTTCCTGTCATTTTGATTCTCATTGGCTAATGATATTTGTCATGTGATTCAAGAAGGCAGCCTCCTTAATAACTCAGTGATAGCTATTAGATGCTTACAGATATAACTAAAAATGGGAAAAAAGCTGAGCTTATTGGAAAACTGGTAGCATTGGTGCCCTAAGAATCAAATACAGCATATAACCTACTTATTCTCTGATGAGTAGATTCAGAATAGAATTAGCACACAGACTGAGGAATTTATCCCCCTCTCAGTGCAGAAGCTATGCTGACTTTGTCAGAATAGCTAAAAATATGAAATTAAACAATCAAATGAAGAGTTCCACAGTAAAATAAAATGTGGAATGCCATATTGATGGCTGTACATCATCAATTAGTTAAATGAGGACTTCTACCTAAATAACCAATTTATGAGAGTATTTCTATTTTTTATTTTTCTCGAAAACGAACTGTAAAAAAGATTTTACCAATACATCATTGATATCTCATATAGAATTACAACATGTGGTTAACCCAGAAAAATAGATTATAAGGTCTCTGGTTAACCCCATGAAATGGTGATTCAGTAGGGGAACACTTTTCTGTTCACAGTATAATTAATGATCTTGCACCACACAATTTCTACCAAAGTGTGAGGATGGAATCACAAACAATTGCAAATTATATCTCCAAACTCCAAAAACTCCAAGAATATCAATATACTGGTACTCTTGTTTATCATATCTAATATAATTGTGTTCCTCATAATTCAAATGAGGAATGTTATAAGAATAGCATATAAAAATATATAAATGAAAGTAATGAAAAGTATTTGCCTAATATTTTTGTCAAAGGATAATATGTTGATATCTACTTTTCTACTAAGATATGAATTCTGACTCGTGATGCATAGATTACATCAAGCTACCATTCAAGAGTGAGAGATCCATCATTACCAAAAAACATGAGTTTTCAATAGGAATGAAAATTAAGTACAGCATATTGTGGCAACTGCTTGCCATAATAGTGTTTCTCCAACTTGTGGATAATTTCCATATATAAAACAATGGCAGACTACTGCTAACACATGGGAGAATATATGCAGTGGAAATTATATTTTGATGGTTTTGCCGAGTGAACTTGAACTATGATGTACATCAAAAATAATTTCCACAACAATTGTGCATGCCTTTTATAATAAACATTTGGGCCATTAATAGTGAGAATTTGGATATTTTTAACTGAATAGGCTATTCCCGACAAGCCCTTAAAGTGCATATGTCCATAGACATTTTTCAAGAACTACAAAGGCTGTAGAAAAAATATCTACGGTATATATATATAAGGATGAGATTTTCACAATTTGAATAGTATGTTTATAAAAAAAATGCCATAATTTTTTATCAATATTTTTTAAACCAATATACATTTTTTGTAAAAAGGAATTGTTTTCTTCAAAAACCACAAGCTTTTTTTGTGAGATTATCAGATTTTTGGGGGTAAAAGTGTTGCATCAATATGAAATCACGTTGCTGGGCAAATGCTATATGTAAATGGAATGGATGTATATATTGGCAGATTTGAAAATAATATCAAAAGAAAGATGTTTTCCCAATTAAAAAATGATACATTATACAGGCCTGCCAATGGAGGTGTTGATGGTATAAATTAAATGTGAATGTTGTGGTAGTTGACAGAATTGTGTGATATTTCAGGTAAATCAATGCATTTGTATTGAACTCTTTGCAGGTTGGGCGGGTAGTGTGGAAATCCCTGACATGGACGTTTCTAAGACGTTGTAGAATTGTTTACACTTGAAATAGAGAAATAAAATTTATATCCATAATCAGTGGAGAAAGTAGAACATTTTACTCGCGATGTGTTTTGGTCTAAATACTGTCTATGATGAGTCAAAATCGTCACAAAGTTGAATAACGTCAGATTCTTCAAGTTTTCGGCTCATATGGCGTCATAAGACAATGGTTTGGCCGTAACACATATTGCACCTTTGATCTCATGGTGTCACAACTCCATTCATTATACTCCAAGGTAATACTAACAAGGGTGGCACAGCTTTGATGAGTAAAATAGTAATACTAGCAAGTGTGGCACAGCTTTGATGAGTAAAATAATAATACTAGCAAGTGTGGCACAGTATCAATGCAAAAAATAGGAATACTGGCGAATGTGGCAGTGTTTATGAGAAAAATAGTAACACTAGCATGTGTGGCACAGCATCACTGAGAAAAATAGTAATACTTGCATGTATGGCACCGCATCAATAAGAGATTGTGGTGATCAGTTTGTCTTAGTTGCTCAAAATAATTTTATATTTATGTCGAATTGTAAATTATATAAAGGTCAAGCCTGAATTGTGTGAGTGTTTAAATGTGATAAACTGGTTAATATTCTATTTGTTTGCTGAAGGATTTATCTCGTAATACTTTTCTGAAATTTAAAGTGTGTGAAGGCTAGTCATGCGCAAAAATGTACAATGATATTTTGAAAGAAATAAAATGCATTAAACTTTGAATAACTTTGTTACCATTGCTTAGAAATGTTAACCAACTGTGTGTCTGAAACATAAAGTTTACAAAATAATGTATCTTAACATTTGGATTTAGTCATACAAAATTGATGAGATAAACATCTTATTTTCACTCAGTGTTGACATCCCCATCCATCACATGACAATATGATTTATTGTCTCAGCAGACAGCCGTAGTCAACCTACAGCTACAAAGAACATCAGAGATGAAGTATGAGATATTCTACTCTCCATAGCTGAGCCAGGATTTATACCTGGCTCTGCAATAATTGACCATAATCAGTGAGTACTGAGAGGTCACACCCATAACAAGCTTCTTTTAGAAGCCAATCGACACCAAGTAAAAAATGTTGTCACATGTAATAACACAGCCAATCAGTATTCTTGTTTTGGTAAGAAAGTGACTACAACAACAAATACATGTGCAAGTCTAACTCAGTCAACTGGTGTCAGTGTTTTGGATGTGTGTGAAGTTTGTTACTTATTCACTTTTCACAGTTCATTATTCAGATTTTTTTCAAAGTCAATAGATGAGGTTGTCAACATGTTATATTTGTAATATTGTTTTCAAAATGTCACTGGGATGTATTTTGTGGCACTGTGAAAAGTGAACTGTGAAAAGTGAATAAGTAACAAACTTCACAAAAGTTTGGGCAGAAAGTGAGTGCACCTGATGTGTGTGCGAGTATAAGCCAATTGGGCGGGCATTGTGAGTGCACATGTGCAAAGACCACCAATTGCCCACCTATCTGTGGATTATGCAATCGACCTTGCGGAATAGATTGAAACAGTGTCATGCCTATTACGGCAGAGGTAGTATATGACTCTACCTCACCGTGCAGAGTAAAGATATCCCCAACCTGTAGATAAAAAGAAGATTAAGTGTTCTAATTCAGTAATGCATAAAGGTTTGGCACAACAGTGCCTTCCAAAGTTCTCTTTTCCTGCCCAAAATTCAAGCCCTGTACATTTGAGCCAAGAAAACATAGTGCAAAATAAATGATAGTCTAAATATCACTACAAAACTGGTTTGAATGGGAAATATGTCAAAGGATGCATAAGAGTTCTTTTTTTGGTTCTTTTCACAGAAAACAGTTTTTTGGGAAACATTTGAAGACGAGATAAGGATGACTGGCACAACATTTTTTGTCACCAAAAAAAAATTGAGAAAATAATACTATATGTTTTTTACTTCTGAAAAGATAGTGTTTATATTATTAGGCATTGGGACCAGTGGCTAATGTTTTTGACATGAAAAATTAATGAACTAAATTTTTCTGCTTGAAAACTACAATTCATCTTTATTTTGTGTTTATCATGTTCTGGAGGAGCACTCACATCATAGTGCATTGGCTATTTTGGTATCAATGAAGTTGTGACAACCATCTTATTGCTTGCAGGGTTCCCACTATGACATGATTCATGAAAAAGTTAGAAATTTGATATTGTGTCAATGATTTTAAAAGTTTGTTGCACCACTTGTGACTCTTGGTGGACTCCAGCAAATGGCAATAAAGCCAAATGGATAAATATTTATGTATAACTAATGGGTAAACAAACCAATGGATACTTTAATGAGTGTAAATAACCAGAATGTCTGTGACCACTGTTATGCAAAATGTTCAGTAATTTGTTTCCTTACCCCACTTTCGTCACAGTTTTGGACATATTTTCGACCAAAAAACAGTGACTTCAGTGCATTCAATTATTGAAATAAAATAGGTCAGGAAAATAAATATTTGATAAGACAAAGGGTGAGGAAATGGAAAGGAATTCTATAAGGATAAAAGTTTTGGAACCCTATTGATGGCATCTTTGCAGGTCAATTACTCAAAAAATGTCCCCCCATAGTTACTAAAGTTTATTTAGACATAGAATAGCATGACAATTATCAGCATTGTAAACTATATTGCAGATCACAGATTAAAATTTCTTTATTTATCCAGTGTTAATCGAGTCCAAACAAAATCATTCATAAAAAGAAGAAAACATGTATCAAAGTTTCTTTTTCTGTTTAAAATATGTTTTTGCGAAGTTTTTATAGAAAGAATATTCATTCCCGGGACAAATCTTCGTGCCTTTCATCTTCCTTGTCTGGCTATTCACTCTTTGTCAGTCTCCTCAATCATCCTGCTCAAAAGTGGAGCGAAGTAAAAAGTGGAAAGATGAACTTTTTTAAGTAGTAAGGTAAACTTAAGAAGTAAAATGACACAGCAAATTCTGTAAATTCCCTAAAGCCCATCAATTCTAAAGAATATTACCTACCGGTATTTATTCTGTACTGAATATGAATGGGTCAAATAAAAAGAAAATTAAACACCAACTGTTTAAGGTTATTCCAGATACCTGCTATTTAAAAATGCTTGGAAATGGTAATTGGGTCAAATGTCAAATAAACGTGACGTTCCACACCCATTTGTAAATGAGGTGTTTTTGTAATCCTTTTTGTAACCCCTGTACAATGTCTTTGTTCCAATGAACTTTGCCCCTCTTCTCAAATGTCTTTTTTCCCTTCTCACCTTTTCTACTGTACCCTTCTAAAAATTAAATTTGGTCCTAATTTTGTGCAAGTAAACATGTGCCCCAAACCCCTTGCCCATCAAAACATAGGCATCAGAGATGCATCAACCCTCAGCCCTGGTAACTTATTGCACAACATTCGCTCCACACAATGTTTGTGAGCAAAACTCACCGCACCACATAATTGTTCCTGTGACCTTGAAAAGTAGGTGAAAGTCTTCACCGAGGTCTTCACCAGATGCTTATGTGTGTCAAGTCTCATAAAGCTGCCATCATTCGTTCTCGAGTTATTACAATGATAGGGATTTCACATAATTGTCACTGTGACCTTGAAAAGTAGGTGAAGGTCATGTTTCATAGAAAAATGTCTGAGGTCTTCAACAGATGCTCATGTGTGTCAAATCTCATAAAGCTGCTATCATTTGTTCTAGAGTTATTGTGATTCTAGGGATTTCACATAATTGTCCCTGTGACCTTGAAAAATATGTCAAGGTCGCCGACAATCGGTCTCGTCCGAGGTTTTCACCAGATGCTTATGTGTGTCAAGTTTAATGAAGCTGCCATTATTTGCTCTTGAATTATCACAATGACAAGGATGATTTCATATAATTGTACCTGTGACCTTGAAAAGTAGGTGAAGATCGCCATCCACTGAACTCGTCCGAGGTTTTCACCTGATGCTTATGTGTGTCAAGTTTCATGAAGCTGCCATCATTTGTTCTTGAGTTATCACGATGACAAGGATGATTTCAAATAATTGTACCTGTGACCTTGAAAAGTAGGTGAAGGTCACCGTCCACTAAATTTGTCCGAGGTTTTCACCTGATGCTTATGTGTGTCAAATCTCATAAAGCTGCCATCATTTGTTCTTGAGTTATTGTGATTCTTGTGATTTCACATAATTGTCCCTGTGACCTTGAAAAGTAGGTGAAGGTCATGTTTCATAGAAAAAATTATGAGGTCTTCAACAGATGCTTATGTGCGTCAAATCTCATAAAGCTGCCATTATTTGTTCTTGAGTTATTACGATTCTTGGGATTTCACATAATTGTCCATGTGACCTTGAAAAATAGGCCAAGGTTGCTGTTCATCAAACTCGTCAGAGCTTTTCACCAGATGCTTATGTGTGTCAAGTTTCATGAAGCTGCCATCATTTGTTCTAGAGTTATCGCGATGACAAGGATGATTTCACATAATTGTCCCTGTGACCTTGAAAAGTAGGTGAAGGTCATGTTTCATAGAAAGAATTATGAGGTCTTCACCAGATGCTTATGTGTGTTAAATCTCATAAAGCTGTCATCATTTGTTCTTAAGTTATTGCAATTCTTGGGATTTCACATAATTGTCCCTGTGACCTTGAAAAATAAGTCAAGGTCGCTGTCCATCGAACTCGTCCGAGGTTTTCACTAGATGCTTATGTGTGTCAAGTTTCATGAAGCTGCCGTCATTTGTTCTCAAGTTATCGCGATGACAAGGAAGTTCGCTACAGACATACATACATACATACCCACGCCAGGAGTACTGCAATACCCTCAGCCTGATTACATCAGGGGCTGAGGGTAAAAAAATTCTTGTATTAGACCTTATATTATTTATATTTTTAATTATCAAACTTATCAACCATGCCAATCAATGGCTGATTTCTTAAAATGACATCACAACAGAAAGGTCATACAGTACCCAGCACAGACGTTGAAACAAAATTGAGGGTAATTATTTATATTTATTCAATTATTGCTGTTATGTACACCATATTGCGATGTTGTAAATGTTTTATTTACAATTATTTACCACTATATACATTAAAATATTGCATAAACTCAAAGGTACTACTGGACCCATATTCCAACCAAGACGTTATACAAGAATAAAAGTTTACAATATGAAGACGCCATATGCATCAAAGTTCTTTATAATCTTATCACAAATCAGAGGACCATTCAGCCACTATTTTGAATATTTATAAAGAAGAGAACCAGTGGATTTATAAATATATAAACCACACTCTTACATATTTGTCATATATATATATATCAGTATTGACAACCTGTCATTATATTCTGTTATGCTTATATGCAAGATGCTATGGCAAACTTCTAGTGGAACCGTACATTTAAAGATTAGAATAATTTCAAGAGGATGGACATGAGTAACTGTTTGATGACTGGTCAGGTCTGCAAATAATTAGTGAAGTGAAATATTAACTTAAATATATGTATCAACCGGTGCAGAGGTTAGCAGCATAATTGATAAATCATACTCACATTTTGGACAAATTATTTTTTTTGAAAGAACAAAGCTAATTACTTCTAACTTTTCAGACCAGACCACCGTGGGAAATTTTGCCACATTTATATGACAATATGTGAGTAAGATTACAAAATGTTTTTCATGGCAATTTCACCCAGACTCACATCTCATACCAGATGGAGCCACGGGTTGGAATCAAGCAGAAACATCTTGTAATAAAAGGTTGATACCTTTTCTACTCAGCTTCTGCATTTCATTTCCCTTATCACCATGTGCTGCCACCTTCTGGCCACTTTTGAATTTTCAAGAATTTATACATATCTATACCACTCTATGGTACAATATTTTATGTTATAATTCATTCCAACAGTTCCTTGAAAGCAGCATGTTTCTATCTTTTATGGTTTCCAGTAGAAGTACCCATTAATACAATATTCAAAAATTAATAAATTCACATAATTATGTACATTACATGAATACCATTTTAGTACATTTAGTGCAGATTTACTGAAATATAAATAAAAATTCTTTTACAAAAATTGTCATTCAGTTTATAGATAGCATCTCAATGTCCAATGAAAACAAGAAAGATCTTTCTATTTCTTCTTTTCTTGTACTTAATAAATATAAATATGATTGCAAACACATTTCACAATTCACAATTCATTGTAGAATATTCATAACATATTTCTAATTTCTAAAAATAGTTTGTCTTCAGGTATATTTAAAAGTCTTGTAAAGATTTCACTGTACAAAACTCAGTCCTCCCTGCATGTACAATAAAGGCATTCTACTTGATATTGATAAATAGGACAGAGCCCAACTTAAATCAAATCCATGTGACACATAAAGACACATATGGTACAAAAGGTAGACCCTAGCTTTCATCAAATCCATGTGACATATAAAGACACATTTGGTACATAAAGTAGAGCCCAGCTTTCATCAAATCCATGTGACACATGAAGAGACATTTGGTACATAAAGTAGACCCCAGCTTTCATCAAATCCATGTGACACATGAAGACACATTTGGTACATAAAGTAGAGCCCAGCTTTCATCAAATCCATGTGACACATAAAGACACATTTGGTACATAAAGTAGAGCCCAGCTTTCATCAAATCCATGTGACACATGAAGACACATTTGGTACATAAAGTAGAGCCCAGCTTTCATCAAATCCATGTGACACATGAAGACACATTTGGTACATAAAGTAGAACCCAGCTTTCATCAAATCCATGTGACACATAAGACACATTTGGTACAAAAAGTAGAGCCCAGCTTTCATCAAATCCATGTGACACATAAGACACATAGCATAGGGCACATCAAGTAGAGTGGATCTTTAGTTATTCCAATGTGATATACCAGTCTCCAGCCTGGACTCTCATTCCAGTTGCATATTCACCTACTCAGATATTTCTACTATGACTACCTTCCACTTATTGCAAACATGATATTAATATGCAAATTATCACATGATTTCCATGGGAACTCAACTGTGGTCCTTTCTCTATGTAGTCTTGGACATTTAAGTACAATTCAAAGCACCAATATTATAATACATCATTTGCAGTGTTTCCTGGGTGGTGCTTTGCACCACACATTACCAATAAGTTTATTTTTTGTTTAAGGAATACTAATGTGCTATAAAGTGAACTTTTTATTTTGAGCCTTTTTTTTCTTTTGTTTGGCTTTAATTCTTTCTAGATCTGATTTTTTCCTGACGATGAAGCGTAAATCCGGCACATTTGTGTTAATGGCATAAAACACATTCCCCTTGTCAGGAATCTGTAGCTCTGTAAGAAGAAAAATAAACAAATCAAAATTCAGAAAATAGACATCAAAGATGCAGATACAGAGCCCTAGTCATTTCACAAGTCTAAAGCTAAGCATGGTGAAATATATGATGGCGAAAAGGTCAGAGGGGTCATAGCTGAACTTGTCCAAAACATTTCCCGAGTATTTGCAAAGTTTGAAAAGGATCTAAGTTGATTTAGCAAAGTTGTCATGCTTACATACAAACATAAAAAACATTTGCAGCACGAAAATATGCTGATAAGGAATCAGCTGATGATAATTTTTTCCCCTTAAAAGCAAAATTGATGATTTCTTTGGAATTCAGGTTAAGTTTTCTGTAATGGTTTGATGCCAAGCAAGCAGTACCTTTATTGTCAGGCAGAGTTTGGAAGATGACGAAATCATCGGGTTTGCCATCCACCTCGAACTTGAGAAGAATGCTGTGTATGACCCGCCGTGTATGGTCACTGTTACTCAGCAGGATACTTTTATAATGGTTTGTATAGTGACATTCTGATGTCTCCATGGTAACCTTGACAACACAGGTTTCGGGAGAATTCCACGGCGATGTGTTCACCTCGTCAGAGGACTTGAGTGACGTCATTGAGAGTGAATGCCGTAGCGACTGCAACATCACCACACAAAATTAATATTGACAAAACATTTCCATCAAACTTTCAATGGAAATCAAGGAAGATGTGTGGACACTGATGGTATACAACTGAGTTGTATAAATATGTGTTACAATTTGGAAATTGGTACATAATAGATTTTTCTGTATATTTTAATAATGATGTGCTATTGTACTCACTGGGGGTTTGAGTGACTGGTTATCTGGAGTGGCGGGAGCACTGTATATATCACTAGTGTCTCCATCGCTATAAGATGACAGCGATAGTTCATCTGATAAGTTCACTGGACGTCGTGGAGTGAAAAAACCTAGGCTTGATTTCTTCCTGTGACCTTTGACCTCTTTAGGAGTACTTGGAGTGACTGGCTCAATTTCACAGGATAAATCATAGCTGAAATAGTTAAGGAGGTTGATAAGTAAATATTCAATGCTGCCATCTGGAGGTGGGCATTCAGAATTAAGAAAACAAATGATCCCAAAAGGCAGATTGTTAGTGACCATCTTGCCACACTGAAAACTAGAACTGCACAAAAAAATCAAAACAAGATAATAAATTTTCTAAAAGCCAATCTTAAAAAAAACATGATGGTAACTGGCAATCACATTTTGTGAATAAATGGAGAGCTGTCAAAAGCAGAAGAGCAGTATTGAACACTTCTTTTGTAATGCTTGTGGACATTTCCTGGAAATGCCTGCAAATTATTTCATAATTTTTTATGCAGCTTTGCTGTTGGAATGTTGACCTAAAAAATGAAGCACAATAATATTGTGTCTCTGTTACAAATTTACCTCTCTTTGTCATCGTAAACCCTGATTGCGTGAAACCATTCAATGAAGGCTGCATCAGGTTTGATCTGGTACAAAGTTGCCGCTGACTGTAACAATCGGATCTGAGCTAATATTTCAAACTCCTTCCTCCTCTTCTCAAAGTTTATCAGCTCCTTCCTTTCTTTTTCCTCTTCAGAGTCCTCCTCCTCCTCCTTGCACTCGAGGAGCACTCGGTCAGGAATGGCAGTGTCAATCATGGTGAGGTCAGTGAGGAATGTACCCAGGTAGGGAACCGTGCCCTGAACACTCATCTACAACCAAACAATATCCACCTCCTCTTAATATCAGTGAAAAATGTGATCTTAATGTACTGGGACAAACAATATCTATCTGCCCTTATTATCTGTGATAAATGTGATCTTAATGTACTGGGACAAACAATATCTATCTGCCCTTAATATCTGTGATAAATGTGATCTTAATGTACTGGGACAAACAATATCTATCTGCCCTTAATATCAGTGAAAAATGTGATCTTAATGTACTGGGACAAACAATATCTATCTGCCCTTAATATCTGTGATAAATGTGATCTTAATATACTGGGACAAACAATATCTATCTGCTCTCAATATCTGTGATAAATGTGATCTTAATGTACTGGGACAAACAATATCTATCTGCCCTTAATATCTGTGATAAATGTGATCTTAATGTACTGGGACAAACAATATCCATCTGCTCTCAATATCTGTGTAAAGTCAAAGCGACTTTAATCTACCGGGAAAAAGGATATCTATCTGTTCTCAATATCTGTGTAAGGTAAAAGTGACATTAATTTACTGGGACAAACGATCTTTCAGCTCTTAATATCCGAGTTAAGTTATTATGGCATAGCTAGATGAATTTACTAGATATATACCATTTATATTGTTAAGCAAAGTATTACAGGGTGCAATTCTACAAATCTGTTGTATTATGTTTCTAAAGCAATGATCAATGTTGACTTAATATGTGAATTCAACTAAATGTTTCAAACTGTGACATACAAAGTCTGCATGAGATTTGCGTTTGTTGACGTGTCCACCGCTGCGCCTCCTTCGTGCTATCGTATTGTTGTCAACATCTGCATGCTTGGCCGTCCCTTCCTGTAACAAAAGGAAGTGCACATTTGATTGTCTAGTTATTTTTCCTGAAGATTACATCAAACTTACCACTGACCTTCACATTCAAATGGTGGATTACATTACATAGTAAGATAGAAATAAGAAGCACTTAATTCTGAATGCTCATGGGTTGACTTATTGCTATCAAGAACATATAACAGTTTAATACTATTTCTATGGACTTATCTTTGCATGAGTGATATTCCGATGACAATAACAAAGACAGCTTTTATAAATAACAGAGCATTTTATTGCAGGTAAACATGATGAGCATGCTGTGAGCAGTTATTGCCATATATCATCACACACTATGGACTGTTAACCCACTTTGTAGAGTTTTCTGTGGCATGTATTGACTATAACTGTTTGATAATTATCAGGATTTACTCAACTTCTGTGAGTTTGGCTTGAATTATTGCAACTAACATATAATTTGATCTTACGTTATTTATCTGTGCTCTAAACATAGTTATCAGGTTGGAAACTAATTTCTCTCATAAATTTGAATGCAAAGGATACATTTTACCCAAGCCAGATTTCTACATGAAAATATCAATGATATGTGAAATCTGATTTGTGGAAATAAGACACTTTTTATACATATATATTTTTTTCTTTTTGAGGGGGTAAGGGGAGAAGTAAACCTTGACAACATCAGGGAATTGTTGCCACAAACAGAGAGAATTCCTGGAGCAGAACATGTCACCGTCATGGGCAGGTTATATCCAAACTAATTATCGCTTTTTTTAAGAATTGTGTTTGTTACACATCTAGTTTAAAATGCAAAGTGTTTATGTCAAATGTATATACCATATAATTCTCTGAAGAACTGCAGCAATGATGTTTAGGTTTATTATTTATTGTGATAAGCCGATTATATCTGATATCTAGGCATGGTATTTACTATTTGTCAGGGTGAGCTTTGTGAACTGCAGCTCTTGAGGGAAGTATATGGTATAGAGTGATACCTTAGCAGCGCCACCTAGTAACCAGCGTACCTTGGCAACAGACAGACAGCACACCTCTGTGTGAACACCTGGACTCACAGTTTCTGTATTCATGTGTATTATCGTGCATAATACTATCTGGATGAAAGTGACTTTTGTATTGATATATTAAAGATATTGTGTAACAACAAAGTTATCAGAGGAGGAGAAGCCAAATAGAACAGGATGTTAAAATATAACGGGTTGAGAAGATGTTGCTAATGTTTCTTGTAATCCCAACTCTTACCATTTCTTTCATTGCCTTGGTAACCTAAAACAGTTGATAATAATAACAACTCTCAAATTTTTATAACTAGAGTTATTGGAGTAATCGGCAACAAACCAAACATATAATAGCAGGCAGACAAAAAGAAATGTGATAAAGGGGTGGACAAATTCAATCTTGAAATGATAGTTGCAACATGTGATTTCAATACAAAGTGTTATTTATATCTGAATTGATATTTAGTCTGAAATGTATTAGTTGATGTTAAATATGACATGATATGGTGGTGTAGTGTGAGGAGAGTTTTAATTTTCAAGATCCACAGGAATTCAGTCTGCCTCATATCTGATGTATGAGCACATACCCTCACAAGGTATATTATCATAAACCATGACTTGGAAAGTAGTCTGATTCACTGGTATTGACATGTTGGGGGCTGATTCACTGGTATTGACATGTTGGGGGCTGATTCACTGGTATTGACATGTTGGGGGCTGATTCACTGATATTGACATGTTGGGGGCTGATTCACTGGTATTGACATGTTGGGGGCTGATTCACTGGTATTGACATGTTGGGGGCTGATTCACTGATATTGACATGTTGGGGGCTGATTCACTGATATTGACATGTTGGGGGCTGATTCACTGATATTGACATGTTTCAGGGCTGATTCAGTGATATTCTCATTATCTGCTCTCCCTGGTTTTTAGCTGGTCCATGAAAAATTGATGGGATTTGCACGAGAGAGAAGTGCATGACGGGAACTAATTTGCATTGTAAACTTCCACCCAGCTTTCTTCAAAATGGGAGGGAAATTACAGATTCACATTGTTCCTTAACAAGCCACTGTCAGTGCTACTGCGTTTTTGTTATGCAAGCTTTATATAAGTATATTGCAATATGTGTAATATATGTCACCATTGTGGAGGCAAAACTGAGGAAGAAAATGATGTAAAGCTGAGAGGCAGAGGTGACAATGTCTCAAACAGACTGTTGCCACTGTTCCAGATGTGCCATGTGCCAAGAATTGGGTCAAATACGATCGCAGATAGGGAGAATTGACATGTTGGGGGCTGATTCACTGGTATTGACATGTTGAGATTGAGTCCCTGGTATTGACATGTTGGGGGTTGAGTCCCTGGTATTAACATGTTGGGGGTTGAGTCCCTGGTATTGACATGTTGGGGGTTGAGTCCCTTGTATTGACAGAGTTGGGGCTGAGTCCCCGGTATTGACATGCAAGTTTCTGATATTAGAATTAGGTTTGTGTACATACCTTCATGAGCAGCTCCCGAGCCATCATCTGATTGTTGTCTTCCGAGAAGATCTCCGACAATTCATGAAATAGCACCAGGCTATCCCTAAAACAAAGAGATATATTCCCATCACACTGCAATCTCAAATATGTTTACATCCTTTTTACATACTTTGTGATTATATTAACCTATTTACATCCTACCACACTTTATAATTCTATAATTTACCAGTTTACATCCTGTTTAAATACTTTAGTATTATATAATTAACCTGTTTACATCCTACCACACTTTATAATTCTATAATTTACCAGTTTACATCCTGTTTAGATACTTTAGTATTTTATAATTCACCTGTTTATATCCTGTCTCACTTTGTGATTATATAATTTACCTGATTATATAATTTACATGTTTACATCCTGCCATACTTTGTGATTATATAATTTACCTGATTATATAATTTACATGTTTACATCCTGCCACACATTGTGATTATATAATTTACCTGTTTACATCCTGCCACACTTTGGGTTTATATAATTTACCTGATTATATAATTTACATGTTTACATCCTGCCACACATTATGATTATATAATTTACATGTTTACATCCTGCCACACATTGTGATTATATAATTTACCTGATTACATCCTCCAACACTTTGGGATTATATAATTTACCTGATTATATAATTTACCTGTTTACATCCTGCCACACTTTGTGAAGTCTGTACACTGGGTTGGACTGTAAACCTGAGATGATTGCCTTCAGTGATGAGAAATTCTTCAATATGCGTAGTTCCTGAAAATGATAACATAGTACTTTATAATAATAATATCTTTCTATTCAAGATTTTCAAGGCCAGACGACCTTTAATTTCAAACAATAACAAAAAAAAACATGTGTTTCAACAACATGTCATATTTTCTAACAACATCTTATCTTCCTATTCTGTTGTAACAGCATCATGTGTTCTTTATGTACCCTACCTGAGCTATGTCAATCCATTTTTCCAGAATTTTGGCCCTCTCAGGCCTGTGTATGTCCATAGGGTGTTTGAGGACAGTGGCAATCACCCTGTAGGACACAGCATTGAACTGGTTGACAGTGGCATACACTGATGGAGCGTGCAGGCCCTTCTTGTCCCGCCGGGACCATATTGACCCCAGACAATGGTGCGGAATCACTTTCTTAAATAACTCCTGAAAGCAGAAAACAGGACATAAATACAAGAATGAAGTAACACTACATGCCGTCTTCATATATCCAGATGTTTAATTTTATTGTATTTTCTGTATTGAAGATATTTAATTATATGTCCATGTAATGTTGTCTTCAATTCCAACTAAAGCCTTTATAAACTTTCCGCAGAAGAGATTCCCATTGTTTCAATTTATCTTCTTTTTTCAACACAAGAAGGATTGTATATTTTCATAGAAATTCTCCACATAAAGAAAATGGAAAATCAATTCCGATCTCTTCTCAGTAAAAAAATATTTTCAAAACAAGTTATGTGTTAACACTGCCTTCTATTTAAAATTGATTTTATATGCAGGGAAAGGGTCTTACAGAATCCATAAAGGTAAGTTGTTCAGCAAATATGTTGCCTGGTATGGTCTCAAACTCCACTGGACGGGTCAGGGTGTACGCTGTGGGGTCCGTCAGAAAGCTCACCTCATCTAACAGGTTGAAATGGAATTCTACATCTTCAACTGCAAGATAAATATTTCAAAATATCTTGAAAGAAATTCTTCAATACTCCACTTTTCCATTTAAGTTCATCTTGTTTGCTGCCATGCAATTCTTTGATGGTGTTTTGAAAGTCATCGCTTTAATCTTATGTTGTTCCTGAAAATTTCTTCCACAAGCTAGCTAAAACAGGAAGTACCTTTGATTGGTATTATGTGCATGGATGAAAATTACTTAAAAACTACTATACAAAACAATAGAATTTCTACACTTTATTTTATTTACACATAGTCCATATTTCTCCATCATTTAACAATTTATAAGCAAAATATATACGGCTTGGCCACAATCAAGGTCTGAATGTAACATTTGGCAGTACTACAATGCAATGAAATATTTTTTTATGTCACCAAACATTAAAGATGCAACTTAATACCTTTTAAATAAAAAAAAATCACGAATCGGTGTCCATTTGACATCTCATCACTTTGCAAACAACATAAATGATTTAAAATTCTGTCACGACCAACACTAACATCTCTGTGAACAAGGGGTATGTATGCTATGATGATAAGACAAGACATCTCATTTTCAACCAATAACTGTTTCACTAACAATACTCAACATTAGTCAAATATATTTTTGTACCTTTATTGTACATGTATAAACTACTATAAAAATAAAATCAATCAATCATTATTAGAAATGTACAATCTTTTATTACAGGGGTTAAGACCAGAAATTGCTTAAAAAACACATTTTTTTCTGGGGTTTGTGGAATATCAAGGTTTGCTATGATGTCATACACCATACAGTCTTAAAAAACAAATGAATAATAATCAGTCAAAATACACCTTGTTTGTGCAATGTATCCTTTGTATTAGTTGTCAACTTTAACTTGACAAAAAGGTACAGCACACAATGCACATTCATAACAGTTAATTTTTAATAAGTATAGAACATTAAAATATTTATTGTTTTGGAAATGGTACACTGATTCATGGTTTATATTATTTATTTATTTTTTTCTCTATATATTTGCAATTTTGGTTGTCCAAATCTAGTTTTAACTATGTTTGAACATTATGTACACTTTATTAATTTACTAACTTACTTTTCATCATTGCTTTTATTAATAGCCTATTAATGGTATTGAGTGTTTGCATATGATTCATTGTTCTGATACACATGACACTTACATTGTGTGTATTATCCAGTCATAGCTATTCCCAATAAGCTATCAGATGAAGATTAATATTGCAAACAATTCTTAATATGTAAAATGGCAGTGGATTAAGTACTGTGCTATTATAACATTCACTTCTTATAGATGTCTGACTCCTTGAAAACTCCCTGAAATTAATAATCTTTCTTATATTGACAAAAAGCATAATTGATGGTATATTGTTAGCTGTGATATCATCTTAATAATAATCCTATGATGTCTGTATGCACATCTGGTTTAGGGACCAATCGCAGCAGTCAAGACAATGGTGGGAGACAATGGCAATCATTTTGACCAATCAGAGAGCAGCTAATAGACGATTACAAGAAGTGCCCATAGTAACAATGACGGGAAGCGGCGATCACCATGTGTCTACATTCCAACATCGCACATATGGCATTCTCAGAATAAATAACTGAGAAAAAAATGTTAATCGACAACAGGGTCATTTGCAGTAGCTACATATAGTCAAGAAAATGTACTTTTGTACTTTTGTTTAATTTATTAAAAAAAAACTAAATAAATAAATAAACAATTCAAATAAATATGTGTCCAGTACGATCTTCATATCTCCATGAACATGTAGTTAGTTATATGTAATTCAATCTTAACAAATGCTTCTTAGGAAAAAGATGTATTACTTCCTGATACAATCAAACTACTGATTTGCATCAGTTAATAGACCTGCTTTTTTCAACACAAATCGTCCCATTTCTGAAAATAAGTTGTGTCCTTTGAGAAGATTGTGCCTGCTGGAGAGTTCTGATGGACATGATGTGAAGTGGTATGAGAAGGAATCTTTCTGCCAGTTGATTGGTTTCAGGACGTGATCATTGGTCTCGGTCTGGAAGCCTTCTCGCCATGTCGGATGACATCTTAGCTTAAAGCAGATGACCTGCAGATGTGGCTCTACATACATCAACTCTGGATTCCTCTCAAATATTCTGTACGGCTGACGAAGACCGTTCCAATCATGAAGGTCTTCCCGGAACCATTTCATGGAATCTTGAACCTTTTTCCAATAAGTTGAATTGGCTCTACCTAGAGTTACCCCAAGGTTTAATATGTAGGGAAAGGGTTTTGAGTATCCGACCCAATCATAGCATCCTACTGCCTCATAGCGTCTCCAGGTCTGATTCAGAGGCTGCACGAAGATCACATCCACATCAGTATAGAGGCCACCATATCTGAGCATTATATCTACTCGCAGGACATCTGAGATGTGATCAAGACGTTGAACTGCACTGCCATAAACACTCCTAGGATTTTCTCTGTAGATATATTTCACCTTTGAATTCTCCTTAATTTCTTTCCAGAGATTTCCAGTCGGTGGATGGTCACCATGGATATAGACCATGTCTACCTCTACCACGTACACCAGACTGAGGACACACAAGTAGAACAAGTAGTCCATCTTGCCACCCCCCATCCAAACTATGTGGGCAATGTTAGGTATCAACCTATCCAGGCTGACTCGTGGCTTTATTAGTTTATCATTGCCATAGAATAAATGTCTTGCTAATTTACCAAACGGATTGCTCAAAGTCCATATATCTTTTGGGAACAATGTGGTATTTGTTTTAACACAGCTGTGGGTAGGGTGTGTGAATTGGTGTTGAGGTGGACAGGTCAGCGTGTAGAATCCATCATCAGAAGTATTGCTAGAGTACATACTGAACAAAGCCTTGCCAAGCTCAAAATTACCTGGCTCATTAGATAGGCGAAACAAATCTTCAGATAAAATGACATTTTCATTGATATAGATTCCTCCAGTATGAGCCAGGAGTTTCTTGAGTTCTATGACAGACTTGAGACTTGTGTCTAGTTTATGTTGACGACGGCAGAGGCTGTTAGTCTTTTTCTCAATCAGGAATGGATACATGCCCTTGACTTCACTGAACCAGGTATTGTACATTTTTCTGTCCAATTGGACAGCATATTCATAATAGAATACTATAGAGTCAGGTCTCAGATGCTGAAGAACACTAACAACACTGAGGTAATGCTCGAATTCAAAGTGTCTGTTTCCACACCACACATACATCACCTGTCTGGGCATAAACTTGGTGTTTATCAATATATCCGGTGTAACCATAGAATTCACCATTGTTGTCCTGTAGTTATGGCCTTGTTTGGTTCTCACAGAGATGTGTTCTCCATCTTGTAAAGTGAAGTTAATTCGATATATTAGCAAAAGTGTGATTATAAATGTTGCCAATCCAATATATGACATTTTCCGGAGAGATGTGAACCAATGTTTTATCATTATCGTCTATGTATGTTATAAATGCTCTGTGCAAAGGAAGGAATGCTTTGTTTTTCCCTGTCACATCAGCCTGCTATTGACTGATCCTTCAACAATGTCCAATATGACGAATTCACCTGAATAATTTGTACATGATGTTCAGGATAAAATTGTTGACTTGGTGTTTATCAATATATCTGGGGTAACCATGGTACACACAACTGTTGTCCTGTAGTTATGGCCTTGTTTGGTTCTCATGCAGAAGAGAAGTTAATTAGATATATTAGTAAAAGCGTGATTGTAGATGTTGCCAATCCAATATATGACATTTTCCGGAGATGTGAACCAATGTTTTATCATTATCGTCTATGTATGATATAAATGCTCTGAGCAATGGAAGGAATGCTTTGTTTTCCCCTGTCACATCAGCCTGCTATTGATTATTCCTTCAATATGACCTATTTAGTCCTTTCGGTAAATAACATATTGGGACAGGTATGAGTAAGGCATCCTGGTTCAACCACAATAGAGGGGCAACTATTTATTGATTGGCCGGCCCAGTTGAAGAGATGCAACTGAATACAGCTCAGGACCCACAGCTCTCACAGCAGCGAGTGTCTCTCACCTGTGACAGCAGCGAGTGTTTCGAACCTGTGACAGCAGCGAGTGTCTCTCACCTGTGACAGCAGTAAGTGTCTCTCACCTGTGACAGCAGCGAGTGTCTCGAACCTGTGACAGCAGGGAGTGACTCTCACCTGTGACAGCAGCGAGTGTCTCTAACCTGTGACAGCAGCGAGTGTCTCTCACCTGTGACAGCAGCGAGTGTCTCTCACCTGTGACAGCAGCGAGTGTCTCTCACCTGTGACAGCAGCGAGTGTCTCTCACCTGTGACAGCAGCGAGTGTCTCTCACCTGTGACAGCAGCGAGTGACTCTCACCTGTGACAGCAGCGAGTGTCTCTCACCTGTGACAGCAGCGAGTGTCTCTCACCTGTGACAGCAGCGAGTGTCTCTCACCTGTGACAGCAGCGAGTGTCTCTCACCTGTGACAGCAGCGAGTGACTCTCACCTGTGACAGCAGCGAGTGTCTCTCACCTGTGACAGCAGCGAGTGAATCTCACCTGTCACAGCAGCGAGTGAATCTCACCTGTCACAGCAGCGAGTGTCTCTCACCTGTGACAGCAGCGAGTGTCTCTCACCTGTGACAGCAGCGAGGGACTCTCACCTGTAACAGCAGCGAGTGTCTCTCACCTGTGACAGCAGCGAGTGTCTCTCACCCGTGACAGCAGCGAGTGTCTCTCACCTGTGACAGCAGCGAGTGACTCTCACCTGTGACAGCAGCGAGTGTCTCTCACCTGTGACAGCAGCGAGTGAATCTCACCTGTGACAGCAGCGAGTGAATCTCACCTGTCACAGCAGCGAGTGTCTCTCACCTGTCACAGCAGCGAGTGTCTCTCACCTGTCACAGCAGCGAGTGTCTCTCACCTGTCACTGCCGCAGTAACATTGAGTCTCTCATATAATTCATTTTTTCAAGTTGGTAAGTCTGCAAATTTATGGTGCAGTTTTAAATATTTCATCACAACTGAATGCCCAAGATTTGTAGTGAGCACTCCAATTGGCGTGAGTTTACTTCCATTATATTGACCATGACGTCATTTCTCCTTTATGACGCCATTTTTAGAGCCCTGTCACCCTGGCAATAACAGCTACCGAACACAACAGTTCTGCAAAAGAACTTTATATAGTTGTAAAGCTGTTGTTCAATTGCAAATAAAAAATCTGTTTAAACGAAAACCGTGGCAAATCCCTGATGATGTGACTTCAGATAAAGTCGAAACCACTGGTAGGAGTCACATTCACTTTCCAATTTGTCGGTCCAATTATTAATGTTCCCAAAACATGTTGATTTAGATGCAGGATCTTCATAACTGTGTGCTGGCCTACCCAACAGGACAGTTGGTTTTCTTGAGTTTTGCCTTCTATTGTGTCATGAGGTTTTGCTTCTATTCACATGCATAAGACTATGTCTCTATAAAATGGTCTATAAAAGACTATGTCTCTATAAAATTTAGCATACAGGTTGTACGCTAAATTCAAGCTGTCAATATGACCATAAAGAAGTAAGACTTGGCAAGAGAAAGAGTATGCAATCCAATATAAATGCTGGACAAAACTGCTCCACATAGCAGTGCGATGTGACTTTATTTGATCACATGGTAGGTATATATCATGGTAGGTATATATTTGTCCAGTTCCTATTGGCTAATAACTGATCGAGAGAAGTGCAGGCTAAAATAGTGCATATTTTGGTTCAGGTCATCAAGAGGGATTTTCATCTAGAAGCATATGAACAAGCTCAGAGCTCCCTGGTGATGCCAACCCTTTAAGGTGAAATATCTTTGCTGTTAAATAATAACTACATGTCTCCACTTACTGGTCGGAACATAACTGGACTTTAGACTCCTATCCCTTAACTAATCAATCATTCTATCATGAAAGTCCTATCCTTTAACTGACCAATCATTCTGTTATGAAAGTGCTCTTTCTTATACCTTCTTATTTTTGTTGGCCAAACTTCCTCTTACCCCAACTGGAAAATCCTAGCTTGTGCTTTGTACTTAATCTTAATGAATCAAATTTTACAATAGTGTATAGAACAGTACCTTGAACAGTGTCACAGAAAACATCAAAATATTTCTCTGAAATATGCCACATTTTGCACAATTTTGAAAGAATAAATAAAAACAAAGTATCGTTTCCAATCAAATCTTAAAAGGAAAAATTGTTTATGACCAAATGTTGCAAATGTCATGTTTAACAAGAGTGTTGAACTGGTTAAAGTATTAAATAAAAGCACTGGGGCAGTTAAGCAATTCTATTCGGGCATTAGGTTGGTTGAAGTTTTCAATAAAGAAATTGGATTAGTTAAAGTATTCATTGTGGGCATGGGACTGGTTGAAGTATTCAATGACATCAGTGGACTGGTTGAAGTATTTTATGACAACATTGGACTGGTTGAAGTATTCAATGACAAGAGTGGACTGGTTGAAGTATTCTATGATAACATTGGACTGGTTGAAGTACTGTATACAGACAAATTTTCGCGACCTTTTTATTTTCGCGTTAATTCGCGCCAGAACGTCATTCGCGAAATTAAATGGACGCGAAATTGAAGATGCATTACGCAATACAAGGTCGTCATGTTAAAAAGCAGGAGTGACGGGGACAAGCTCTTATTTTTGGCGCGAAAACAATCAGAGTCTATCAACACGCATTGAAATATTAATATATTGCGCAATGATGGATCCCTGGCTTCTCCTCGTGTTGCGGACGTGAATTACCGCGACGTCACGTACATGATATTTACATTTTACTTCATGGATAAATTTTCGACCTGCGAAACATAATTTGTGATAATATTGGGTAAATACCTTTATTTATCATTTAAAAAGCAATTAAAATCGATCCACGTGTGAAGGCATTTCTGTCTAAAAGGGAAGACACAACTCAACGCAACACGTGGTCGCAATTTTGAAAGGCGGAAGTGACGGGAAGAGGCTCTTGTTTTTAGCGCGAAAACGATAGTTAATATATTGCGCAATAATCAATAATGAATAATGGCTGGTTTTGTTCTGTTCTCGACCTGCAAAGCATAATTTGTGATAATATTATGTATATACCTTTATTTATCATTTAAAACGCAATTAACATCGATCCACGTGTGAAAGCATTTCTGCCAAAAAGGGAAGACACGACTCAAAGCAGTGGAAACAAAGACGAAATGCAAAACTGTGAACGCTGATAATTGGAATCAGTGAGAACAAAGTCAAAACAAAGTGTTTCGAAATTTTTTGTTTTGTTCTGTTCTCGACCTGCAAAGCGTAATTTGTGATAATATTATGTACTAGAAATCCAAAATTCGCGAAAATAAAACGGCGCGAACCTGTCGAAAATGGCGATGGCGCGAAAATAACTAGGCGCGAATTTTTCTCGGTATACAGTATTCAATAAGGGCACTGGACTGGTTGAAGTATTCAATGACAAAATTGGACTGGTTGGAGTATTCAATAAGGGCATTGGACTGGTTGGAGTATTCAATACAGGCATTGGACTGGTTAAATTATTCAATAAGGGCATTGGACTGGTTGGAGTGTTAAATAAGGGCATTGGACTGATTAAAGTATTCAATGAGGGCACTGGATTGGTTGAAGTATTCAATAAGGGCATTGGACTGGTCGGAGTATTCAATACAGGCATTGGACTGGTTAAAGTATTCAATATGGGCATGGGACTGGTTAAAGTATGTGCCTACCTGATATAATATGTGGGGATTCTTCTTCCTTCTTGAACTTGTCTATGCGGTGCTGCGCTCTGTGGGCCAGATCACTGCCCTCCATATGTCGGTCTGTGAACTGGATGAGGTGTTTGAGACTCTGGTAATTAGGAGGCTCCCGGAAGTCCTCTGGATATCCATCTAACCAAACTGATATGACTATCCGCAAGGTTCTACAAGCACCAATACAGAATATTTCATGATAAAGTTTCTTATTTTCTTCTTCACCTAATCTTCATCTGAATGATCAAACAATGATAACAAGAAAGTCTTTAAAAAAAGAATTTGTATCCAATTTCCTTTTTGAAAATGGTATTTATATTTCTCCATCCCCCAAATATCAAATGGCCATAAATCTCACCAAATTTGCTGAAGATACGTTTGATTATGAAAATCTAATCCAGACCCCTCCCAAAGACATACTACTACTCTTGAAGGAACTGGGCATGGTTTGGAGAGCCACCATCCCAAATTCGCTACGTGAAAGTATGAATTGAATGCATCACAGAATGACATGTAAACAGAAATCTCTGACGTAGACACACCAGCCTTCATAATCTCCTATCGCTATATATGCATTTGTTATAATATAGTCTATAAGATTACTTATATTTATTATTGCTCAAAGAGGTGCATACAAAAAACGATAATGTACATTTTTCTTGCAGGTATACTATATAAAATAAAATAATCCTTTATACTGCTATTAACAAAACACAATATGAGAGTGGTAAATGCTCCTTATATTGGCTAAATCACAGAATTATACTGAATACAAAAATTATGAAACTCATTATTGAAATTCTGTATTATTATTAGAAATATTATTCTCTATTCCAGCAAAAGCTATCAAACTTGATATTATTAAGGATTATTTAAGCACTTTGCTTTAAAAAAAACTTGGCTAATTCAACTTATTGATGAATAACAAAGAACATTTCCGTATATATGAAATTTCAATGAGCTGTATTTATTATTGGTATTAGAATCGGTGCATGAGACTTACTTCCTGTGTGCCTCTTTGTCTTTCTGCTTCATGCACGGATCTTCTCCAACCTTCCGGTATCTCTCCAGTATCAGTTTGAGCACCTCCTTGGTGGTGGAAAATGCCCTGAACGTGGAGAGGAAGACGTTGACATAGGTGGAGTCTATTTCTCCGGTCTCGGAGCTGAGATTTTCCACCAGCCTCTCCAGCGTGCCAGCCTTGATCACACGGATCTCTATTGTCCTCCATTGTAGGTGTGACACTTTGGTATCCTCGTCATCAACCTACCAACCACCACAAATATTTAGACCTTGATATTCTACTAAACCAACTTGTAAATTGTCAATATTATTTTATGACACTAATAATCATACTATATATGACCGGTAAACTGTTTTTTCATATTACAAAAAATAAAATTCATTACACCAAAAGAATCTTACTTTGTTAGTCAAATTTATCTTATATACATAATTACATGTATATATTCATATATAATGACACATTTATTGGGAGGACAAAATTTCAATCATTGCACTATATGTAGATTGCAGTACAGAATTATGTTAATTATGTCTAATAAAGGAATGCCAATTTCTACATGACAATTTCAGTTGGTGGACAGTTGGCAGATCCTTTTACACTATTAATGCTACATATTTCACAACATTTAGAACTAGGTTAAGTCTACTGTGTATTGGATAGTGGCAATCACTTGTGACTTTTTTAAACTTTATTACAAAAAAAATCATTTTCAGAAATTTGACTGCAAAAGAAGATTTCCTGATCACACATTTTTTCCGCCAGATAACTGGGTGGGAGTGCAATGTGCTGCCACCTAGTGACAGGGATAACTTACACAAATGTGATATAAGTATCTTAAATATATCATTATCTTAAATGTTTAAAAATCAAAAGCCAACTCAAAGTCACACAAAGGCCAACACATAGTCACACATTTCAAGTATTAATATTCTGAAATCAAGTTTTATTGTTGTTGTATAAGGTTAATTGTTGCCATGGATACATACTCATACATTCTCTGGGCCTAAAACAAACTATATGATTACCAGTCCTCCTTGCAAGTAAATGTGGATGAGTATTATAATCATGGCCTGAACGTTCCCTTTCTTTGCATCTAATGTGAATATATACAATGCATATCATATAACGAGATAGTAACTTGTCTAACAAGATGCAACTCTTTATACTGCCCTACATATCCCAGTTATAAGAAAGATAAATTTGAGTGTTAATATCTTCCCTGCTACCCACATCCAACCTAATCACCTAATGGCACCAGGTACATCTACAACAACATCAGGTCATTGAAGCTCTTCTCTCAGAATCCCAAAGGCTTCCTTGCAAGTTGTGTTCTACCCATTCCACAAATAGCAATATTTGGGGAAACAAAAACTCTACCAGAAGGGAGGAGATTGACAAACAGGGTGTCACATTTATTCCACACATGCAAAGCTCACTCCTTTATACATTCATTAGATTTTTCATTTCAAAAACTAATTAATGGATTTCTTATGTACATGTTTACAGATGTGAGTGACAGTGACAGGGTTGTGATGGTCTTGCTGGGATTGTCTCTATGCAGTGGTGTCATCTGGTGGGAATATTCTCTAAAACTATTTCTAAATTCTTCCTCAAGGACTGTCATTGAATTATTAATCAACATCTCAACAAAATAACACATCTCATCCAAAGCAATTTTGACAAATTCTAAGAGTTGAATAGGTTCATTTGAATGCTTTGAGGGTAAGTAAAATTAATGGGGGCTAATGTTTATTACATTTTGGAGAAAAAAAATAGGTGAAAGGCCACATTTTTAAACCTCAGTGTGAACTATTGAAGATATCATTTACAAGTTTACAATCAACAGTTTCAAGATGTTAAAAGTGCATGAAAAATAGCAATCTAAATGATGATAAATCAATATAATTCAAAGACAGTCCCAGCTACCAACCCTAGGTACCACACCTTAACCGGCCCCAGGTATTACACCTAGTTACCAGCCCAAAGATATCTAGGTATCACACCTAGTTACCAGCCTTCGGTATTACACCTAGTTACTAGCCCTAGATACCACACCTAGTTACCAGCCCTAGGTACACCAAGTTACTAATCCCAGCTCTTAGCATGGTGAAGGAAGCAGGCTATAGGGGGAGCCACTTGTCCTGATAGGAATAGGGTGTGGTGCCATAGCCGCCATCAAACCACACTAATACCTCGTACAAAACAATACTTGCCACAGAGCCCCCTGGTGGCGTATTTAAATACCAGGTGGAGGTGCGACGACCTGCCACCAATCTGGAGGAAGTGAGAACTTCAGGGTCATTCTCAGAGTTACCTACATCGTCAGTGGGTGTGTGGTAGCGAACTTTCTTCAGGTAAAGATTGTAGACTGCACCATCTACTTTTTCTTCTTTGAAAAACTGTAGGGAGTCCTCCTGAAAGAAAAAACATGAAATATTTAATATTAAGAACCAATTAATTTCATTTATAATAATGACATGATAACTGGAAGCAGCACATTAATTGTTAGCTGTCTGTTACAGTTATTATTAGCAAACCAATCTTCATTATGTCTAGTATTGTAAAGGAATGGTTTCTCAGACAAAACAATTCTCACTTGCATGTATAATCAATGATATTCAAATTATCACATCATATATACATTGTAGGGAGGGAATTACCGGCATGTGTATTGTCCAGGTAAGATATACTACTCTGACTGAAGGGAGGGTATGCACCCCAAAGAGAATCTACCAAAACTGCAAGGTATTAGAGAAAAACTTGCACAGACTGTACCATGACTGCAGGGAGGGCACAGGACCAGTATATATGTACTGTATATATATTCTACTCTGAATATAGGGACCAGTATATATTATATTCTGAATGCAGGGAGGGCATGGGACCAGTGAAGAGTCTACTCTGAATGCAGGGAGGGCAGGGGACCAGTGAAGAGTCTACTCTGAATGCAGGGAGGGCATTGGACCAGTGAAGAGTCTGCTCTGAATGCAGGGAGGACAGATACTAGTACATTCTTTACCCAGTGTATATTCTACTCTAACTGTGGGAGGGCATAAGATAAGTTAATGTTATTTACAATTATCTGAAAATAATCAAAATCTAAAACAAATTTACCAACAAAAGGTTAATGTGAAGAAAGTAATAAAAAAGGGGAAGATCATGTATATATATTTAACCATATTAACCTATATGCTGACATACATAGAGAATCTTGCTTCACACTTCACCTGTGCAAACACTGGCGTGCTCAGGTCTATTTCTTCTAGTGATCATTAGGATAGGCTATTGTGAACAGTTAGTATGCAGTTGTATATTAAAGGAGTCTGCCTCAGGTGAAAATAATTACAACAAACATTCTGTTGGATGAGGCATAAAGTGACTCATTAAAATTACTCATGGCTCCTGTGCGACTTGATTTGGTAACACTTAATGTTGCATATATCCATTTGGTCACTCAAGCCTCATGAAGAAAACAACATGCATGACCTCATTTGTCCATGCTTATACAAGAACAAATAGATGCTTCAAACTGCTGTCCATGTCTGGTCTGGTCACACATCATGGTATAAATTGTGCAGCATACACAAGTGTGGTCTGGTCACACATCATGGTATAAATGGTGCAGCATACACAAGTCTGGTCTGGTCACACATCATGGTGTAAACATACAAATTATAATAACCTGGGCTGGTCGCACACCATGGTGAAAACATACAAATTATAACAACCCGGTCTGGTCACATACACACATATATCTGGTCTCAAATATATCCCCTACTTTCTTTCCTCTTCCTGGGAAGTTGAGTCGTGACAATGTGAATGAAGCATATTCCTGAGTGGAAGGAAGTTTTCTAGATTATTATCATAATTACATATGGTGAGACATATTTTATTTGCAAGCAGGATGTTTATGTTCAGTGTTCCTAGGCACAGTCAGTTTTTCCACTTTTTTATGGGTTCCTTATCATTTGATAGAATTAAAATAGGTCACACATCTTGTCAAACTGGAAAAGTATATTTGAAGGTTTTTACATGAAATCCGAGGGTGTTTTATGTGTAGAGAAGTAGTGCTGCTATGTCATGCATTTAAGGCTCACACATTATTCTTTCCTGTTCTAATCTGTGCATAATTATATAATATATAACCCAGATTATATGTGTGTCATTTGTATTGTGTTAATGGCCCAGTCAAAACATATTATTCATATTTTGGTACAAACAAATAGAAGCTTCCTAATAAACATGCTCACACAGTATACATAAAGTGTCATTAATACTTCCCATTATGAATTACTGCTATATATGAGGCTCAATAACTCATTCTGAGAATTGATATAATTAACTAGATGATATATATATATATATGTATTTCTGCGAGACTGGAAATTACTCCCCAGTCAAAAGTGTTATGACTTCAAAATGAAATGTTTAAACCCTATTTATTACTTATGCCATTCACTTAAATGCATTACAATTTCAATTCAAATATTTGCAGTTGTTGCTAGGTCACTGAGCTGACAGGTCATGAGGTTGTCACACAGTGCCCAAGAAGGCCAAGAAGGCCAAGAAGGTTAAGAAGGCCATCCTTCTCAGTAAACCAACCCCCAATCATCATATTACAGAAATACATATATATTCACACAACAAATCACCAAATAATAAGATAAGTGCAAAAGTGAGTTAGTATCAAAAACATTCCAGCATGCAAGATCTTACAAACCACAAAGTCAGGTTCAAGGTCACAGCATTCAAAAGTAATTGGAGACGTGAGGTGAAGGTCATATACTAACCAATGGTGGTGGAGGTTGTATATACCATGTTGTGGCGGAACGAAGTCGCCCAGCCGCGTCAGTCATATCCTTCAAAACGTGCTACCATGGCAATGACCCTTGGTGTATGCAGGTCAAGGTCATCATGTCATAGGTCAAGGTTAGTAATGTAAGGTCATAGCCTGCAAATGTGGAAACATGCATAGCCATATGTAGGGGCTGGGACCTTAAACCATAATAATAAATAGAATCCTTTTCCATCTGTTTTATATCTCAAATAATGCTTAAATTATTTTTGAATATCTGTCCAAAAAGATTAATTATACTGATGGAAAAGTTTACTATCATATTGGAAGGGAATAAGCACAGGCACCATATCAGAAATATGAAAATGGATATTACATTCCTGTTATCATTTAACACAAAGCCTCACACGTCAACACAACAATGGGGAGGGACATCAATGCTACAGGTTTATAGCCATCGGAGATTCAAATTTCATTTGGGTTTCACCCTTGTGGGATATAACTTTGCTCAAGGGGTTATATGCTCACATTTGATTTTGAGTCCTTATTTGCAATAATCCAAGAAAACTTCATGAACACTGAGTATCTACCTGACTACATATCACATCCAAAGAGCATAGTCAGGTTTTAATGAGCATGTATTGGGATTTTCAAGTGTCTGGCTTTATGTTAAATTCCATTATGCTTTATCATTTTTTTTTATTTCATAAATCAAGCACAGTTATGATAGAATCTTATGTTGATGCCAGTCAATAACATTGTTATTTTTGTATCTTTTGATTTAATCTTTTGATAGTAAAAGTCAATAAGAAGATGAGAAGAGAAGTTGACTTCATTTATCAAATTCTAACAGTATTGACTGACACACATTAGACAATGAATGGAATGAATGTTAAATTGTCATTTACAGTCATGATAATATAGATCAAAGTCATGTTAGTAGAATAATTAGTTCCATGTTAATGGGGGAGGTATTCCACTTTAGCATTAGTTAGATACAGGCATACAATTGACAATCAAAAATGAAGAATGTCTATAATATCTATAAACAAAAGCCAAAACAACTTTTCGGTTAATCCTCTGACTAATTACAAGAATGCTTATGTATGCATGCCTTAATCCTGTCATGCTAGTGGTGGAATACGGACTATCAACCCATAATCATATCTGACCCATCAAACAGCAAGCCCATTATGTTGATGTCACTCAGTTTCACACGTACATTTCCATAATATATGAAGCCTCTGCAGACTGTGCATGTTTTAACCTTGTAATTAAATAGATCTGAATGTAGGGTGAGTGTAATCTTAGTAGTTAACATCAATACCTCATGAGGTATTGTTAATATCATATGGTAATTTATTTCATTAGGAATTTAATATCAAACACAATCATTGGGTATACTGGGCAGACTAGGACGTCTGCCAGTACACCCTATTGTCATGTCCGTCATGATGTAAACATGTCTCATTACTGTGTTTGTCATTCATGACATAAAAATCAACATAATTAAAACTCATGGCATTGAGTCTTTTCACTCTTGTCAAAGTGAATATGATGCATGCATGGCTATACCAGTTAGTTATTTCACTAGTAGTATAATCAAGAATAATTTTTCCTGTGTCGGTGTGTATTTCTTTGTGATGCAATGCATCATGTCTAATGGTCATTCAATAAGGAGTGATATAACTTGTTTTGAGGTCAGTGCATCTTTGTGAAGCATGTCTACACAACATGTGTCAGGATGACCTGAGGTCAGTTGAAGTCAGAGCCATTTGACCAGTCTAAACACAACTGTCGCTCTCTGTTAAACTATAACCATTGTGTAGACTGCTCAGCACTGAACTAACATATGATGGCGCTAACTACTTGTGGTCTTCTCGACGAGTCTAATACATGCTAATACATAACTGAATATAGTTCCAAATCTAACTCGGTCCTGTTAAAGTCGATATGTACATGAAATAACAGTCTGGGTGAGTCTGACATAAGTGAAAGCCCTGGACCCAAGACATACCAGATATGTTCTAATGGCCCTATGCACATGACAGATACTAGATATGTTTTCATTTATGATAGTGACCCTATGCACATGACAGATACTAGATGTGTTCTCATTTATGATAGAGGCCCTATGCACATGACAGATACTAGATGTGTTCTCATTTATGATAGAGGCCCTATGCACATGACAGATTCTAGATGTGTTCTCATTTATGATAGTGGCCCTATGCACATGACAGATTCTAGATGTGTTCTCATTTATGATAGTGGCCCTATGCTTATGACAGATACTAGATGTGTTCTCATTTATGATAGTGGTCCTATGCTCATGACAGATGCTAGATATGTTCACATCCATGATAGTGGTCCTATGCTCATGACAGATGCTAGATATGTTCACATCCATGATAGTGGTCCTATGCTCATGACAGATGCTAGATATGTTCACATCCATGATAGTGGTCCTATACACATGACAGATGCTAGATATGTTCTCATTTATGATAGTGGTCCTATGTCCATGACAGATGCTAGATATGTTCTCATCCATGAGAGTGACCCTATACACATGACAGATATTAGATATGTTCTCATTAACGATAGTGACCCTATACACATGACAGATATTAGATATGTTCTCATCCATTAGAGTGACCCTATACACATGACAGATATTAGATATGTTCTCATTAATGATAGTGACCCTATACAGGACTGATTTTAGGTATATTCATATTATTGACAGCAGTAAACAAATCAACAGCTATCAAACATGTTGACTTGGTTAAACACTGATAAGCTGAACACAATGACTGTTAAGTGGCAAATAATCTATCAATGCAGGATTTCACAATATACTGTGATGGCAGAACAATAATATAGATATATTGTATATTACTCTAAGTGGAGACAATATAGTTGTACCGTGTGATCCATAATAATGGAAGTAAAAGCTTCACCCCTTTAATTTCCTATGTCAATTTCAATATTCCTGCACAAATCCTGCTTTTCAAACACTAAAATTGCCCTTTAATACACATCTGCCATTGAATTCTCACATGGCTTATTCAACTATCTCCCATTACATCCACAGGTTACATTATATATCCATCCGATCACTCTTAGATATTACCCAGAACACTTTATCAAATTCTATAACTGCACACACTTCTTCATAATGAATCATCCATCTTCTGCCTTATCTTATTGCATTACACAACAAGAAGGAAATGCAAGTTTTACACAATGATAAGATCACCAGTGGACCGAGCTGAGGTGCTTTATTACAGAGTAAATGAGGAAGATTCACCTTAGTGATGGAGGCCTTGACAGCATCCAGTAGAGCCTTGTTAATCAGCTTCCACAGCCTGGCCATGGCCTGTCATTGCATGTGTCTCACTGTCTGGCTGAGCTCAGGTGCTCACAGCTCTCCCGTATAATGATGAGTGTGATGTGTGTGTGAGATGTGTGTGTGAAGTGTGTGTGGTGTGTATGATGAGTCTTGCTTCTGGCCCAGCATTAACAATGTTCACACACCCCGCATTAAACCTCTCACAAACTCAATGCTCAAAAGCACAATGCAAATTCATTCAATGCTAAACTAATCAAGTTTGCCTTTTGACATAAATGTATTATTTGAGTAATTCGCTTTGCAGCATGTTTCCATGGGAATGTTTGATATAAATAGTGATAGTATCCATGATAACTGATCTGTAACCAATGGAAACGGCTGCAATATTTTTGTTATATCACGGTTATTGACGCCAGATTCATCACTGTCATTTATGATTGTGATCTCTAACGGTGAAAACAATCATATGGTTAAATTCCATTTATTCATGTGTTGTTTTCAAACTGACCAAATGTTCAATAGCTTTTAACACATGGATACAACATATGTAAAAACCCTTTTGGTTGAAGAAGTAACATTCATTTACAATTAAAATGTGACTGGCATTTTACAAATCAGGCTCAAATAAATATGTATTATATGTGAGTCATTGCTCCCATTAAATATTTCCAACATTGAAAATGGTTTGTAGGGGTACTTGTTGCAGGAGGTGTACTTGCTGCCTGAATCATTTCTCAGAGTGTACTTGAAGGTGTACTTCGTATAGAACACTTTCTCTATTCAGAGTGTACTTGTCAGTGTACTTGTTGCAGCAGGTGTACTTGCTATAGGAAGCCTTCTCCATTCAGAGTGTACTTGTCAGTGTACTTGTTGCAGCAGGTGTACTTGCTATAGGGAGCCTTCTCCATTCAGAGTGTACTTGTCAGTGTACTTGTTGCAGCAGGTGTACTTGCTATAGAAAGCCTTCTCCATTCAGAGTGTACTTGTCAGTGTACTTGTTGCAGCAGGTGTACTTGCTATAGGAAGCCTTCAACATTCAGAGTGCAGTTGTCAATGTACTTTTTCCTGGAGGTGTACTTGCTATAGGAAGCATTCTCCGTTCAGAGTGTACTTGTCAGTGTACTTGTTCCTGGAGGTGTACTTGCTATAGGAAGCATTTTCCAGTCAGAGTATACTTGCAGGTGTACTTGTGGCTGGCAAGTCTAGCTTCACATATGGGCACAACCAGGATACAGTCCTCCATATTGTAGTAACATTGGCACAGATTTCATACAATACGTGTCCAAACATTTCTTGGCAACATCTCAAATGTGTTCAAATAAATATATCAAGTTTAATCCTGATGCTATTGTCCACCATTCCCATCTGACTGCTACAACAAACCACCAGTAGCTTCTGGTGAGGTAAGATAGCACGCCTGCAAACAGCTGGCCTCCACCTCAATATCAACTTTCTCCTTTTAACTGTTGTCATGTAAATTGCACACGGAAAAAGACATAATTAATTACTTGAATGACCTACATTAAGCGGGAAATAAACATCATTCATGATGGCCATCAAAGCTGTTGGTCATGTCATCACAAATTGTGATGAATGATAGCAAGTAATTGTTCTCTCCATTTTGTCCTGTCACAAATAACTGGCATAAAATGATGCCACGCTAATACCTCCCCACTAATATATTCCACTTTTTGTATAAATGAATAGTCCAAATATGATTTAAAATGAAGCCCACATCATCATTGTTAATGAAACAAAAGATTATCATATATTAATCTTGCTGTCCAATGATGACTATCACAACATCAAAGTCAACTCCCTGCTACCCAAGCTAGCAAGTCATCAATATTCAGCTTTACTCCTCCCAGGCAAAACTTTCATCACTCAGCACCTTTGACTGTATAACTGTAACACATTGTTCGTCATCATACTCCACATTTTTTCAAAAGAGAAGTGGATAGCCTGGAGTGAAAAGATAAGTAGGTTGCACACTGGTATTCTGTGAAAGGTCAAATGTCTCAAGTGCTATAATTAAGAAGACTGGAGACCAGGGGATGTGAAATTGTGACGGCCAGGGGATGTCTTGTGTGGGGACCAGGAGATGTGTACTTAGTATTATTTTTATCTAACAATGGCTTTTGACATACGACCTTGATAAAATGTTAATGAAGAATGCAGCTCTTCAAGAGCATCATAGCCCATACATTATGACTGTGTTGTTCATACTGTTACTATGGACAGCATCATGCAGTGTCTGTGTAATATCACTACTCAGGGCAGGTACACGCTGCATCCTGACAATGTGCACACCAGTCGGCTAGAGCAGAGGTTGGCCATGACTGGCATCTTACAGGCAAGAGGGCAATGTGACTGACATCTTACAGGCCAGGGGGCAATGTGACTGACATCTTACAGGCCAGGGGGAATATGACTGACATCTTACAGTCAAGGGAGCAATGTGACTGACATCTTACAGTCAAGGGGGCAATGTGACTGACATCTTACAGGCAAGGGGGCAATGTGACTGACATCTTACAGGCAAGGGGGCAATGTGACTGACATCTTACAGGCAAGGGGGCAATGTAACTGACATCTTACAGGCAAGGGGGCAATATGACTGACATCTTACAGGCAAGGGGGCAATGTGACTGACATCTTACAGGCAAAGGGCATGAGTGCAATATGACTTGCAATGTACAGGCAAGGTAGCAATGTGACACCTTACAGGTAAGGGTCCCCATCTTGCATCCTGAGGTCCCCCTGACCTCCATCTCACAAACAAGGCCAGATGTCAGAGGTCAGAGGACAAAGGTCAGAGGACAGAGGTCAGAGGATAGAGGATAGAGGACAGAAGAAAGAGGGCAGAGGATAGAGGATAGAGGACAGAAGAAAGAGGACAGAGGACGGAGGACAGAGGACAGAAGAAAGAGGACAGAGGACAGAGGACAGAGAGCAGAGGACAGAGAACAGAGGACGGAGCAGAGATGATACACTTATATTCACTGAAATTGGTGGCAAATAGCAGCATCATCAACCAACTTGTTTACTCATCTAACTCATGGACTTCTGGATCAAAACTGGCTTGTAGGGCTTTCATTTAGTTTTTACACATAAGAATATAAAGTTTTTGCACCTTAAAAAACCCGGAAGAATACTTCCTGTTATACAACCAAAGTGAAGGTTGTTTCTTTGTTGGGGAAATATGTGTTGAAATATAAGAACCTGCCATAAGAAAATGTCTTTTTTCACATGGGAGGGAGATATGATTGAATTAATGAATCAATTTCTACCTTCATTATTCTACACTAACTCTGAAAACTTTGAGAATGTACTTAATTGTAACCCTCATTTATCCTTTACATGGAAAATATGTCATGGTGCTCCAAATTGTAGGATCAATAAATCAATACTACAATGATTTGTACTTAGAATGATCAGGTAATACTATATCACATCTATAGCAGTTAAATAACCTGTACTAAACTCTGTCAAATTACTAGTTTCTTCTCATATGCATAAACTTATCTTGATATTTTATGTTTAATTTTCTTGTCTACAAATATTGTAGCACTTCTCCACAAATACAATGTTGATTTTCAAACATCAAAGTTAACTGCAACAAAGATATTCTCTGACGTTTGCAGAACATTATACCGACACAAATGCAAACTTCTCAGATAAACTCAATCATTATTTCTGCAATAAATAACACATTTTACAAACCCTTTTCCCTATCTCCCTGTAGGCTTTAAATGTGCCCATCGTCAGGACAAAGGAAGGTAAGATTCCATGATATGTTATTGGCCGTGGCTGGTGTGAGGCTGTAGGACTGCATGTTGTGGCTCAGGGGGTGGAGCAATGACAATAGGTGCTATCTCCTATGCTCCAAGGATCACTATCAAAACACAAGATCTCCCAACCAGGGAGGCATAATCAACCTGATCCATGATATATTGACACTAGATTAAGTTAAATGTTGATTTAATACATTCAAATGAAGCTACAGAAAATTTATCCCTTTAATAAAGAGAAAAGATCTCATCTTCAACAAATAACATAACATAAGATAACATCACTCTTATATTATCATATCTTTTTGAATGTCACCTATATTTCTATCATATATTGAGTCAGGCTTAATGCTCTGTTTGTCCATCCCTGTATTGTAGTTTAGGCTGGTTTGATATGTGAGGTATCCAAACTGTGAACTCTGCTCTCAGACCCTCATTAGTAAGTCTATAGCCACTCTGCTCAGGCCTGATAAAAGGCAGTAACTGATCAATACTAACAGTCACTGTTTTATGGTAAAACTAGAATTATTATCAACTAGTCCAGTTCATGTCAATTGTTAGCACTAATATGCAACAATCATGTTTTATTATAATTATTGAAAAGAACCTTCAATACATTTCCTCCTATTCTTAAGAAGATCCCCATTCTAAAATTGTAAAAAGATATGTACTCTGAGTGCTTGAATATCCTGTATATCATTGTTCTATATGTAAACATGACATAGAAATCTGACAATTATTAAACATTTGAAAGTATTGAGATTTTACCACTCTGAGAGATTATCCATAGGGTATGATGATTAAAACCAAATGTGACATAACAATCAGATAATACAGCACAACAATAGAACACAATATGATTACAACAATGTGATAATATAAGCAGAGGACATAATTGTCATCTAATTATGATAAGATATTGGCAACCAGTACATGATGGCAAATATTTTAATACAATGATCAATGACACATCTACTTCAATTCTAAACTAAACCAGTGGACAGTGCAAGAATGTCCCAGTGGTAAGATAGAAGAGAGTGCCAATGTCCCCATGGTAAGATAGAAGAGAGTGCCAATGTCCCCATGGTAAGATAGAAGAGAGTGCCAATGTCCCCATGGTAAGATAGAAGAGAGTGCCCATGTCCCAATGGTAAGGGAGAGGAGGGTGCCTAGATGTCCCCATGGTAAGGGAGAGGAGAGTGCCAAGATGTCCCAATGGTAAGGTAGAGGAGAGTGCCAAGATGTCCCAATGGTAAGGTAGAGGAGAGTGCCAATATGTCCCAATGGTAAGGTAGAAGAGAGTGCCCCAATGGTAAGGTAGAGGAGAGTGACTAGATGTCCCAATGGTAAGGTAGAGGAGAGTGCCTAGATGTCCCAATGGTAAGGTAGAGGAGAGTGACTAGATGTCCCCATGGTAAGGAAGAGGAGAGTGCCAAGATGTCCCAATGGTAAGGTAGAGGAGAGTGCCAAGATGTCCCAATGGTAAGGTAGAGGAGAGTGCCAATATGTCCCAATGGTAAGGTAGAAGAGAGTGCCCCAATGGTAAGGTAGAGGAGAGTGCCAAGATGTCCCAATGGTAAGGTAGAGGAGAGTGCCAAGATGACCCAATGGTAAGGTAGAGGAGAGTGCCAAGATGTCCCAATGGTAAGGTAGAGGAGAGTGCCAATATGTCCCAATGGTAAGGTAGAAGAGAGTGCCCCAATGGTAAGGTAGAGGAGAGTGACTAGATGTCCCAATGGTAAGGTAGAGGAGAGTGCCTAGATGTCCCAATGGTAAGGTAGAGGAGAGTGACTAGATGTCCCCATGGTAAGGAAGAGGAGAGTGCCAAGATGTCCCAATGGTAAGGTAGAGGAGAGTGCCAAGATGTCCCAATGGTAAGGTAGAGGAGAGTGCCAAGATGTCCCAATGGTAAGGTAGAGGAGAGTGCCAAGATATCCCAATGGTAAGGTAGAGGAGAGTGCCTAGTTGTCCCCAATGGTAAGGTAGAGGAGAGTGACTAGATGTCCCCAATGGTAAGGTAGAGGAGAGTGCCAGGATGTCCCCATGGTAAGGTAGAAGAAAGTGCCAAGATGTTCCCATGGTAAAGTAGAGCGTACCATGATTTCTTTGTGGTAAGGAAAAGCCAGGATATCCCCCAACATGTACAGTCTGGTGGCAACAACAAGCACTCTGGTTGCAATGTACACTACACTTGTTGGAGTAATTTAGACCATGTATTACTTCTAAAGTTCTAACATTCTGTTTTCTTCAGTCCTGGGAATATAAATATAAATCATTCACCCGTGTGACTGCCTGAGACTTATATATGTTAATTAGGTCCCCTGATGTATATATATAGGTACAGGGGAATAAGAAGTGGTCTGACGCCTTTAAGGCCCTGGATGATTGTGAGCTGAGATCTGGGAGGCAATTAATTCCTGCTAGAACTTACTACATATATAAATAGCACTGTGCATCTTAACAACATACATTGTATGTATATTATATTGTAACTTTATTGTGCCAATATATCTATATTTTAAGAAAGGTTCATTGTGTTGTTCATGGAGTTAATGGATTTCTAATAAAAAAAATCTTTCATTTGTCAATCTGAATTTCACAGCTTGAAAACCATCTGAGGAGATTTAGCTATGAGCCAAGCCTCCTCCTTTTTAATCACATCCCATAATATTACATAAAAAAGTCTACACTTCAGACTGATATGTACACAGAAAACCTCTATTTTAGGACCAATTTCAACAATTCCTTATTTTTTCATACTAATCATACACACCAGATCTGGCTCGAGATTATTCACATATCAATAGAACCAAGTTGATATCAAACTATGTAAACTGTTGAAAAAAGATTATGTCACAAAAGTAAACAAGCATGAACCATGCTTCCTAAAAAATATTTATGCACAATTCTTTTATGATAGGTTACTTTATGTATGAGTCATCTTATGATATTGTTTCTATAAATACTTTCTTCGGAAACTGTTAAGTATTATATACATTTCTTAAATGAAGGATATCTGATACAAACATAAATCATTACAAGCTTTTATGATATCAGAGCATATATATTTTAAACCAAATTTAACCCCTTCTAAGCATTCTCACTTTTGTTCCCAAAAAAGCAACATTGTTAGTCTGCATTATGTCCATATTTCTAAAATAAATAGGTACACACTTAACAACAATTTGCATTGATCTTCACACTTATCAAGATGGTCAAAAGTTGTCAAACGGTCAATATCAGTGGGAGGACAGATACAGTTGTATGATGATCACAAACATACTGTCATTTCCATTATAATTGCAGCATTTTGTATAAATAGGATTTGAAGCAGACAATAGTACAGTGGCTCCATCTAGTGAGCTTTGAGTGGCCCTCTGTGATGTAAGCTGAGCCTTGTCTGTCAAGTCAGTAATCACTGTGTCAGCTCAAATCAGATTGTACTATACCCATAATCCATGGTATTAATTCAGGAATCAGCCTGCCCTCCAAAGCATATATACTTTGTCAATAAATCTGATATTTATATTTGGAAAGAATCATATTTTTCAACGTGTTGATTCAACATGTTTGTTTACAAAATGCTGTGAATATAAATATAATTACTTATGAGCTACTTCTTAGGAACGAGATCAGGAACCAGATTAGGCAATAAATCAGGAGACAGATCAGGCTCCAGACCAGGCAATAGATCAGGCAATAGATCAGGCAATAGACCAGGACAGGCAATAGACCAGGACAGGCAATAGACCAGTTAACGGGTCAGGCAATAGACCAGGCAACCGGTCAGGTAATAGACCAGGCAACGGATCAGGACAGGCAATAGACCAGTCAACGGGTCAGGCAATAGACCAGGCAACGGATCAGGTAATAGACCAGGCAATGGATCAGGCAAGAGACCAGGCACAAGACCAGGAACCAGATCAGGCAATAGAACAAGCAACATGTTAGGCAATAGACCAAGCAACAAATCAGGCAAATACACCGAGCAACAGATCAGGCAACACACAAGACAACAAATCGGGCAATAGATCAGGCACCAGATCAGACAATAGACCAGGCAATACATTCATGAGGTATTAGATCAAGCAATAGACCAGGCAATACATGAGGCAATTGACTTTGCACTGTGCCAAACAGATTAAATGAAATGTGATGATAACATCAACAGCAAAAACAATGTTATTCAGAAGGAAGATGGCATATCTTTACCAGATCAAAAGTTCATTTAGTAGTAAGACTCTCACAGAAGACAGTAAATATGAGAGGCTGTGGATATTAATCACATCCTACATCAGCGAGTAATAATATCATCAGAGGAGAATAAACTTATCCCAGACATTTTTCTATCTGCAGCCAACTTCAGACAGCACAAATAAAGCCAGAGATGATACGGGGAAATACCCAAGACTGCTGCATCAGCCCCGGCCTCCCCTCCGGGTGATGAACTATGCTTCTGTCCTCATATCAGTTACATATCATCTCATATCATCCAAACACTCTCAGACTGGCAGTTTCTTCAACAGATTCTTATTTGTCACAAATCAGGTAACCTAGTCCTGCTTTATCTGCCACATGGTTGACTCTCTGGTCCTGCTAATCTGTCACAAATCATGCAGCATAGGCCTGCTAATCTGTCACATGTCGGGCAGCATAGTCCTGCTAATCTGTCACATGTCTGGCTCTCTGGGCCTGCTAATTTGTCACATGTCTGGCTCTCTGGTCCTGCTAATTTGTCACATGTCTGGCTCTCTGGGCCTGCTAATCTGCCACATGTCTGGCTCTCTACATGGTCCTGCTAATCTGCCACATGTCGGACTCTCTGGTCCTGCTAATCTGCCACATGTCTGGCTCTCTGGTCCTGCTAATCTGCCACATGTCGGGCTCTCTGGTCCTGCTAATCTGTCACATGTTTGGCTCTCTGGGCCTGCTAAACTGTCACATGTCTGGCTCTCTACATGGTCCTGCTAATCTGCCACATGTCGGGCTCTCTACATGGTCCTGCTAATCTGCCACATGTCTGGCTCTCTACATGGTCCTGGTAATCTGCCACATGTCTGGCTCTCTGGTCCTGCTAATCTGCCACATGTCGGGCTCTCTACATGGTCTTGCTCATCTGTCACATGTCAAATTCTCTGGTCCTGGTAATCTGTCACATTACCGACTTTCTAGTCCTGATAATCTGTCACATGTAAGGCAACATAGTCCTGTTAATCTGTCACATGTTTGACTCCCTTGCCTTGCTAACCTGTCACATATTGGGCTACAGTGTCCTGCTACATTATGTGAAAATGGTCCAGATAATCTGTGACTATCACAAGTGAAAACATTCATGAGAATATCATATTTTCATCAGAAATTCCAACCAAAAAAATGAGAAGGAATAAAAAGGTCCTTGCTAACACAACATATTTTGATAATTTAGATCTTCAGTTGGATAGGGAAGCACTGAAATATAGTATTTCCAGCTTAGTACATGAACCTCCTGGAATGAACGTGATTTGTGTTTGTCATGTTTACTTGAATAAGCTAAAAACTTTAAGTGAGACACCCTGCATACTTCAAATGAACCCTAAAAAATGTTTTCTTGTCAGGTTGACTGGGCTAACAAGTTCAATGAGGTTTCACTGAGTGTGACAGACTCCTTGAGATTATCTCCCTGTCAGGCTGCTGACTTCTCCATGCCCCTGACATCCCTGACACCAGCCTTACGTGATCTCCAAGGTCATAATCTCTGAGGTCGTGGCCTGCAAACCCAAATTCCACATGCCACACTACTCAGAGAACAGTCAAAGTTTTCACTAAACAAGATCTACCAAAGTTTAACAGAAATTCTTTAAAATATGCAAAATACAAAATATAAAAACTTGATACCTTTAGATATAAAATACAATTTTCTCACATATCCTTTTCCCAATTGTGTGTCAACCTTGCACGATTGTGACCATTCATGTCTGTGATGTCAGTCTGATAATATGTACAAATGATACACATAAACCCATCACTTAATTCAGGACTATACTCCCTGGCCTGACTATCACTGAGAGTACCAATACATGGTGATGTTTGCTTACACGACTTCTCCGGAGGAAGCTGTATCGGAACGCCACCTCTCTCCTCTTCTTCCGAAGTGGACTCTTCAGCATCACAACGTCTCCAGTAGATACGCTTTCACGTTCTCACAATATACATACAGGTATTAGTACATCCATATATTTCAACTCATTACTGTCTATGATTGCTTCAAAATTCAAAAAGAATTAGGTTGACATGAGCGCCACATGTTTTCATTCTGCCGCCCATTTTGAGGGTGTCCTGGACCAACTGTGCAAGCTGACGTAGCCATCTACGTACATGTCAACACTGACAGGCTTCCTATTACACACTACACAGTCTAAAGTGCACCATAATCCCATTCATAGATAATTGAATTAGAATTGTCCTCACCAAATAATAATGGGTTATACCACATGTAATGTATGTCATATCTGAGCAAAATTACCACACATTTCTATATTGATTATACTTCTCTCAGGCTGAAATTGGGGAAACATATGATTGTTTCCATCATCATTATTATCAATTATTGGTTGTGTCACAGAGCATTAAAGCATAAATATCAAGTCCCTGGTAATCTCAACGAGACTAGAAGAGAAGAGTCTCATTGGTAATATGCACAACTTGAGAAATGTGATCCCTGACAACCTCAGCTCAGATCAAAATTGTATCTTTCCATTTTATGTGTTCATACTCATTTGTTATGCAACAACTTTATTACATGTAATTCTATTATTTGCCTCTATATGTCCACACAGTACTTAGCTTTTATATGTGAATCTATTTAGCTAAATTTGGCTGTTATGTGATTCTATTTATTCACACTTAGCCATGATGTGACTATACATGGTCACATTCTAACTATTAAATGATTATATATGTTCACATTTAGCTGTTATGTGACTCTATATGATCACACATAGCCATTATGTGACTCTATATGATCACATTTAGCTTGTTCATGATTGTTCAATATGTGACTATATGATTCCTTGAAAAAAAATCTCTTGATCCCTTTCTGACATCCTGGTTGGATTTATACCCATGTTTATAAATAGTCAGTCTGGTACCCATCCCATATCATGTCAGTTTCACTTGATTACTCATTCTTGATATATTTTTGATGTGATGCGATGCTATATAATCTGCTGTTATCATTAGGAAAACACCCCAAAGTCAACATATGACCAAGGAATTCTGTAACATCTGAGGTTATCAAAATATTAGCTTTGACATATCAAACAGTGGTGGATATATCCATAAAATGTTGCTCTGCACTGTTCCTCCTGCAGAGGTCATAAAGGTCACCTAAACCAAATAAGTGGCCTCTTCAGCCAATCAAAACATTTGCATCAACAAGAGTAACAAACATTGCACAACCTCTAACTTCCGATTTAAAACTTCCCAAACTTCAAAATATTTCTCTTCCTTGTTTTTAATTAATTAATTCTGCATATTCAACAACCAAGTGACTGTGTGTGGTCAAACATATGATAGAACTATTACTTAATGACTGATCTAAATATTATTATACAGCATATCATAAGAGCTGCAAAAAGTAATTTGACATTTGCTCTGTAAATGTAAGTATCACAACATTTTCCAAACTAGTTGGTAGACACTCCCCCTGATACCGATATCACTGCTCAACATACTCAAGGTCACAAAGTCAAGGTCGTGTCAGGGCTAAAATAATCTGGAAATGGTCCAGATTCAAAGAAAATGAAAAGTATGCCACTTGAGGACCCGGGTCAAGAGCCCACTGTGATAACACAGCGGCATGCACTCTCAGGCCTCCTCCAATGATTGTGATTAAACCAGAAATGATCATGATTATCATAATGCCTTATAATCTTTTTATGTCGATAATATCCACATATTGGCGTATCATCCTCATTACATTACTACATAATAATACATTACTTAAATTGTATTTTGTTCCACTGATACACCAACATAAATATCAATTATTGTTCGTCTAGTGTTACAGAATATAAAACACAAAATAAATAAAGGATATCTTTATTGTTATGATTGAAATGATTAGTAAGGCTTTTTTCATGATTTTTTTTACGATCAAATCAAATCAAATTATTTTGTGATAAGTCAATTCTGATCACCAAAAGTAACTGACCTCTAAACTCAAGTAAAATGAATATGATGGTTCTAAACAAAGGGTAGCTGAATATAAAAGACTCTATAAAGATTACCTTCAGTGTAACCAACATGACTAGTATATTTGACTTAGTGACTATTAGTTCAGTGTATCTGAATATGACCATGAATATAAATTAAAAGAAACAGACTTTGGTCATCTGATCAGCTATAATCTCATCTTATCACATTAAGATGAACATATATCAGAGATTAGTCTCTGAACTTAATGTAAGTAATTATGATGATTATAGACTAAAAAATGCTGTGAAACAGAATTCAATCACTATAAAATTAATGGAGAAATTATAAACTTGAAATGAAATCTAAATATAGAAAGATGAATTCTTGTCCTCTGAGAGCTAAATTTCTCTTTTCAATCTTGTAAGTAATTGCAACAATTAATTTATTTTCTAAATATTTCATACAAATTTATTATTTTGAAAATGGTCATGCCACAATATTTTAAAATAAACATTTGGAAACTATATATTTGGGTATGAATATGAATACCTCATAACAGTACAGTTGTGTTTAGTTGATTTTTTATCACAGGTAATATACAGCTGGTGCTCAATATAATTATCTCTTTGTTTTTACAGGCATAAACCACATGACATGGTCGCACATTTTTCATGGAATGGCAACTATGTGAGATGTAAGCATACCATGGAATGTACACCTTGTTCAGGGGGACACATCATACTTGTATCCGATAAAAAATGGCGCTTTTGAAAGATAATATAAATTATATGACAAGGACTGTTAAATGATGTCTGATTGGTATTACACTGTGTGCCTTGTGTAGTAATACCCCATAGACACCCAGTATTGATACACTTCACCTGGGATATGATAATCTGGGTCACCCTGTACAGCTCAACTCACCCTGTACAGTGGTCACAATCAATCCAACTTTGTGCGAATTGGCTGTCTGTCAGTCATATCAACTTACTTTATGTGTGAAAGCTTTTGGGTGAAGTTCTGATTTGGCGGCATTATGCCCATAAATGTGAGTTAAACGGGAGGTGTGTTTTGTGTGGAGTTGGGTGTGGAACTGAGTGAATCAACATTCACACCTTGAGCGCTTCACATCAGCTGCCGCTCAACTTTGCTTGCTGTTTTCACTGGGAATTTCATCAGATATTCATTTTCTAAATTGCCTATAATTGTATCAAAGATGAATGTTTTGATATATTAAAAAGAGACATTGGATCTGTGGACCTTTTGTGTTGGGATTAACGCAAAAAGTGCACTGAGCACGGTCTGTGTACAACATGACAGACTGTTTTTTGATGTACTCACGTTTTCCAGCGCCTCAGCTAAGTTCATGCTTGTCAAAGATGTCTCGGCGAAGAGAAATAGCACCCTACACTATGAACGCCCCCATCCTCCAGATATCAGCCGTTTAATCCATACATTATGCCTGGGAAACAAGGATTTGTGGCCAATGTTTTGGTTGGTATCTCTGTTTTCTCAGTGTAGACACCTGGCATCGTACGAGTATTTCAGGTCAGAGGTCACCATAACCAGTCTGACACAAAATAGTTCTCATTTAGATCGTATGAAAACAGCAACAAAAAGCTCATGTTCACGTTAAAACTTATCATTAAATAATATATATAATCTGTAGACTGAATATGCTAGTTTATATACACTGTTATAGGAATACGGCATAGGTAAGACTAAAAGTTAGCGCGGAGAATCATCCTGAGTTAAAAGTTAACTCACCTGTATGCGCGCATAGATACAATAATCAATTTTAGGTGTCAATCACACGCAGCGACACCTGACTGAAAACTCGATCACCAACTATGAGTCATCAAGGACATCACGCATCCGTATCAATATTTCACACCCAGAATTGAACTTTAAATATTTAATTCGTGACTGAAAAAGAATGTATCAGCGATTTTGTTATGAACGTGTCATTGATGATGGTAAAAGATTTGGGACATCCATCAGAGAAACTTTGGATATCTGAGTTTGCAGTCAAGCCCTGAGATATTTGTCATTACTAGTGATATTACTAATTTCAAAATATCTCCAATTAAACATCACGACAGCTTTCTGGAAGGTTTTTGCCAATGAACAGCAAATTCAAAAATCAATAAAATCACTTTAAAATTTTAAAATGATAAATCTTAATCTAAAATGAGAGCAATATAATTCATTGTATCTTTCGGGTCCGATGTGATTTTCATGTATCAAAATCAGTACACACAAGTTTATTATTATTAAAAAGTTTATTATTATTATTAATTTTATTATTACTATTACCCTTGAAAAATTTGCTGAGAGACAACTACTTTTCCTAAGCTTTTGCACAGCTTTTGTTCTGAGTTTCAAAAATTACGTACTAAAGATAATTATATATTTTTACAAAGAAATACATCATATATCAATACCGCGGGCCATCATTTATCAAACATCCACTTCAGCACAAAATCAAGTGAAAAGGGTAAGATGAAAAATTCATTCCCTGACAGGCTATTCACAAAAAAAATGTGAAAACATGCGTTGATATTGATGAGTAGTGACAAATAATTAATGCAAAAGTTTTTGTTGTGGAAAATTTGACATTAATTGGTTCCAGGTTTAGCCAAATGTTACTGCTTTGTTCAATGGCCTGCGGAATATGGCATATTAGAAAATATGAGATACCTTTGAATAACTAAATTGCAAACATGACTTGTATTTTTTTTTACGGCAGAAAGTGTCTTTGTTTCATTGAGCAAAATAAATGAAACCTATTTGCAGAGATATTTAAACATGTGTTATTTATGTGTTAAATGTCTCTGCTATATGCGAAATGTCTTTAAAACTAACATCTACAAAAAATTATAATAATAAAACGATAACAAATACACTTAAATCTCATCGTTCTCTCCCCCAAAATCGATGAGAAACAAAACTTTTTACATTCCACCGTGTAATTGGATTCCTTGATCACCCCTGCAGCGCCCTCTGTTAACAGCTGATGTGATGATATAATCACAATAAATATATCTGATCAGAATGGACTTTGTGGAAGATGTTATAATCATTGAGTTTCCAAATAATTGTTCCTTATATGAATTATGGTGATAAAGAGGAAATGTTCGCACTCGCGTCGGAGCAGATTAATTTCGTGCGACCATGGAGAAATATTTTCTCTATGGTATGACAGCAGGTGCAACTTTTTATTCAGTTATAAAGTTGTTGTTGATGTTTTTGTGAAAAGAACTGACGTGCGATATATCTCAACACTTCAATGACTTCTAGTGGCACTTTATTGTCATGTTTAAAACGAGCAAGAGATGAGAAATTAATTGCTTGTTAAAATTGCAATTGATTTTCTATACTATGTCCATGACAAAGTTTCCATCTTTAAAAAAATCATTCACTTCTATCTATTACAGGGATATTGATAAGATAAGCTCATTGAGGATCTGCTACCTTTAATTTGTCAAACATTTAAATTTGAAAAAGATAAATATATTCTGGGCCAGGCAAGGTCTAGATAAAAATCAATCTCACGCCAAATGGCCGGTCTTCGCAAGAGACCGCCCAAAAGTATTATGAGCTAGACTGCTACCATGACCATTAAGGATACCATGAATGAAATAAAAGAAAAAAAAACACGGAATATTGGTGTGATAAATGAAACACATAATATGATCATTTAAAAAAAATCTACTGAAGGACACCATAATTATATTATGCTGATATTTTAGTAGGGGAATTATATAAATTTGAGACTTTAAAACCCTTCAAAATTTGGAAACTTTTGAAATGTGAAATTTGTTGTGTTTAAGTTTTGAAAAGTTTAGGAACAAGAACTGGACTATATCTACTTAGTCATTTATCAAGTTCAGAACTCTTTAATGAGATATATGTGAAGTCCTTGCATCCCAGCTTCCCGCCAGGTGTCGCTGGGTGGTTTGTCTTGCTTCAAGCCGCGTGGGGCGCCGCACATGCTCATCTTCTGCATCCGCCATTTTCTGAGATTTCCAGATTTCTAGGGACTGATGTGAGGAAGAAAAACCCAGCAAAATGTCCGGGAATTCGGGGATGGAGACTCTCATCCCCATTGTTAACAGACTGCAGGATGCTTTTTCATCGCTTGGAGTACCACTCAATTTAGATTTGCCCCAAATCGCAGTGGTCGGGAGCCAAAGTGCGGGAAAATCTTCGGTGCTGGAAAATTTTGTCGGCAAGTGAGTAGACCCTGTGATGTTGATAATTTTTACTGCATATTTAGTAATAAAAGAATTGACGGTTTCAAAAGATCTTGGTTAGGGATGAGGATTTGTACCTTTATCTGAACACCAGATGCGGTTCTGGTTTTCGTTGGAATGGTTTGCATTGATAATTCTCATCATGAAATTGAGAGAAATTTGACATTTCTTGGATGACATTGGCAGCGTAATGACAGCACCAAAACATGCCCCGCCCCCTTCTGCCATCACCCCGTCCCTGGTCTCTGTCCGCACCTATTCCGTCTCACAGCCCATTTCGCTTCCCGTGCACAAACTTACATGAAATATTTTCTCGTGGCATAAACTGCTATAGTGTATAATCACCCAGATAAGCCTTAATTTTGGTAATATTTTGTTTGTTTAGAAGTACAATGTATTGTTGTGAAAATGTAATCCAAATTCATTCATAACTCTCATCTTTACCTGCTTAAAAAATCATTTTCAAGCCTTATCTTAGCTTCAACTTTTTTGTTTTGATTGTTATATCCAGAATTGTGGGAATAGAATTCACCGTATAAAATCATTAATTATCACCATGATAATATCACTTGATTTATTAGAATGAGTTTGAATTTTCTGGCAAAGTATGTGGTTTGTTCTACATATTTTTGCAATAGATAAAGCTACAAATGAGTTAGCCTTAATATCATGACTGGATTTAGAATTATTATTTTCAAGAAGTCACATCATTATTAGCGTATTACTTGCTAAGGTTGGTCATTAGTCTATTCAACCAAAATGGCCCATTGAGAATAAAAAAATATGTATGTAAAGCCAACATCATTATTAAATTTATTAACTGACAAATGTCACACAGAATCTTTTTTTTCTGAGATGTCTAATTCAAATATCTTACATTCCACCAAATAGATAGTTCTGTTTATAATAACCCCCTTATTGAAGTATACCCATGAAAACCTGGTGTGCAATGTTCAAGGTACTGAATTGAAGAGATGTGTAGCAAAAATTATTATGGCATAATGATACTTGTCCTTATCTTGTAGACAGCTTTGTTTTCTTGTAACATATGTGAAAATGAATAAAAACAGTATGAGGTAAACATGGTAATTTTGAGCAGCTAATGGCCATTATTGAGCCCTGCATAATTGGGTGATTGTATGGACTAATGAAGGCAGCATATGGAGAATGTATTACACATGCATGTCCAGGCTAGTACTCACTAGTGTGGCTTATCAATGCTACGTCAATCACCTCAAATCGTCATTCAAGATTTTGCCTTAATATCGCTGTTGTTGAAAGCAGGAATTCATTCATAATTCAAAGAAGTAAATAGATTCTCCAAATTGGATGATGGAGATGGTAGTTCCATGAGATTCTCTCCTCTATTTTCTCAAAATAAAAACAAAACAAAACAAACAAAATGTCATTTTTTGTTCATGAGACAAGATATTGAATAAATGTAGTAGTCACCAGATAGTCTGAACGTAAGTGTTTGGGAATAATTAAAAAAACAACACTGCTGTCACATACCAGAGAAGTTATTAGACAGTAAATTGGAAACAAGAAGTGTCTCTTGGCTATACGAAAGAACTCACTCAGAATTCAGTTGAGATATTTTTGCAATCAAAGTCCAGAATTATGTTTGTAAGTTACATATATCTAAGCTATGCATGGCAATAAGTATCATGGTTATAAATATCTTGGTCATCATTTTTATGTCTAGGCTATGTTCCACAGATATCATGGTTATATCTAGGCTATGCACCACATATATCATGGTTATGTCTAGGCTATGTACCACAGATATCATTTTTATGTCTAGGCTATGTTCCACAGATATCATGGTTATATCTAGGCTATGTACCACAGATATCATGGTTATATCTAGGCTATGTACCACAGATATCATGGTTATATCTAGGCTATGTACCACAGATGGATGAGTATAGCCAAATTACCACAGATAACATGGTTATATCTAGGCTATGTTCCACAGATATCATGGTTATATCTAGGCTATGTACCACAGATATCATGGTTACGGTATATCTAGGCTATGTACCACAGATATCATGGTTATATCTAGGCTATGTACCACAGATATCATGGTTATATCTAGGCTATGTACCACAGATATCATGGTTATATCTAGGCTATGTACCACAGATATCATGGTTATATCTAGGCTATGTACCACAGATGGATGAGTATAGCCAAATTACCACAGATAACATGGTTATATCTAGGCTATGTTCCACAGATATCATGGTTATATCTAGGCTATGTACCACAGATATCATGGTTACGGTATATCTAGGCTATGTACCACAGATATCATGGTTATATCTAGGCTATGTTCCACAGATATCATGGTTATATCTAGGCTATGTACCACAGATATCATGGTTACGGTATATCTAGGCTATGTACCACAGATATCATGGTTATATCTAGGCTATGTACCACAGATATCATGGTTATATCTAGGCTATGTACCACAGATATCATGGTTATATCTAGGCTATGTACCACAGATGGATGAGTATAGCCAAATTACCACAGATAACATGGTTATGTAAAGCTCAGGTTCAATGATTATTGTCATGGTCACATTAATATTTTTGCCATAATTATCTTTTTCCTGTTTGCAATTTGTTCTAATCTTGAATCCTTGTGAGTCAATATATTTCTGAAGTGAGCTGGTCTTGTGGGACATAATGGATGATACCAGAATTTATTCTTGGAGACAAGCATAAGCCATGGATTGATGAATTGGTTCAGTTTTTTTCACAACACTCAGTTGTAGAATATTTCCTGTGTCAGAGTAATTTTATGTTAAAGATAGTGGAGGTATACATGCATGTCAATGGAGAGGTCATACTTGGTCAAATAGAACATTCTGGCACAAAAGGTTTATGAGCAAAGCCTGGCTGCTGGGCGTGGATAAAGCACAACACAATATGCTGCCACCCCATCAATGTTAGCGTGAAAACTCATCCTCAACATGGCACAGATATGAACCATGAAGTTCTGTTAATTAGCAGGATTAGTGCATTCTCTGAGCCAGCTCATAAATGCAGTCATTAGGTCAATAACATTTATGATCAATACTGAGCTGAATTGCCCATGATGGCAGAGAGCTGAACTGTCCAGGATGGGAGAAAGCTTAACTGCCCAGGATGGTAGAGAACTGAACTGCTCAGGATGATAGAAAGCTGAACTGCCCAGTAAGGTAGAGAACTGATCTGCCAAGAGTGATAGGGAGCTGAACTGTCCAGGATGGCAGAGAGCTGACCTGTTGAGGATGGTAGAGAGCTGAACTGTTGAGGATGGTAGAGAGCTGAACTGTTCAGGAGGGTAGAAAGCTGAACTGCCCATGGTGATAGGGAGCTGAACTGTCCAGGATGGCAGAGAACTGAACTGCTGAGGATGGTAGAGATCTGAACTGCTGAGGATGGCAGAGAGCTGAACTGTCCAGGATGGTAGAGAGCTGAACTGCTGAGGATGGTAGAGAGCTGAACTGTCCAGGATGGTAGAGAGCTAAACTGCCCATGATGGCAGAGAGCTGAACTGCTGAGGATGGTAGAGAGCTGAACTGCCCATGATGGTAGAGAGCTGAACTGCTGAGGATGGTAGAGAGCTGAACTGCCCATGATGGCAGAGAGCTGAACTGCTGAGGATGGTAGAGAGCTGAACTGTCCAGGATGTTAGAGAGCTGAACTGCTGAGGATGGTAGAGAGCTGAACTGCCCATGATGGCAGAGAGCCGAACTGCTGAGGATGGTAGAGAGCTGAACTGTCCAGGATGGTAGAGAGCTGAACTGCTGAGGATGGTAGAGAGCTAAACTGCCCATGATGGCAGAGAGCTGAACTGCCTAGGATGGCAGAGAGCAGCTGAACTGCCCAGGATGGTTGAGAGTTGAACTGCCCAGGATGGTAGAGATCTGTGAACTCAGGTTTGGAAAACGCTTGTAAATCCAGAATGATGTAAACCTGGTCAACCTGTGATTGCATCCCTAATAATATCCATGTAGCTTTATCATCCCTAATAATATCCATGTAGCTTTATCATCCCTAATAATATCCATGTAGCTTTATCAATTTACAGTTGAGATAAAAACCTCATAATTTATGGCATCATCCAAGACATTTATGATTGATATAGTGATGGCATACTTACCGAAACCGATGAACATGATTAGTTGTAATTTATTGTGATATACATAAATGAATCACATTATGAATGAACCTATGGTGTCATGCTATCAACCTTGTAATGTCATACCTTTCCTATAATTCATATGGAAATCATTGTCATGCACTAAGATATATATCAGTCCATTAATTTTATGACGTCATACATGGAATCACAATGATAAGAGAAGCTGAAGTGACTTCATGACCTACTTACAGCACTTTGCCTTGGAATTGTGAGATTGCTAGCATGTTATGTTTGGACATTAAGATTTGATGTATGGCAAGAAACATTGCAGGATTTATATGCCATTAAGAGTTTTCCCAGGAAACCTGCTCACAGTTGTGGCCATGAATGAATAATATTGGATAAGGGCTGCTCCCTTGTGGGAGTTTACCTTGCTATCATATGGATTTCGAGGAGCAGTTACCTAATTGTAGGGAGACTATAAAATTAGAGGAGCAGTGACTTGAGTGTAGGAAAACTTAGGATTTAGAGGAGCAGTTACCTTATTGTAGGGAGAGTTTGGAATTAGAGTAGCAGTGACTTGATTGTTGGGAGACTATGGAATTGGAGGAGGAGTCTCAATCAAATCAATTAGAACAGCGGTTACCCAGTTGTAGGGAAACTCTGAAATTAGAAGAGCAGTGACTTTATCGTAGGGAGACTGGATTAGAGGAGCAGTGATTTGATTGTAGGGAGATTATGGAATTAAAGGAGCAGTTATCTAATTGTAGGGAGATTATAGAATTAGTTGAGCAGTGACTTGATTGTAGAAAGACTATGGAATCAGAGGAACAGTGATTTGATTGTATGGAGACAATGGAATTAGATGTGCAGTTACCTAATTGTAGTGAGACCATTAGAACAGTGACTTGATTATTAGGAGACAATTGAGTTAGAGGAGCAGTGACTTGTTGTAAGGAGACCATGGAATTAGATGAGTAGTAACTTGATTGTAGGAAGATTATGGATTTAAAGGAGCAGTGACTTGATTGTAGGAAGATTATGGATTTAAAGGAGCAGTGACTTGATTGTAGGAAGATTATGGATTTAAAGGAGCAGTCACTTGATGTAGGAAGATTATGGATTTAAAGGAGCAGTGACTTGATTGTAGGAAGATTATGGATTTAAAGGAGCAGTGACTTGATTGTAGGAAGATTATGGATTTAAAGGAGCAGTGACTTGATTGTAGGAAGATTATGGATTTAAAGGAGCAGTGACTTGATTGTAGGAAGATTATGGATTTAAAGGAGCAGTGACATGATTGTAGGAAGATTGTGGATTTAAAGGAGCAGTGACTTGATTGTAGGAAGATTATGGTTTTAAGGAACAGTGACTTGATTGTAGGAAGATTATGGATTTAAAGGAGCAGTGACATGATTGTAGGAAGATTGTGGATTTAAAGGAGCAGTGACTTGATTGTAGGAAGATTATGGATTTAAAAGAGTAGTGACTTGATTGTAAGGAGACTATGGAATTAGATGAGCAGTGACATGATTTAATTGAGAGAGACTGGATTTAGAGTAGTGGTGATTTAATTGTGATTTGTACTTTTGTATTTTACTTGAAAAATTACATTATCATAGAAAGTGTATTTGCTTTGCTCATAATGTTTTTTTCTAATTGCCAAATAATGGAAAACATCATGAATCTTACATGCTGAGTGGTGACTTTGGTTGCATGTTTTCATATTTAAAGCATGAATTGATGACATTTACAATTATATATATGAAGAGAACTTTCATCAAAACTGATAGGGTATAGCATATTATGCCTCAGGATTCTTTATATTTTGAGCGATTCTTTTATATTTTTTTGAAACAGAAAAAAACAAAACTATCTTTTGGCAAAATGTCTTGGCTATCTTAACCATTAGTTGTTAGCTTGATGTGAAGCAGAATATCCCAGCCATGATAACTTGGTGTGGAGCAGAATATCCCAGCCATGTTAACTTGATGTGAAGCAGAATATCCCCGCTATATTAACTTGATGTGAAGCAGAATATCCCAGCCATGTTTGAAATGCAGAATATCCCAACCATGTTAACTTTATGTAAAGCAGAATATCCCAACCATGTTAACTTTATGTAAAGCAGAATATCCCAACCATGTTAACTTTATTTAAAGCAGAATATCCCAACCATGTTAACTTTATGTAAAGCAGAATATCCCAACCATGTTAACTTTATGTAAAGCAGAATATCCCAACCATGTTAACTTTATGTAAAGCAGAATATCCCAACCATGTTAACTTTATTTAAAGCAGAATATCCCAGCCATGTCAACTTGATGTGAAGCAGAATATCTCAGCCATGTTAACTTGATGTAAAGTAGAATATCCCAGCCATGTCAACTTGATGTGAAGCAGAATGTCAACATTTTCGGGGCTTCTCAAGACAGCCATATTTGCGTAATAGACACAAAATCCACACAGAAAATCTTAATTCAGCATTTTTGATTCAGCACATCTACAAACATTGTGCAGACATTGATTTCTTGCTAATTGGTGGTTTGTCAGATGAGAAAAAGAATCCCAGAATTTGTGCAAATATTACATGGATTAATATAAGTGATATCCTCTGCATTTGGCAGTTTTCAAGCTGATGAATGCAGATTACCGAGCCAAAAGTCTTTTTGTGCCATAAGTTGATGATATTTGAATTAAAGTGATGTAATTTGAATTGGAATTGGTCAGAAAACCACAATGGGCCTTGTTACTATGCTATGGTCTGGCTGAGGTTGACGCAATAGACCTTGTTACTCTGGGTTTGAGTTGATCATAGTACAATGATTTGCTCTGATTAGTTGATCAGGGTGCTACAATAGGCCTTGTTACTGTGACTTGCTCTGTTTAGTTGATCAGGGTGCTACAATAGGCCTTGTTACTGTGACTTGCACTGTTTAGTTGACCAGGGTGCTACAATGGGCCTTGTTTCTGTGACATGCTCTGTTTAGTTGATCAGGGTGCTACAATGGGCCTTGTTATTGTGTCCTGCTCTGTGTTGGGGTTGATCAGGGTGGTACAATGGGCCTTGTTATTGTGTCCTGCTCTGTGTTGGGGTTGATCAGGGTGGTACAATGGGCCTTGTTATTGTGACCTGCTCTGTGTTGGGGTTGATCAGGGTGGTACAATGGGCCTTGTTATTGTGTCCTGCTCTGTGTTGGGGTTGATCAGGGTGCTACAATGGGCCTTGTTACTGTGACCTGCTCTGTGTTGGGGTTGATCAGGGTGGTACAATGGGCCTTGTTATTGTGTCCTGCTCTGTGTTGGGGTTGATCAGGGTGGTACAATGGGCCTTGTTACTGTGACCTGCTCTGTGTTGGGGTTGATCAGGGTGGTACAATGGGCCTTGTTATTGTGACCTGCTCTGTGTTGGGGTTGATCAGGGTGGTACAATGGGCCTTGTTATTGTGTCCTGCTCTGTGTTGGGGTTGATCAGGGTGGTACAATGGGCCTTGTTACTGTGACCTGCTCTGTGTTGGGGTTGATCAGGGTGGTACAATGGGCCTTGTTATTGTGTCCTGCTCTGTGTTGGGGTTGATCAGGGTGGTACAATGGGCCTTGTTATTGTGTCCTGCTCTGTGTTGGGGTTGATCAGGGTGGTACAATGGGCCTTGTTATTGTGTCCTGCTCTGTGTTGGGGTTGATCAGGGTGGTACAATGGGCCTTGTTAATGTGACCTGCTCTGTGTTGGGGTTGATCAGGGTGGTACAATGGGCCTTGTTATTGTGTCCTGCTCTGTGTTGGGGTTGATCAGGGTGGTACAATGGGCCTTGTTATTGTGACCTGCTCTGTGTTGGGGTTGATCAGGGTGGTACAATGGGCCTTGTTATTGTGTCCTGCTCTGTGTTGGGGTTGATCAGGGTGGTACAATGGGCCTTGTTATTGTGTCCTGCTCTGTGTTGGGGTTGATCAGGGTGGTACAATGGGCCTTGTTATTGTGTCCTGCTCTGTGTTGGGGTTGATCAGGGTGGTACAATGGGCCTTGTTATTGTGACCTGCTCTGTGTTGGGGTTGATCAGGGTGGTACAATGGGCCTTGTTATTGTGTCCTGCTCTGTGTTGGGGTTGATCAGGGTGGTACAATGGGCCTTGTTATTGTGTCCTGCTCTGTGTTGGGGTTGATCAGGGTGCTACAGTGGGCCTTGTTATTGTGTCCTGCTCTGTGTTGGGGTTGTTAAGGGTGCAATAATGGGCCTTGTTAGCCTTGTTTCTGTGACTTGCTTTGAGTTGGGGTTGGTACCACCACATGCCTCGTGACACACTCGGCCAGGTTAGTTGTGTGATAAATTCCAGGACACTGATTTATATGCCAATAGCATTTCCCTTGAACTGCCTTATATGGCAGGATTTCCTTGCAGCTATTGTAGTAATGGATGGGTTGTGATTACAATTCCAGCCATAAGTCAGGGACTATAGAACTCAGAACTCAGAACATATACAAATGTGATTTAACGGGAGTTATTTACTTATCAATTAAAAGGTATATCTGTTTCATGACATAAAAGAATAGGTAATGGAAATATTTATTTACAATTAAAGAAAAGTCAAAAGTGTTTTTTATCATAGTGCATAGATTAAGTAAACATGAATCTGGAGTTTATTACAGAATGTTATATCGATTGTGCCAATCTCAGTAAACTTCTGCAGAGAACTCATTTTGTTTGTGCTGAGCCATTCTACCTATTTTCTTAGAATAGAGCAGACATTTACCGGAAGAACAGATGAAAGCTTGGAGTCCACATAATGACAAGGACTTTCCTTAAGTTGCACAGTATCAATTTAGACTACTTTCCCATTCAGGCACTTCCTGTGCAGTGTTTTGTTTCCATACAGAATGGTTTATGTCTGACATCTAATCAGGATAGTTGCTATGTTGTAGTAGGAGAGGTTGCCATGCTGTGTAGTCAGTAGGAAAGTTTACCATACTGTAGCCAGTAGGAGAGGTTGCCATGCTGTGTAGTCAGTAGGAGAGGTTGCCATGATGTGTAGCCAGTAGGAGAGGTTACTGTGCTGTGTAGCCAGTAGGAGAGGTTGCCATGCTGTGTAGCCAGTAGGAGAGGTTGCCATGCTGTGTAGACAGTAGGAGAGGTTGCCATTCTGTGTAGCCAGTAGGAGAGGTTGCCATGCTGTGTAGACAGTAGGAGAGGTTACCATGCTGTGTAGCCAGTAGGAGAGGTTACCATGATGTGTAGCCAGTAGGAGAGGTTACTGTGCTGTGTAGCCAGTAGGAGAGGTTGCCATGCTGTGTAGCCAGTAGGAGAGGTTACCATGCTGTGTAGTCAGTAGGAGAGGTTGCCATGCTGTGTAGCCAGTAGGAGAGGTTACCATGCTGTGTAGTCAGTAGGAGAGGTTGCCATGATGTGTAGCCAGTAGGAGAGGTTACTGTGCTGTGTAGCCAGTAGGAGAGGTTGCCATGCTGTGTAGCCAGTAGGAGAGGTTGCCATGCTGTGTAGACAGTAGGAGAGGTTGCCATTCTGTGTAGCCAGTAGGAGAGGTTGCCATGTTGTGTAGCCAGTAGGAGAGGTTGCCATGCTGCGTAGCCAGTAGGAGAGGTTACCATGCTGTGCAGCCAGTAGGAGAAGTTGCCATGCTGTGTAGCCAGTAGGAGAGGTTGCCGTGCCGTGCTGTGTAGTCAGTAGGAGAGGTTGCCATGCTGTGTAGCCAGTAGGAGAAGTTACCATGCTGTGTAGCCAGTAGGAGAGGTTCCTGTGCCAGTCAGTAAGTGCAGCCAATGACCTGTGAGAGATGAGTGCAGTAGGAAACAATTTGCAGTCAATTGTGACCTCTCCAGTAACCAAACAGCAAGAATAAGCTGCCATCTGCATATATATGTCTCCCTTCTTGAATGTTGTGTACATATTTTATCAAATAGGAAAGAAATCATTAGTAGACTGTTATTAGTATATATAATATAGTGGTATTGTAAGTTTGATGATTATTATGATTAGAATAGGATATTGCCAATGTAAAAATGGCGATACTTATGGGTTCTAAAGTGTCACAGTAATAATAAAAAGATGATTGAGGAAATGAGAATATTGATGTAGCTTGGATATAAAGAAGGTTTCGTTTCGTTTCTTGTTTACAATATGGCAGTAAGCAGTGTTTGATGCAGCAAGCTAGGACTACTTCATTCGCAAGAAGGCAATCATACAGTGTTATCAACTTATCATAAGACCTGTGCTTGTGTATTTTTATGTGTCATGTTCCAGAAATAGATACATCAATGAAATGTATTGATTGCTTGGTTGTTATGGATTCGGTCACCTCGGTCCCCATCTAGGGGGGATTTAGCCAGGACTAAGGTGCCCGCAAAGCAGTATACAGGAATCATAATATTGTCTCAGATAGAGCGGTCAAATATCTCCATGATTAGGTCATCATTCCTCCTATTTTAAGCCTACTGAGAACTATAGAGGAATCCTAATGTTGTCTCAGATAGAGCGGTCATATATCTCCGTGATTAGGTCATCATTCCTCCTATTTTAAGCCTACTGAGAACTATAGAGGAATCCTAATGTTGTCTCAGATAGAGCGGTCATATATCTCCGTGATTAGGTCATCATTCCTCCTATTTTAAGCCTACTGAGAAGTATAGAGGAATCCTAATGTTGTCTCAGATAGAGCGGTCAAATATCTCCGTGATTAGGTCATCATTCCTCCTATTTTAAGCCTACTGAGCACTATAGAGGAATCCTAATGTTGTCTCAAATAGAGTGGTCAAATATCTCTGTGATTAGGTCATCATTCCTCCTATTTTAAGCCTACTGAGAACTATAGAGGAATCCTAATGTTGTCTCAGATAGAGCGGTCATATATCTCCGTGATTAGGTCATCATTCCTCCTATTTTAAGCCTACTGAGAACTATAGAGGAATCCTAATGTTGTCTCAGATAGAGCGGTCATATATCTCCGTGATTAGGTCATCATTCCTCCTATTTTAAGCCTACTGAGAAGTATAGAGGAATCCTAATGTTGTCTCAGATAGAGCGGTCAAATATCTCCGTGATTAGGTCATCATTCCTCCTATTTTAAGCCTACTGAGAACTATAGAGGAATCCTAATGTTGTCTCAAATAGAGTGGTCAAATATCTCTGTGATTAGGTCATCATTCCTCCTATTTTAAGCCTACTGAGAACTATAGAGGAATCCTAATGTTGTCTCAGATAGAGCGGTCATATATCTCTGTGATTAGGTCATCATTCCTCCTATTTTAAGCCTACTGAGAACTATAGAGGAATCCTAATGTTGTCTCAGATAGAGCGGTCATATATCTCTGTGATTAGGTCATCATTCCTCCTATTTTAAGCCTACTGAGAACTATAGAGGAATCCTAATGTTGTCTCAGATAGAGCGGTCATATATCTCTGTGATTAGGTCATCATTCCTCCTATTTTAAGCCTACTGAGAACTATAGAGGAATCCTAATGTTGTCTCAGATAGAGCGGTCATATATCTCCGTGATTAGGTCATCATTCCTCCTATTTTAAGCCTACTGAGAACTATAGAGGAATCCTAATGTTGTCTCAGATAGAGCAGTCATATATCTCCGTGATTAGGTCATCATTCCTCCTATTTTAAGCCTACTGAGAACTATAGAGGAATCCTAATGTTGTCTCAGATAGAGCGGTCATATATCTCCGTGATTAGGTCATCATTCCTCCTATTTTAAGCCTACTGAGAACTATAGAGGAATCCTAATGTTGTCTCAGATAGAGCGGTCATATATCTCCGTGATTAGGTCATCATTCCTCCTATTTTAAGCCTACTGAGAAGTATAGAGGAATCCTAATGTTGTCTCAGATAGAGCGGTCAAATATCTCCGTGATTAGGTCATCATTCCTCCTATTTAAGCCTACTGAGAAGTATAGAGGAATCCTAATGTTGTCTCAGATAGAGCAGTCAAATATCTCCATGATTAGGTCATCATTCCTCCTATTTTAAGCCTACTGAGAACTATAGAGGAATCCTAATGTTGTCTCAGATAGAGCGGTCAAATATCTCCATGATTAGGTCATCATTCCTCCTATTTTAAGCCTACTGAGAACTATAGAGGAATCCTAATGTTGTCTCAGATAGAGCGGTCAAATATCTCCATGATTAGGTCATCATTCCTCCTATTTTAAGCCTACTGAGAACTATAGAGGAATCCTAATGTTGTCTCAGAGTGGTCAGGTCTCCCTGTGATAAGGTCATCATTCCCTCTTAGTCACCCAGAGAACTGTACAGGAATCATAATGTAGTCTCAGGCAGAGAGGTCCAGGTATCTTGCAGTACTTCAATGATCAATGTATTTATACATTGGTCATTAAAAGTAAAAGCAATTTTATTTTTTCCACAAAAATTTATATAACAATTGATCTGATTGGATCTCACAATGCCGATACTGCCTCGACTCAACCAATCAGTAGCAAACAAAATCCAAATAAAAAATCAGTATGCATACGGAGAAGAGAAACATTGTGGCTGACAGTCCCAAAACAAAGAAGAGTATGAGCAAAAAAATTTCTTTCATCACATATTGGCTTTCCTAAAAAAAGGAGGGAACACAGTTGGTAGAGCATTGGATCTGCGCCTTTGTTGGCTATATAAGTGGAGGACGGGAAGTGGTGGGTTCGGCTCCCACAGCTGGCAGTGTTACTTTCACACTGGTTAAAAGACTCCGAAGTTGAACCTGATATGGCCATAGTTGCTGAAAGGGTTGAAAAGCCACCATTCCACAATTTTTTTTTTCAAAATGGGGCTTCACCGTGCTTGGTTGCCATCTGGCAGTATTGATTGTCTGACTCCACCAAATACTGCAGGGCAGTGACAAAACTACATTTTGAGACAAATATTTCAGAAAATTATTAAGGAGTGATAAGAGGAGAGGTGAAAAAGACAAAACCTGAAAACAATCATTGAGGAGGGAATAACCTGCCAGTTGCTGTTGGTTTGTGAGTGACTTGTCATGTTGCCTTCCAGCTTGTCCTCTATGGCTGTGATGTATGTTAATGAGTACAGCCTGTGGGATATCCCTTGAAAGCCACTATCACCTGCTTCATAGCTTTGATCTTAGACAAAATAGAGGTATTCAAGCATAGACATAAGAAATTTATGATAGTAATGAGATGCAGAAATGGGGAAGACAAAGCAAAGCATGTGAGCATTTGACCATGTGTCTAACTTAGTAGCAATGTCTACTAAGTGTAATCCGGATACCAGAGTGTATAGTGTCAAGAATGGTGTCCAGAGTTCAGAAGCTCTTTGTTGAGATAAATGCATCCATTAGGCTTTGTCAAATGGTACTGGTAATCTTTTAGGATGTGATCATGTTCTATTGTCAAAATATTTGATATTTATGGAAACAAGGTTGCTGTTTTTTTCAACATGGATAGTGAAGGATAATATAATGATGACTTGAGCTGCAAGCATCTGCCTTTAGCTCAGGTTGTACATATAAATGTATAATGTACAATGACTCATAGCACAGAGTTAGCAACACAAACTGTAGGGCTTTCTCTATTGTGACTTATATTACAGGGCCAGCAACACAAACGGCCAGACTTGCTAGAAAATGACTCATATTACAGGGTTGACAAAATAAACTGTAATGCTAGCTGTATAATGACTCATGGTTCAAGGATAGGGACACAAGCTGCCAGGCTATCTATATAATGACTCATAACACAGGGTTAGCAACACAAACTGCCAGACTTGCTAGAAAATGACTCATATTACAGGGTTAACAAAATAAACTGCAAGGCTAGCTGTATAATGACTCATGGTTCAAGGATAGGGACACAAGCTGCAAGGCTAGCTTTATATTGACTCATGGTGCAAGGTTAGCAGCATAAACTGCAAGGCTAGTTATATAATGACTCATAATACAGGGTTAGCAAACAAACAGCAAGGCTAGCTGTATAATGATTCATAGTACAAGGTTAGCAATACAAACTGGCAGGCTAATATGTCCAACATTATTTTCAAGATCAGACATATTTAGAAATGTAATTAGCCTGACACATTGGAATACTTGGGGAACTATGCTTATCCTGTTATTGAATTACCCTCATCATATCAAATGAGGAACCTTCATCCTTTCAACTTGAATCTTGAATTGAACTCAATGACAAATCTTGATATATTCAAAAAGGTATTTGTTATAATTATGATCAATATGTAATATACAGATTATACACAAACATTTTTCTTGATGAAATGTGACAAATTTCAGAATCAGAATTTTGTCCACATAATGTTATGAGATTAGGGTAATTTAAATTATCATACTTTGCCAACTATGCTGATAGGATGGAGATCTGTTTCTGGAAGCAAGGACATTCTACAGAGAAACACATGATGTTTGAGAAAGAGGAGGAGGAGTCTGAGATTATCTGCCATCAGCATGCATCTCATTAATACGAGGCCATGTCTGCTTACTCGCTCTACATATGTTACATGCCGTGAGGGTAGGAACAATGGCTTGACAATCACTGTATGTTCAAATATCCATCAGTTTGGAGATTATTTATCATATTAACAATTAATTTCTAATGTGTTCTTTATGTGGGTGTATGTAGATCTTTATATCTTGAGATAGGTCTGTGAAGCTTATAACAAGGTTGCCTTGGTCTGTGCCTATATATATATATGGTATCTGTAGGGCATTTTTGGAATTGGAATTTCTCATTTTGTCCTATTGCAAGATGCTATGTGGGCAAATGGATCTATTTATATCTACTCCTTAGCTATGGGCCCAACTGTTCTAGAGATAGTCATAACCTCCTCATCTAGGGTCCACTTGCTCTAGGGATAGTCATAACCTTCTCATCTAGGGTCCACTTGCTATACGGTTAGTCATAACCTTCTCATCTAGGGATGGTCATCTCCTTATCTTGGGGTCTTACTCTAGGATTGTCATCTCCATATCTAGAGGTCCAGGAATAGCCTTCCTTATCTATGGGTTTTCTTGCTTTAGGAATAATCATAATCTCCTTATCTAGGGGCCTACTAGCTCTGAGGATGGCTACAAACAAAGGTAATAGTGATGGTTGCAGCAGGAATAATCAGTGTCTCTCTCACAGACACATCACAGCAACAAGAGGAGCAACCTACAGAGCATATGTAGCTGCCCATAGCACACTGCCACAGACCACCACTGTGCAACGCGCTATCATTGTATCACAAACAGACCAACGTATTGTGTATTATTAAAGCTAAAATAGTTGCTGTATATTAAGGTTATCTCACAGGGAATAATTGAATTTTCATTTATATAGTTCATTTTAAATGTGCCTACCCATCAATAACCATACATACTTTTGACATGATAAGAGATAATATATAGAATTCATATGATATTCACAACCATTGCAGTGAATTCTGTTATAAGGTATTGCCCCCTGCATCACCTTTGCACAGACTTCTCTTGGTCAAATTCTGTTGTGTTGATAATATACAGGTCGGATTTTATCAATATAAGATGAGATTAGCCGAGATAGGTCAAGGTGATCCATATCTGTGAAGACTGGATGAACCAGGGCTTACTGCTAACTGCCTGCCAGCTCTGTACTATCCTTACATCAAATAAACCAGGGCTCAGTGCTGACTGCCTGCTAGCTCTGTACTATCCTTGCATCAAGTGAACCAGGGCTCAGTGCTGACTGCCTGCCAGCCCTGTACTATCCTTACATCAGGGCTCAGTGCTGACTGCCTGCTAGCTCTGTACTATCCTTGCATCAAGTGAACCAGGGCTCAGTGCTGACTGCCTGCCAGCTCTGTACTATCCTAGCATCAAGTGAACCAGGGCTTACTGCTGACTGCCTGCTAGCTCTGTACTATCCTTGCATCAAGTGAACCAGGGCTCAGTGCTGACTGCCTGCCAGCTCTGTACTATCCTTGCATCAAGTGAACCAGGACTCAGTGCTGACTGTCTGCCAGCTCTGTACTATCCTTACATCAAGTGAACCAGGGCTCAGTGCTGACTGCCTGCCAGCCCTGTACTATCCTTGCATCAAGTAAACCAGAGCTCAGTGCTGACTGCCTGCCAGCCCTGTACTATCCTTACATCAGGGCTTACTGCTGACTGCCTGCCAGCTCTGTACTATCCTAGCATCAAGTGAACCAGGGCTTACTGCTAACTGCCTGCCAGCCCTGTACTATCCTTACATCAAGTGAACCAGGGCTCAGTGCTGACTGCCTGCCAGCTCTGTACTATCCCTACATCAAGTGAACCAGGGCTTACCGCTAACTGCCTGCCAACTCTGTACTATCCTAACATCAAGTGAACCAGGGCTCAGTGCTGATAGAAATGCTCTATTAAACTCAGGTTTGAAATATGTCAGAGACCCAACTCAAGTGCACAATGTGGGTTTTGTCGATGATGTCTTGTCCTTGAGTAATTCCTTTGATTATGGATTCCATGTTTCTTTACAGATCATGTGTCACTTGAGAGATTCATGAATTCAACATTTATGCTGTGTGGACTGGGAATAAGGCTTAGGCAAAGAAACTGTTGATGTCAGCAATTCAAAAAGTGAAATGAGACAGAGGCTGATATGGATTGCTCAGATTGTGAGAAATGGCTGGCATCCACTCACACAGTCATCTCACGGGAGCTGTCTTGACATATATCTCACATTTCCTTCATAATGTACGTGCCATCCAAGAAGAAATTAATGCCAAATTTTGATATATATAAGCTAGTATATTTCCTAGCAAGGACAAGATGCTATGTATATGTGCATGGAAAAGAAATGAGACAACACAATGAGTGTGGACTTGGTTGATGATATAAGGGGCAATGATGCACTTGAGATGCCTGGTAACTGCTTGCCACCAAATTGACAAGAAATGAGGTGCAGGCTGCCAGTCTGCTGGTCTGCGAGCTCCACAACAATGTACAGCCATGGTAGGCAGGCATCAATAGAAAGGAAGTGCCACGGAGAGTGCACAAAGGAACACCTCCAAACACATAACAAAATACATCAACCAGATGTAAAAAGAGCAATAACTCAGCTTGTTTTGTTGTTGCCTGTGTGGCCAACTTGGACTGCATAGCAACAGGAGAGCTCTGTAATTTGAGGGGGTAATTGTTATTGATTATTGCAGTGGTGGAGAACTCTGCCTTGTTTTTAAGATGTGTTTAATCTGGTCAACCAGTGAGAGCCCTGCATGCATTAAGCCAGCAGTTGTCTCAGATTGCATAGGCATGACATAGCTGATGAGTTCTTCCATCACTCCACATGAATAGTTCAACAATTATCAGCCAATCAGATATTTCATTGATGTGATCTTGAGGCAATGAGGATTCATCTGACAAGCAGTGGAGGGAGGGTGTTGCCCTGGGCTGAGATGCTCCCCCTAATTGTAATGTTCTTGCTGTGGGAGAGTCAGGTGACTGGCAGCGTGACCGTAGCCTGCAGCCTTGACATTTGACCTATCAGGCACATGGGGATGTGGGATGTTATGGAGGCGGGTAAAATAGGGGACAGTATTGATCCAAACTCTGCCAGGCTACTAACTGATGCCAGCACAGGGAAAATCTCCACCACAAATAATACAACAACAGACACAGAATCTTGATATGAGGATAATGATTTGATATTGTCAAGGCGTAACACTCATATTTTGATTTTCTTTCATAAATTTGAATTCAACACTCTGCTTAAAGCTCCACAGACATGTATATTAGGTATTTGTCTGTATATATTGGGCCTTAGCAAATGTACATGTCAATATTGTCTAATGTTTACTTTCAGTGGGAAGACCAAATTTAAGGTTATTCATACAGGCAATGGAATGCAAGGTTGTCAAATGTTTTGAAACCTAAACATTATTCCATGTATTGATTTATTTTAAATGAAGTTCAATTGTTTATAATCTTTAACAATGTGTATCGTAGCTTCTGCAGTGATGAGGGAGAATTTTCTGTCATTCTGTCTGTCAACTTTGAACTTCTCTGAAACTACTGGTTGGAGTTCTTAGCAATTAGAAGGAAATATATTTTATTTTCAAGGGATCAATTCTATCTATTGTCCATTAGGCTCAGGTTTTTTTCTCCATTTCGTTATGATTTTTTTCTCTCAAAAATCTAATTGCTATCACATCGTTGTCAGGGAGGCTGCCATTTTGAATAACATCACAAATATTAGCCAATGAGAATTGAGATAACAAGCTGGGGCCAAATTCAATATGTAACATGCATTTTTTTCATTTGCTCAAATCTGCTCTGGGAAAGGATTTAAATGATCAATTATGAAACAGTTTTCGGAAAATGTTCTAAAACATTACAAAAAGCAATGATCAGCATAGCTCTGAGACCATAGGCCTATGCTTAATTAGTGGTTTGTGACATAGAGAACCGCATCAGTTTGTTCTCACTGCACGTGCTGGTTGGTCAATGACGTCATGTCAATGGTTGGCACGTGCACGAGGCGATTACGTAACACAAATATGATGTACTTCAAGAGATGAAACAAGTTTGTCAGGAATTTCTCATTGTAGAGCTTACAGAGCATTATGAACGGTGTGCTTTGGACAGCAGACGCAGAATACAAAGACAAAACAATTCCAGAGAAAAATATTCCAAAAAATTAAATATATTCCATGTTTTTGTCAACTTTCTTGTCTGCAGAAAATTCAGATCACTTTTGTGCCCGGAAGTAAACAGATTCTCGTGAGTGCTAAATGCTGATTGGTTGGTGCAAAGCCTTCAGTATTGTTATGAATGACCTCACGTGAAAATGTATTGTGACGTTATATAACTCCTTCAGCTACCAATTACATCCGGGCACCAAAGTGATCTGAATTTTTTTTGATGCCATACCTCTGACTTTGGAACAATATAAAGTGACATTCCTGATATATTTTTGGAATATTAAAATCACAGACCACAAGCTAATACATTTTAGAAGATGGCCAGATACAAATTTGGAAGGAAAGCAGTCGTTTGCAGAGTTTACAACATCATATGCCTCGGAAGGTCGGGAAATGCATAGATTTTTGTTTCCTCTCTTGATATATCATCATATTTGCGTACGCATCGGTATCCCTGCACGTGCAGTTGTCCACGTGTTGTGAGAGGCTGGAAGCTAATGCGGTTCTCTATGGTTTGTGATGGATAAAAACCTGATGACTCAGTCAAAAATTTCAAGTAAAAAGTATTAAATACATACAAATATTTATTATCTTGGAAGCTCATTCTCTCCAGATAAATCCCTGCTCCTGGCCTGAAAGTGGTCTTGATATTAATTTCTGAGGATTTATCCTATTTTGGTGAAGTTTCCACTCAATAATAAATGGGATGTTACAGATGTACTGCCAGGATGATGCTGAGGATCAGCTGATAGTCTTGATATATTAATTCATGAATGTTACAAAGTATACAGAGACATTTTATAAGGTTGAATCTAACATTTCCTTGATGATTTCATAAATAGACATGTACAGCATCAGCCGACTCAGACATGATTCTATCCAGACACATCATATTCGTATGTCATGCGACAGTTTGTACTTGTGATGTTGTTGTAGAACATTGATTGTTTGCCAACTGCCATGTAATAAATACAGATAAATATTGATACATTAACAGTGGTTCAGTTTACACAGAAATATTTTGATTTAAATTAAATAAACAAAAGCCCCGTTTCCCCCTATGGTGAATTGACACTGTCGTTATGCTGTTTCCACAGTTTAATAGGTAAATTGAGAAAACAAAAAAAAATTATCTTCTCATTGTTAAACACATATTATTGACAAAGATAAATTATTTTGATAATAAAATAAATCAAACATAAAGAGAAGAATATCCACATGCTTTGTGTAATAATTATTGATGTATTATTCATATCGTGAACACAACATTGAACATGAATTACATTGGCCCATAACAATGTTATGTCGTCTGATCATATTTATTAAATAATTGGATAATAAGAGAAGACATATTATGCAGTTCTCAGACTACATTAAGTGTTTTTGCCTGAAAAAAATACTGAGACCTGTGTTAGAAAGATATAGATTTTATTAATGCCATGCGTTATTCTTAGTATTTATTTGTGTCGACTATGTGGGCTTAGCTTCTTTAGTGAGAGGGAAAATGTCCCTCTTTCTGGTGGTCAACTTTGACCTCCTCTGGAACTATGGGGTAAGGTCTTAGCTATTTATTGGTAAGATATTCTATTTTCAGGTGTTGAATTCTATCTATTTTCCATACGGCTCAGATTTTTTTGAAAACTCCAATAGGTGTTACTCAGTTTTCAAATATGCAATACTGTGGCTCCACCTTGGCATTGAAAATATCAAACAATTGGAAATCCAGTGCCTTATTTTTGTAATCTAATTATTTTTGTAATCTAAAAAGGATAGGGTGGAGACTGAGTGGCCGCCATGTTGAATTTAAAATAACAAACTTAAGAATTTGGAAATTTCTCTTTACCTTTGCAAATACACTTTTTAAAGATGCAATGGCAAAAACAGTGAATTACTTCTCTCGTGCATAGAGCCCTGGAACAACAAATGCCTCATTTTGGTGATCCTAATATGTTGAGCTGGAGACTTGTAAACAAGCAATGTGAGGGTGAAAGAGTCAACCTACCATATTGTGTATAACACAATACCTGACTTCTGCTTATTCTGACTATTCTCGAGTTAAAACTTGAAGCTGTCATTTATATAACAATCTGAAGGCATTTCTAGGAAATGTTCAGAAACATCACAAAAAAGAAACAGTCAGCATAGCTGTTAGGCATTTAATTTATGTTTATTTATAACATTGTGTCTTACTTAAATGCTTTTTATAACATATTTGTCTTGATAACATTTCTTTGCTAAAGTTAATTTTGGATATCAATTTTTTTTCATATTATTTTCCTTATTTGTCTTTTCTGTTTTAAATTTTATTTTCGTTACAAATAGCAAACTATTTGTTTTTCCATTACATGTTGAGAAATGTAGACATTGGACTCATCCACATTTAAAAATCACAAATTTACGCTTTCTTTTGTGAAATAGTGGCTGATCACATCTTTTTTAATTAAAACAACATATGAAACCAATGACATTTCAATGCTTTGAATCAGTACTGTGTGGAAATATAACTGATTCTGAATTTACATATCTGACATAGTCATTTGTTGAAAGGCAACATCCTCCCACATGCTTGTTTAATGGGAGATTATGCTAAATGATACCTTAATGCAGTGTGTGTCAATATGAAATTTGATGGTAGAAGTTGTTCAGTAATGCCCCTGACTATGACTTAGAATCACTGATGCCTCATTCCAAACCAATCCTATGGGAACAATGGACAAATGTGTATTTTTAACGTAATATGTTATGTTTTTTGCTACTTTGAAGTTACAATTTTGCCTGGATGAAAATATGAAGGCATTATTGAAAAACATACTTTCATTGTTAACTTCCAGTCTGATCACATATCTAGTTTAATGATATTGTGTACATATCAGTTAAGCAATTGGTTGATTTATATAGCACTCATGGAAGGTTCTTATTTAAACCCTAATGGACGGGAAGGATGTCAACATCCACCACCACTAATGGAAAGGAGGGACGTTAATGTCCCCATTGTTCTGGCTTAATGACGTCATTTTGTTACATTCTCTTGGGCTGCAACTTGTTACAATGTGATCATGATAGTAATGTCAGACAACATGGGTCATCACATTTTGACCCCAGTACTTCGTTGAGCATATTGAATAAGCATAGTTACAAATTTGATTAATTTAACAGGCAGATACACTAGTTCAGAATAAAATTGGTTAGTCCTGCTAATTAACAAAATTTAAACAGGCCAGTCCTTTAAGGTTTAAAGGCTTATAACATTGTCTCATCTCCCTTCAAATTGCCTCACCACTCTTTTTTTAACTTCAAGTATGAAGTGTTATTAAAAACTGGTTTGTTTTTCTGAGGTGATGTTGATGAAGCATTAATCTTAGAGTCTGCCAATCGTGTCAACTTTGAGCCATTTAATGATCTTTATTAGTTATCTCCTCTTATAATTCTGCCTGACTTGGCCTATCATCATATGCAGAGAGATGTTAAGCTTATGTGAGTTGTAAGATTTATGAAATGGTTGTCAAATAAATTATTTGTGGCATCTCTCTCGCTCTTCACCTTCTGTCGTCAGAGCATATATTTTTGTTCCATTTCAAGAGTGTCCCTTTTACTGTGATTTGGGGCTTGTCCAATTTGCTTAACACTATTTTTTACCCCTTTTGTGAATAACATGTGATATGAAATCCTTAATTAATTAGAATATTTTGCCAGTTATTCCATTTTCATATCAGCTTATTTCATTAGAGCATATTTAACACACAAGTGGTTCTGTACAATTTGTCATTTAATTGTCATGGTTATTTAACAGATTTCACTTTGAAGTTTTTGAAAACAGTACTTTCAGTACATTGTTGACGCCAAAGCCATTTTTTCAAAAATATTTCCAATTCAAGTTTTAACTATTCTTTTTATTTATATTACAGAGATTTTTTGCCAAGAGGATCAGGGATTGTCACACGGCGACCGCTTGTTTTACAACTTATAAATAATGCTAATGGTAAGTAATGCTATCATACCCTACAGTCTATTGTTACCATTGACACACTATATCATACCCCTCAGTCTATCTAATACTAATACTGACACACCATATCATACCCCTCGGTCTATCTACCACTAATACTGACACACCATATCATACCCCTCAGTCTATCTACCACTAATACTGACACACCATATCATACCCCTCAGTCTATCTAATACTAATACTGACACACCATATCATACCCCTCGGTCTATCTAATACTAATACTGACACACCATATCATACCCTACAGTCTATTGTTACTCTTGACACACCATATCATACCCCTCAGTCTAAATACCACTAATACTGACACACCATATCATACCCCTCAGTCTATCTCTACTACTGACATGCCATATCATACCCCTCAGTCTATCTCTACTACTGACATGCCATATCATACCCCTCAGTCTATCTCTACTACTGACATGCCATATCATACCCCTCAGTCTATCTCTACTACTGACATGCCATATCATACCCCTCAGTCTATCTACCACTAATACTGACACACCATATCATACCCCTCAGTCTATCTCTACTACTGACATGCCATATCATACCCCTTAGTTTATCTACCACTAATACTGACACACCATATCATACCCCTCAGTCTATCTACCACTAATACTGACACACCATATCATACCCCTCAGTTTATCTACCACTAATACTGACACACCATATCATACCCCTCAGTCTATCTACCACTAATACTGACACACCATATCATACCCCTCAGTTTATCTACCACTAATACTGACACACCATATCATACCCCTCAGTTTATCTACCACTAATACTGACACACCATATCATACCCCTCAGTCTATCTACCACTAATACTGACACACCATATCATACCCCTCAGTTTATCTACCACTAATACTGACACACCATATCATACCCCTCAGTTTATCTACCACTAATACTGACACACCATATCATACCCCTCAGTGATATATTTCATGAGCAAGACCTGCTGTGCTCAGATAATTCTGTAAAATTTGTTCATGATAATATAATGCAAAAGTCTGAATTTCTCACTTTAGAATATGCAGAGTTTTTACACTGCAAGGGTCGCATATTCCAAGACTTCAGCTTGGTACGGAAGGAGATCGAAGATGAGACTGACCGAGTTACCGGGAGCAACAAGGGCATCTCCAACATCCCCATCAGTCTCCGTGTATATTCTCCCCATGGTGAGACCGATAGCGTGGCTTAGAAAAATAAGAAGCTTATGTCTGGTTTATTTTGACATTCCTGCCAAAAGTCATTGCCTTAGTAATAATTTGAAGTAAATTTTATGTAAATATCTCAATCTTGAATATATTTATGTTATTTACAATCAATAAAGCCCAGACACGGTGTTGGCACTTTTTTTGTTAGCATCGTATCTTATCTTTACATTCTAAATTCTTTATCTTTCACACCTTCCCTGTATTTTAGTTGCCCACAGATGCATTTAATATTTTTTTCAATGATCTTTGGAACAACACTTCCCGATATTGAAATTTCTTTACATTTATTCTCCGCCTCTTCCAGTTTCCAGTTTCCATAATGACAGCAGCCATAGTTTCCATAATAACATCTGCCTGGCTTGACTTTGTTAAATGCATTTTTTCCTCCAAATTAGGGATAGTATACATTCATAAAATAATGGTGGGCTATTTAGGATACATTGGAGAGTATTTACAGAAGACTGATAAAATGCAGAATAATTATTGTTCATATCACTACAAATTGTTTTCCGTAACATCTTCTGTGCCTTGAGTTCTAACCAGGGTGGGACATTTAGCCATTTGATGAATCATGCTAAAATAAAATATAAAGGAGAAAATTAAAATCTTCCCCCAATCCAATTTTTCAGGGGCATGTTATCAGAAACAAGGTTATTATTTATTTTGGCCCTATAACACTTATATAGTGGGTAGAATTCTAGCTTTGGGTTTGTGTCATTGAGTCCATCTCTATTCACACAAGTAAATAGAAACTCTTGATTTGTTCCTAATTTTATTTCTTTCAAACGAGCATACAGTCTTTTCAATAATGTGGAATACAATCTCAGTTTACACAACATAATTCATAATATAATTGTTCTTTTCTGTATTTTCAGTATTAAATCTAACGTTGATAGATCTACCGGGTATGACAAAAGTTCCTGTTGGAGACCAGCCTGTAGACATAGAGTCACAGATTCGTGCAATGCTCTTTGAGTTTATCTCGCGAGATACATGCCTCATTTTGGCTGTCTCACCAGCCAACTCTGATCTTGCCAACTCAGATGCTCTCAAAATAGCCAAAGAGGTAGACCCACAAGGTGAGAAATGTTTATAAAAGACCAAGCAATCTGAGCAAACAAAGTGACACTTGATCAGCCATTTACCTTTTCTCACACTTTGAATGTTGAATAGTGTTTGGTTTGTCCATAGAATATTAACTTCAGCAGCCACACCATCAGAACAATATAGAATTTGAATGGAAATGAATAATGAAGGTATTGTCCAATTAAGTTAAGTGATTGACACTCAAGAACAGGTGACAGGTGGCAGCACTATAGTTGGCCACTTATGCAGCCCTCATTCAAATTTAAGGGATTGAAATGATTGGTTGGAAATAATCTTTTCAGAAGGTTTGCCATATTTATGTTACAGTGATTGTAAAGAGGCTGTGACTGATAAAATGTAGACATAATGTGATTGATATACAGGTAATGTGACTGATTTATTGTGACTGATAAAATGTGACTGATAAAATGTGACTGATACATTGTGACTGATATAATGTCAAGATGTGACTTATGAAATGTGATTTATAAGTGGTATGGTTTCAGGGTCGCGTACCATCGGTGTGATTACCAAGCTGGACTTGATGGACGATGGAACAGACGCCCGAGACATTCTGGAGAACCGACTGCTTCCTCTGAGAAGAGGTGAGAGGGTAGCATGTCTGTAATACTCTCAGATCAGGGTAGTTGGTGGAGAAAAAAAACACTGCATTCTATGACTGAGATTTCCAGGATCAGTGAGGGGAGAGACAGGCATATTACCAGAGGAATTCAAGAACTACATTAACTGTATTTTCCTGCATAATTTCATTTCAATAATAAAATGTAACTAATACATCATCACAGTACACATAAAAATAGTACAAATGATTAAGTCTTGTAATATTTTATTTTGATTTCAAGATTGCTTTACATGTAGAAGGGTAAAATCTAGATGAAATGTCTTATTTTGTAGGGTACATTATACACTTTATTGTGATTTCAAGATTGTTTCAGAAGGGCACAATCTAGATGAAATGTCTGATGAAATGTCTTATTTTGTAGGGTACATTGGTGTTGTGAATAGAAGTCAGAAGGACATTGAGGGAAAGAAAGACATCAAATATGCCATGCAAAGTGAACGCAAATTTTTTCTCAGTCATCCTGGATACAGGTACTTAACATAATAGCAATAATTACCCCCCTTAATCTTTCAATGATTTTGAGACAATGTAGAAATATAGATTAGAGTTTACTAAGCAAAGGTAGTACCATACTATTAGATTTTAGCTTGTGATATTTATTATGGTTCACTGAGGCAAATATAGGAACATAAATTATGTTATGGCTTACTTCTCAAGGCAAATGCAGTAACATATTTTTTAGGATTGTAGTAAAACAAATTATTGCTAATTAGGCCAATATAGTTCCACAGATCATGGCTGACTATGGCAACTGTAGAACCACCACTAGTGACTAAATTGAATATTTTAAGGAACAAAAATATGGCAGATTTAATTAAGCATCATCAGATACATTTTCTCTCAAAAATGAAGGGCTTTTCATTGTTCACTTATCTGAGACTCTCACAACTGGCATTTATTTCTATGTACATTTCAGACATATGGCAGACCGCATGGGGACCCCTTTTCTGCAACGAACGCTAAATCAGCAACTCACCAATCACATCAGAGACACATTACCACAGCTTCGTAATCGCCTACAATCACAGATGCTTTCCATGGAGAAAGATGTGGAAGAATATAAGAACTTCCGACCGGATGACCCCACCCGGAAAACAAAGGCAATGATGCAGTATGTGTTATCATATCACTTGCTATCACTTCCTTTGTCTGTGACATTTAGATAGACAGACAGACAGACAGACCTGAAAAGGTCTTTTGTAGTGATACAGACTCTACAACTAAAAAAGCTAAGAATGTGTATTAAAAGACCGAATACATGTAATTCTATATATTTTTAGATTGTTCCATTGAGATACACTTTTTCAGAAAGAAATTCATTTACTTTTTAAGTCATTTAAACCAAAAAATTACAATGAATTATATTCAAATTGTATTTTAGGATGGTTACAAATTTTGGTGCTGATTTTGACAAGAGTATTGAAGGATCTGGGTCAGAGATCAGCACAGAGGAACTATCAGGTGGTGCCAAAATCAACCGCATCTTCCATGAACGTTTCCCATTCGAACTTGTCAGGGTCAGTTGAGAGCATTCTTACACCACTTCCCAGTTTTATGAGACAAATTCGAAATAATGATATGTGAAAGCACAAAAACATAGTGGCTATAAGTTGGTCGAATATTGCATCAAAATCTCTTCAGGGCCTAAAATGTAATGATATTGCATTATTTGATGTTGAGGTCATGGCCTTTGCAATGTATTTCAGATTGAATGTGATGAGAAGGAACTGAGAAGAGAAATCACATATGCCATCAAAAATATCCATGGTATCAGGTAAAACTTGCCTTGCTCTACCAGATAACTGAGTCAATGAATTATAATACTGGTAATGACTTTTCCTACATACAAAAGTCAGATTTATCTTATATTATCAGAACGACTCTATGTGTAATCAATGTTTAATTATACAGCAAATATACGGTTTAAATAGAACAGTACATAAGATATGATAGAGAAACTGATATCCAAATTATAATTATAAGGTGTTGATTTTTGCATATAACAGGACAGGCTTATTTACACCAGACATGGCATTTGAGACAATAGTGAAACGGCAAATAGAGAAGTTGAAGCAGCCATCCCTGAAGGCTGTGGACATGGTGGTGCAGGAACTCACTAGAGTGGTACGGACGTGTACTGACAAGGTAATACACTCTTCTTAGAGAGGAAAACCACAAACATTGCTTGTGTTTGTTTGTTTGGGGTTTTACATCACATTCAATATTATTTCAATCATTTCGTCATGCGACCTACTTGTAGCAGATATAATGCTGCCTCACTGAATTGTCATGTCACAGGTCCTTGACATGACAACTCACCCGGTTACAGATTTACAAGGACAACGGGTTAACCCTTTAGGCATGGGCCTCAGCTCATGTGTGAAATTGTACCTTGAATTCAATCTCGGCATGGCAGGGGATCAAACTCACAACCTTTGGATCACCACAGAGGAACTGGTGCTAACAAGCTGGCACTCTAACCAACTGTGTCATGGCCCGTGGCCAACATTGCTCGTGACTGCTTCTTAACATTGCTAGTGATTGCCCCCTAACATTGCTAGTGACTGCCCCCTCGCGTTACTAGTGATTAATACTCTTAACCATACCCTCATACTGATAGTGACTGACTCCCTATGTATTGACAGCCCACGGACATTTGTAGTGAATGTGCCCACATATTAATAGCGACTGCCTCCTTATACTGATAGTGACTACCCCTTAATGCTGATAGTGACTACCCCTTGATGTGATAGTGACTACCCCTTGATGTGATAGTGACTACCCCTTGATACTGATGACTACCCCTTGATGTTGATAGTGACTACCCCTTAATACTGATAGTGACTACCCCTTGATGTAATAGTGACTACCCCTTGATGTGATAGTGACTACCCCTTGATACTGATGACTACCCCTTGATGTTGATAGTGACTACCCCTTAATACTGATAGTGACTACCCCTTGATGTAATAGTGACTACCCCTTGATGTGATAGTGACTACCCCTTGATGCTTATGGTGACTACCCCTTGATGTGATAATGACTACCCCTTGATGTGATAGTGACTAGCCCTTGATGCTTATGGTGACTACCCCTTGATGTGATAATGACTACCCCTTGATACTGCTCGTTAGTGCCACGAAAACTCTACAGGAACATGTTTGATGGTCTTGGATAATTGAAATCACAAACAAGCCTCTATGGAATTAGAACTGCTTCCATTTAAGTGGAAAATATTCATTTACCCATTTCACGCAGAAAAAAATGTAAATGACACCAAGCCAAGAAAATCAATACCAGTTCCAAGGTCTTTCACTAGGAGGCAGCATGGGTTGACACAGAAATCCACTTTAAATTTTGCATGTTGGAAGGGGCTGAGGTGGATCAATATTTTGTGAATACATTACCATCTGCTCATGATACTGCCATGCACTACTGCCATCTGTTGGCTAAACCTATTTCTAAAATTTGATCACAGAAAATAAAAAAAACAATTAAGTGGGTTTGTTTAACACAATTGTTGATATAAGGAGAGATATTTTTTAGCTGGCAAGGTATCCACGGTTACGGGAAGAGACTGAGCGCATCGTGAGTACTCGCATTCGAGAGCGTGAGCAGGTGACTAAGGACCAGTTGTGCCTCCTGGTGGACATCCAGCTGGCCTACATGAACACCAACCATGAGGACTTCATAGGATTTGCCAAGTGAGTGTCCCCAAGGGCCTCTCTCTTATATCCAACACTAAATATAATGAGACATACTTCTTGTTTGTTTTTACTTAATCAAGTTAGGAGTTATAAAGTCTGTTTATGGAATCGTCCATTCGTAGTTTGAAAATGTAAGCTTATATTATTACAGTGAATATTTTGCTCACTGATAGCTAGACTTTGTGTCTGAACTCTGACAATGTTGTGAATACATCCTGTCGTTTAGTTCTTTGATAAAGTATTAGTTGATGCAAAATTGATGCAAAATATTTGTCAGACTAAACAGCAAGCAATATCTGATTCTAAAGTGAACTATTATCATACTATCTCTCTGCTATTTGTTTGAAAATAAGCTGAAGTCAAAATACTTTGCTGCAGTTTTTATCATCATAAAGTTGTAGAGATATAGGTGAGATATTGACTGCCACTATATTATGTATGTGATGTGTCAAGGCATTTGGCACGTCCTGCCCCAGATGGTGGACCATGATATTTATGACTAACACATTGCTTGTTTTTCCTCCCAACCATTTCTACTAATCCCATTTTGCTTGACAGAGCAAGGTAATATTATAGCTTAACCAACGCTTTCATTAATGGTTTTTTTTTTTCAAACCAATATACAGTAATTGCATTTGGTGTGTCAGTAACATCTTAACTTTTATTCTGTTTATTATTGATTATGTAGACTATTTTCTAATGTTTAGGACCTTATTTTATTTATGTTTTGTGATAAAGCATGACCAAGAGCTTTACATTTAATATATACTGGACAATACATTACATAATTCATTTTCAATTTCAATCGAGCATGTCAAAATAAAGAAAGATGCTTTTGATTTTGCAATGATCAATGGAAAGAAATTAGAACAAATAATAATGCTTTTCAAAGATATTTTGAACACCAGTACTATTTAACTCAGCCTTAAATGGGAGGAGGTAGGCAAGGGAGGAAGAAAAAAAACAGGGAATAAATTCTCTTTTAGTCTGAAGGGAAAGAGTAAGCTAACAAAAAGAGTTCTGAAAGGATGGAAGAGTGTATCAAACAGGGAATCAGTTTTAATTTTGCCTGAGAGACTGAGCAAGCGAAAAACAAATTCATATTTCTTCTGAAAGGAGGGAGTAAATAAAGAGGGATCAAGTTCTGAAAGAAGGGAGTAAGCAAACCAGGATTAATTTTGCCTGAAGGGAGGGAGTAAGCAAACTGAGATTAAAATCTGAAGGGAGTGAGTAAGCAAATTGAGAATAAGTTCTGAAGGGAGGGAGTAAGCAAACTACGAATAAATTCTGAAGGGAGGGAGTAAACAAACAGGAATAAGTTCCGAAGGGAGGGAATAAGCAAACTAAGAATAAGTTCTGGAGGGAGGAGTAAACAAAATGAAAATAAGTTCTGAAGGGAGGGAGTAAGCAAACTGAGAATAAGTTCTGAACGGATGGAGTAAGCAAACTGAGAATAAGTTCTGAAGGTGGGAGTAAACAAACAGGAATAAGTTCTGAAGGGAGGGAGTAAGAAAATTAATAATACATTCTGAAGGGAGGGAGTAAGCAAACAGGGAATAAGAACTGAAGGGAGGAGTAAGCAAACAGGGAATAAGAACTGAAGGGAGGAGTAAGCAAACAGGGAATAAGAACTGAAGGGAGGAGTAAGCAAACAGGGAATAAGATTTCGTTTGCTACATTCAGTGACCATTATTTGCTAATTAGACTTGAAGGCTGAGCATGTGTTATTAGATATATTTTTTGATTTTTCAAATACTTGACTATAAACATGTCATACTCTTTGTGAATGTCCTACCATGTCCCATCTACATGAACAAAAATAAGATGGACACTTGACACTCAATGACAAGTAAATTGGAGAATTTTGTAGGGCTATAAATGTACAAATAAAGTAGATATTTATGTGTAAACTATCTTCAGAATTCTATGATTTTCAAATATACATTAAGAATTCAAGAAATATGAAATTTATAAAGTTTTTCTTTCTGAAATATTTGTTTTTGGCATTTGATTAAAATGAGTCACAATTTTCATAGAATTCTGGTAAGATATATGTGATAAATGGCTAAACAAGCAAATGTATAGTAAATTATTTTTAAACACTGATATTTTGATTAATCAATAGAATTATTTTCTGATAAAGATAACATTGTTTTTATGATAAGAATTTAAGTTAATATTTATTGTTTTCCACCATGCGATTCCTATCAGCAAGTTTGTTAAGCCATTCCAGTCAGTGACAGTGTAAAATGTGTTTACTAGTTCCTCTAGAAACTGTTCTCATTTAATCTTTTCTGTTTCTTACACAGTTTTTGTGATTTTCTGTTAGCCTTATACTGTGTGCCACTGTTGTGATTAAACTTTGATTTGACCTTTTTTTCTGCCTTATTCTTTCTGTCATTCAGTGACAGTGAAAACTGGAGCCTGCATAGAGGAAGGTAATTTTGACATCCCCCCCAAGCACGATATTTCATCCTTTTTCTTCTCTTGATATCTATATTTAGATTGATTCTGGTTGCTATGGGTCAGCCATCTTGGCAACTCTTTATGGTGTAATCTTGTGCAACACAAATACAAACATGTGTCCATGGCAACTATTTATACCCACTGGACTGATGAAGATATTATCCCACACAAAACTTAATCATAATTCTCTACTATCTCTATTTTCTCAGTAATAGTTGTTTAATACTACCATTACGTATATCTCAACTCGATACATCTTTTCGTTTGTTTCATGGAATGTTTTTTTTTTCTGTATTGTACTTGTTTTCTGTGAAAGCTTTGACTCTCGTTATTTCAAATATGATTTGTTAGAAAAAGGGTGAACTACCAAGTGCACACACAAATTTATCAAGATACTCTTCCCAGCATGAAATTATTTTTAGTTCTTGAAATATCCTCCAGGTCAGCTATGTGCCATACATCTTTGTCTCCATTCTATTGGCTTAATGTGGTCATGTGATCTAGTCCCATGGTTTCAAAAATCATGTGACTTGATCATGTGATTATATCCTCCCCATCATGCATCAATCCCTAAGATTTGCTTTCCTGTGCCTGTTCACATGTTATAACATGACACATTTGGAGATGGAAAAGGAAAATAAAACAGGATAAATGTGAAATGCATATATTTATGTTATTTGTTCAGCAGAATATTGGGTGTGATTATGGTTTTGTGTTGCCAAGGGATCTCAGTTACTTCCATGGTGATACAGATTTCCTAAACATTGATTATCTTTTCAACATTTTAATTTTAAATGAATAAAGAAGCCATAAAGATTCTGATATTACACAAAAACAGTATGTTTCAGTGCAAATATTAGTTACCGGTATGTGCAGGTTTGAAATCAAAGATTAACACACACTTATTGATCTCTTAGGGTGACAAGCAACTAATTTTGATAGATAAATTGGAGCCTGTAACATCCCCCCCCCTTCATAAGACAAAGACATGTAGAATACCAGACAAACAGTTTAGAAAGAAGGATCAAATTTAAGAGATTGCACATGTTAGTTGCTTATTAGAATTTGGTTGCTTTAAAAGACGTCTTCTAAGAGTTCAATAATATATGAACACAGATAGAATACAACAATATATCACCAAGGAGACAGGCAGAGTTGCTCAATATAAAAAGTAACAATGCATCACAACTCTGCTCTTTTTCAAACATTTGGGTTGTAAATATGTTGACATTTCCGAAATGATTACTTGATACTTCTGGGATGTGACTAATTGATCTTTCTGGGATGTGAATAATTGATCCTTCTGGGATGTGAATAATTGATACTCCTGGGATGTGAATAATTGATATTTATGGGATGTGACTAATTGATACTTCTGGGATGTGACTGATTGATACTTCTGGGATGTGACTAATTCAGACTTCTAAGATGTGACTAATTGATACTTTTGGGATGTGATGAATTGATACTTCTGGCATGTGACAAATTGATACCTCTGGTGTGTGACTAATTGATACCTCTGGGATGTGACTAATTGATACATCTACAATTTGATGAATTGAGACTTCAGGGATGCGAGTATTTGATATTACTGGGATAATTTATAGGGTAATAATGATCCCTCCAGGGGAATGAATACTCAAAATTTCTCTGTACACATTAGATATACTTTCTTATTCTGATTGGAATGATTTGGACAAATTTCCATGCTATGATAATTACATCCATCTTTCAACATAAGCATATGAGCAGCACACAGAACATGACCTACCTTAACCTATGGCCAGTGTGAGTCCGGTCTTGGAGAGTTAACAAGTAATTGGCTGCTATTGTTGCTCTTTCCAGTGCTCAAGAGAAGTCAGAAAGTTCCACAAAGAAAGAACGACTTGGGAACCAGGTAAGCCACACCAATGCACTCATATTGCTGCTCAGTCACCTACGAGGAAATCACCTGTGTATAACTGATGTTAATTGTGTTTATAAATAGTACTCTTAATAGCCTCTCATTTGAAAACTCACAAAATGCTCTCCATGAGAGTGATTGAGTGTGGTCTAAGTAAGTAAGCAGCAACATGATAAAGATAGACACTTAAACAAGATAAAAAGAAATTCAGCCACTAGGTCAACAATAACTTAAGATTTAAAAAAGAAAGCAAAGGATTTGGATGCCAATCACAATTAAAATCTCTCAACCAAGAAACTGTCAGACTGAAAAAAAATATATTCTGGTTGGGAATTAACCTTTTCAAGTATATTCTTATGGTGCTCTTACAATTATTTGAGAGGTCACTAATCAACATGGAAACCACCATGCACTTTGAGACTTTTTACCGATTTTGTTATTGACTTGTAGGTAATCCGCAAAGCCTGGCTGTCCCTACACAATGTCAGCATGCTGAGGGGAGGGTCAAAGGACTTCTGGTTTGTTCTCACTGCTGAAAACCTTATGTGGTTCAAAGATGAGGAGGTAAGAACTTCTGTTATGCTTTGTTTAATATATTGTCTTACACCGCAAGCAATTTTGTATAACATTCAGTCGAAGCATTTATTTCTCATACCTTGTCACTGCTCAAGACTCAACAAGTGCAGAAACAGGCTGTCAACGTAGCTTATAATATATCAATGAATTGTTATCAAAGTGGTTATTTTCTTGTAAACTAAGAGGTCTGCTTGTGCTTCAACTTGACCTTATTGTGTAATAATCAACATGACCTTTTTGCATGACAATAAAATAGACCTTCTTGTGTGATATGCAGCTTTTCCCTTTAGAATGACTGCATAATTAGCTTACACTGAATATCATATACTGTCTTGTTTCATAGTGGGAATATTTAAGCAAATGTTAATATATTGCTATAATATTCAAATAATGTCATGCATATTGAAGCTTTGGAAGATCTTGTTGTAAAATATTGCTGTAAAATATATCAGCATTTAGACAATCTGCCCTCATTATCTTTCCGAAACAAAAATAGATCATGGCTTGAAATACTCTTACTTTATAACAAAAACATGGAAAGGGCATAGCATGTAATCATGTGACTTTATAACAATATTTAAATATACCATAGCTTTTAGACCACAAGTAAGCTAATAATAACATTATGTTATATCATTATCATGAAGAGAACCTAGTTATAATAATGTTATCTAATTACGAGACCATAATATTGACCACCAGTTAAATCTTCCTGATAAACTTTTTTATGTGTTTTCAAGTTTTCATTATTTGTGATTTCAGGAAAAGGATAAGAAATACATGTTGTCTTTGGATAACATCAAGGTTCGGGATATTGAAGCTGGCTTCATGTCCCGTAAACACATGTTTGCTCTCTTCAATACAGATAACAGGTAAGCACTATGATAAATTATTGAAATAAAACATAGACAAGCACTACTTTCATTCCTGGGTCTTGTTAAAGTATTACAAATAAGATATTTTATTTATACATGTTGTGTACTCGATGGGAAATTATTTTACACATAATGCTATTAAACATATTAAAAAAGTTATTGATTGCTTTATTAATTTTTTTTCATGTATATAATTTGTGAAAATGAGTCTATTCCAGTGGCCTTTGCGCATACGATCAAAGCCTTTGTGCACTGGTGAGCAGGCCCAACCTAGAAGTTGCATCTCAATTAAGCTTCATTGTTATATATCATGTTATATGTGCTGGGATTGAGGCCCAGCCTGGAAGCTTTGTTGTTATTTGTGATGTTATATGTTCTGGGATTGATGATATGTGTGTGTGTTGTAGGAACGTGTACAAGGACTACAAGCAGCTGGAGCTGTCAGCAGAGACTCAGGAGGATGTAGACAACATGAAGGCTTCCTTACTGCGTGCTGGGGTCTACCCCGAGAAGACCTCCAACGTAGATGACGGAGCTGCCGTATGTACTCACATGTAGTCCCAGGGGCAGATATATAGTACAAATAACTGGTAGAGTAATGAGAAAGAGAAATATAGCAGACAGTAATATACCTCAATTCCCTAAGATGTTAATTACAGCCTTCAGTGCTGGGACTTGTATATGACGTATGACAGCCCTCAGTGCCAAAGAGCCAACTGAGTTTTCATATATAAGTGGCATAAATGGCCACAAGATATAAGATGATTCTATGTTCTATGTGTGGACTACATTCAGTGTAGACTATGTTCTATGTGTGGACTACATTCAGTGTAGACTATGTTCTATGTGTGGACTACATTCAGTGTAGACTATGTTCTATGTTTGGACTATATTCAGTGTAGACTATGTTCAGTGTAGACTATGTCCTGTGTGGAATGTATTCTATGTTTACTATGTTCCATGTGGACTATGAGATGTTTTTTTACTCAGCCCAACCACCCAGTTTTACGTGACAGATATCATGTGATACCATGTGATGCAACTCTTTCATCCAGATTTCCAAGGACAATGAGATTGGTTCTCTGGACCCACAGCTGGAGAGACAGGTGGAGACCATCCGTAACCTGGTAGACTCCTACATGAAAATCATCAACAAGACTCAGCGAGACCTTGTCCCCAAATCCATCATGCACATGATCATTAATGAGGTCAGCATTTCCCAAGATGCTTTGCAATTTTTTTGCCATAACTTCATTTAAAGTACTTTGTTTCTAGAAAGTGGTCAAATCTTGTATTTGATTTAATTTGTCAGTATATTTACATATATTTTATTTTATTCATGGTAAAATAATTATTGTGCAGCAATTATTTTTATTATTTTAACTTTAATTCCAAGTAGAATAAGCAAATGTTGTGATTGTAATACAGTGTTATGTACGGTGATGCACATGTATTTGTGTATGTCTTTATTTTCAATTTTAGGTGTAGTTCACGCCTCATGTTCATCTCACACTAGGTACAACCATCCATATATTGCACCTCAACTTCTCTGCTTTCAGGGTCTATACAAGTTGCACAAAACATCCTCAATCTTAGAATACTTGCACTAAAACTAAGTTTGACAACAACACATGTAAATTGTCAACATTATGCCATGCAGTTTAGAAAAAAAATAATGATAGAACACTTGCATGTCATGTCTTTAAAGTTAAAAATGTCAAATTTAACATTACTTCCATCCTGTGAGTTAATTTGAGGTTGTTTTGGATGTCTTACTTTCTCCCTTAATCTGCACTGGTCATAGATCTTAAATGTGTGCACTACTCTTCTCTAACTGATCTTAACTAGAATAAGAAAACTATGAACACTGAATATTCTGTTACTCAGGTGTTGATTATCAGCCAAGATCATATAGGGCTAACGATTGTAAATTTCGCGCATTTTGGTATTTGTCAATCATTATGTTATACAACAAAACAAGGTCAGTAAATTATATGTGTGCTATAGTGGGGTATACCCACCAGTAACATTTGACATAACTAAATTTTAAAAAGTGATGATTGTATGTTATATTCTTGCAAGATCACACCTTTACGCATACGATCAAAGCCTTTGTGCACTAATCTCTCTTCTATCCCAAAAGATGAAAATTAACATATCAAGCATTAAACTTACATGATAGGAGAGAAGAGCGGCATCACACCGGTACGCGATATTATCGATATACCGGTATACAGTTCACAACCCTTCTGCTGATCTTTGAACTGAGCATGTGCAGAACATGAACTTCCTGCTTACTGGCCGCCATATTGAATTTAAGTCGTTGAACAAAACAGAGAATATTTCAGATGCACATTTAATAGGGAAATACTTAACATTAAAACATTTTTGTGTGTCCCGTTGAGAAAACAAACTATTATTCACAGTTTGCATGTATTATTAATATCTCTTGATGATTATATTCCTTGAAAAAACAGTTAAAAGGCTTTGTTTACATGGGCGAAAATATGTTTAATTGACTGCCCAAACATTACTCCCGGAAGTGGTGAAAAGAGGGCGCTCTCTTGTGTTTGAGCGATAATAGGTGCAAGATCAGTGAACTGTATACAGACATCAATACAATAACCGGTATTGTCATACTGGTGCTTCGATATATTAGTTGTATCGAATTGGGCCCTCATATCATCATAATAACACAGATTTTTGACTCGATATTTTACGCATCGTAAGTTTTTTAATCTTTCAAATGTAAATACGACGACTGAGGGATCCATCATTGCGCAATATATCAATATTTCAATGGGAATGAATACGTTGTGACAGCACTCCAATCATTTTTGCGCCAAAAATAAGAGCTTCTCCCCGTCACTTCCGGTTTTCGAAATGACGAACTCGTGTTGCGTATGCATATTTAAGCATTGTTAAATTCATATTTTCTCCGATTTGAGCAATATATACACTTATTAATAGGAGGCGGACTACTGTTGACACATCATAGAATATTTCTGTGCATATTTTAAGCCGAAGATATTAAATATATCGCCGTTTGGGGAGCTTGTACCCGGACCGATAAAGACAGTCAATTATTCTTCTATTTCGGTTCAGTAATATCGATATGTATCGATATGTATCGAATATTGATAAATCATCGATATGTATCGCATCATATCGATGAAATCCAACGATGTGATGCCCTAAAAGAGCCCCAAAGCTAAATTTAGAGTTGTTGAATACGTATATCGGCCAAGAAATGACAAAGTAGCACGAATTTGTAATATGTTTTTTGTAAAAATTTGCTTCTACCACACGTGCACATTGTTACGTAGGCGAGGTCACTGGGTGCAAGTTTTATAACAATTTTTTCATACCATTTGTATGCCAAAAAATTCAATGTTCTATTTGTTTTACGTGTAAAACAGGCAATTGCCTAATTATCAGCCAATGCTATGATCGCGCGAATCTTATCGTTGTTAGCTCTATATGGTTGGGAACCCTGCATTGTTACTAAGCTTTGGAATAGAGGTCAGGACTGTGCTAAGGGGGTACTGCAGTGTATACAGGGCAATATAGAGGTCAGTGCTGTGCTAGAGGAATACTGCAGTGTATACAGGACAATATAGAGGTCAGGACTGTGCTAGGGAGATACTGCAGTGTATACAGGACAATTTTGAGGTCAAGACTGTGCTAGAGGAATACTGCAGTGTATACAGGACAATATAGAGGTCAGTGCTGTGCTAGGGAGATACTGCAGTGTATACAGGGCAATATAGAGGTCAGTGCTGTGCTAGGGAGATACTGCAGTGTATACAGGGCAATATAGAGGTCAGTGCTGTGCTAGAAGAATACTGCAGTGTATACAGGACAATATAGAGGTCAGGACTGTGCTAGGGAGATACTGCAGTGTATACAGGGCAATATAGAGGTCAGGACTGTGCTAGGGAGATACTGCAGTGTATACAGGACAATATAGAGGTCAGTGCTGTGCTAGGGAGATACTGCAGTGTATACAGGGCAATATAGAGGTCAATGCTCTGCTAGGGAGATACTGCAGTGTATACAGGACAATATAGAGGTCAGGACTGTGCTAGGGAGATACTGCAGTGTATACAGGACAATTTTGAGGTCAAGACTGTGCTAGAGGAATACTGCAGTGTATACAGGACAATATAGAGGTCAGTGCTGTGCTAGGGAGATACTGCAGTGTATACAGGGCAATATAGAGGTCAGTGCTGTGCGAGAGGAATACTGCAGTGTATACAGGACAATATAGAGGTCAGGACTGTGCTAGGGAGATACTGCAGTGTATACAGGGCAATATAGAGGTCAGGACTGTGCTAGGGAGATACTGCAGTGTATACAGGACAATATAGAGGTCAGTGCTGTGCTAGGGAGATACTGCAGTGTATACAGGACAATATAGAGGTCAGGACCGTGCTAGGGAGATACTGCAGTGTATACAGGACAATATAGAGGTCAGTGCTGTGCTAGGGAGATACTGCAGTGTATACAGGGCAATATAGAGGTCAGGACTGTGCTAGGGGGATACTGCAGTATATACTGGGCAATATAGAGGTCAGTGCTGTGCTAGAGGAATACTGCAGTGTATACAGGACAATATAGAGGTCAGGACTGTGCTAGGGGGATACTGCAGTGTATACAGGACAATATAGAGGTCAGGACCGTGCTAGGGAGATACTGCAGTGTATACAGGACAATATAGAGGTCAGGACTGTGCTAGGGGGATACTGCAGTGTATACAGGGCAATATAGAGGTCAGTGCTGTGCTAGGGAGATACTGCAGTGTATACAGGACAATATAGAGGTCAGGGCTGTGCTAGGGAGATACTGCAGTGTATACAGGACAATATAGAGGTCAGGACTGTGCTAGGGGGATACTGCAGTGTATACAGGACAATATAGAGGTCAGTGCTGTGCTAGGGGGATACTGCAGTGTAAACAGGGCAATATAGAGGTCAGGACTGTGCTAGATGGAATTTCTAGTGTACACAGGGCAATATACATATGTAGAGGCTGTAAATCCAACAAGTAACTAACAAATCAAAATAATAAAGGCTTGAATACCAAAAAAATATACAGTATACATGAGATTCAATGTGGATAAGAATGATTTGACTTTTAAAGATAAATGTTTTAATATAATTTGTTTGTGATTCTGTGATCTTTCTCAAGACGACGATGGTGTTTAATAAATGATTTGAGAATTGTTTTTAATAATTTTGATAACATTGTTTTAGGCAAAAGATTTAATGAATTTGATTATTTAACATGATATTCACTATATGTTGATGTACTTCCAGGTGAAACTCTTCATAGCATCAGAGCTAATGGCACAGCTTTACTCTAGTGGAGATCAGGTACGTCAACTACACGGAGACTTCTCTTCCTCAAAGTCCACTCCTGGGAGATTTCTCCTTGTCCAGTCCTGGGAGGCTTCCTTATGTCCAGTCCTGGGAGGCTTCTCTATGTCCAGTCCTGGGTAGTTTCTCTATGTCTAGTCCTGGGAGGCTTCTCTATGTCCAGTCCTGGGAGGCTTCTCTATGTCCAGTCCTGGGAGGCTTCTCTATGTCCAGTCCTGGGAGGCTTCTCTATGTCCAGTCCTGGGAGGCTTCTCTATGTCCAGTCCTGGGAGGATTCTCTATGTCCAGTCCTGGGAGGCTTCTGTATGTCCAGTCCTGGGAGGCTTCTCTATGTCCAGTCATGGGAGGCTTCTCTATGTCCAGTCATGGGAGGCTTCTCTATGTCCAGTCCTGGGAGGATTCCTTATGTCCACTCCTGGGAGGATTCCTTATGTCCAGTCATGGGAGGCTTCTTTATGTCCAGTCCTGGGAGGTTTCCATATGTCCACTCCTGGGAGGATTCCTTATGTCTACTCCTGGGAGGATTCCTTATGTCCAGTCATGGGAGGCTTCTTTATGTCCAGTCCTGGGAGGCTTCTGTATGTCCAGTCCTGGGAGGCTTCTTTATGTCCAGTCCTGGGAGGTTTCCATATGTCCAGTCCTGGGAGATTTATCCTTGTCCAGTCCTGGGAGGCTTCTCTATGTCCAGTCCTGGGAGGCTTCTCTATGTCCAGTCTTGGGAGGCTTCTCTATGTCCAGTCCTGGGAGGCTTCTCTATGTCCAGTCCTGGGAGATTTATCCTTGTCCAGTCCTGGGAGGCTTCTCTATGTCCAGTCGTGGGAGGCTTCCCTATGTCCAGTCCTGGGAGGCTTCTGTATGTCCGGTCTTGGGAGTTTCTGTCTGTTCAGTCTTGGGAAGCTTCTGTGTGTTCAGTGCAAGGTTTTAATGAGAATAGATCCCTTTAGGAGGTTTCACCATTTTGTTTAGATTATAAAATCCCTGTGGAAGGGTAAAGGATATAATGTAAAGTGCTTATTACTCTATTTGGAATCTGACATGTCAGCTTAAATGGCCTCCAGCTCAATTGGTAGAGCATCTGGGATTTCTGATCAATTTACTATCAAGCACTATGAGCAAACATTGTCTGCAATCAGTGCCATTCAAGGGTCATCTTTTTGAACATTTAACTTTGAAAGCATGCAATATACAGATGATTGTAGCCTGGATATATTGCTTCAGGGGTCTCTGATGGAGGAGTCAGCAGAAGAAGCTCAGAAACGAGAGGAGCTGCTAAGAATGTACCACGCCACCAAGGAGGCTTTGGACATCATAGGAGAAGTGTCTACGAACACCTACTCCACGCCCATACCTCCCCCTGTCAAGGATGACTGGCTGCGACCCTCCCCTCCCTCCTCGGCCGGACTCCCCAGCTCTGGCGGCAGTGGATCTAATGGGTAGGGCATTTTGTTCACTCTCATATTGACTGCTCATTTGCTGATTATTTTGTCTGAACTGAGCACAGACACTTAGTGTATATTGTAAATGTGATCACATTTTCGTTTGTTGTGCTAAAAGTAGACTAACGCCACTAAGTTTTCAAATGCTGTCTTTTATGTGATGCCTGAGTTGCTGTAATTTTTATCAGGTGCAATTCTAAAAGAATTATTTCAGAATATGAGAAGTTGTTTGAATTTCAGACAAGAGTGTATGTTGACCCAAGCAATCCAATGCCAACCTGTCTTTGAGGAAATTATTTTGACCCCAAATTCATCTTATTCTGATTTGGTGGAGTTGGTGCCCTCAGTACGGTCTAAGAAACCCCCACAAGCATATATTGACCACTCCTCTCTCTCCCTCAGCGGGCCCACATCATTAGAACCTGCAGGTTCCTGCAATCTCTCATAAAACATAGAAAGCAGTCCTTATTCAGACTAACGCTCAGATCTAGTCCATGTGAAATCAAAATCCAATTTATATTTTAGTTTACATTCAGCATATATCCAATTTGTAATAGTTTAACAAGACCATGAATATTTTTTGTGACCCAGAAACTCAGAACCTGAGTAACGTAACTCAAAACGTGAAGACAGTAAAACCGGACATAGAATAGGATGCCCTCAACATTAAATATAATCACTTATATACATATAGTTACGATCATTTGATTTTTTTCGAGTAATATATTCTTGAATGAGATGACCCTCTGAACTTGATCATCCAAATAAATTATAAGTAGCACTTCAATAAAGTTGATGAGCTCTTGTCCTTTGTGTATGTGGCAAGTGCTGAGGGAGGTGGCCGCTGTTCATGTCAGGATGTCCTACTCAGGTTCCTGTATGGGTGGGTATTTCTGCAGCAGTGTACGCCCCCTGCTGCCTGCTTCAGCTTCTATCAGAACGCTCATTGCTGTGTGGCAGCTTCAGAGGATAATCAACAGATTGGCGAGAATCCATTATGCTTTCCTTTAAAAGTTATGGCAGAAGATAAAGTGAGAATTTTGTTAGGGGGCTTGAGACATCAATTCTGTGATTTGTACTGTGTCAATATTTGATTATAAAGCTGAAATAGACTTAAAATTTTATTTGTTTAAAAGTTTCTTTTCAGAAATAAAAAATCTTTTGTCCTGAATTTTTAGGTTTATTAATCTGTTTCATGCTTATTATTTTGTGTGGGTTTTTTTAATGTTACACTCTTTCATTTATTTTTTCCATACTTTTCATTTTGTTTGGTGGTGTATACAATATCTGGTTACCATGGTGTTCAAAAATGGTTGCAATGTTGAACAATGGGTGACTGCTATGGCAACAGCGCATACTTTGGCGGCAGTGCTGACATTCTACAGAAACCACACTGGTCTCATAATGCTATATCAGCTAATGGGTAGGTATCATGTTATCACCATCCCAACAATGCACAAGCACATAATCCTAGAATGTATGTAGCAATCTGTATTCCACCAGTGGAACATCAGGCCGAGGATACAGAGACAATCAGACCAGACATATAGGGAAGAGAAAGCATCCTACACCACAGCATGCTTTAGTCCATGATGATGGCTCCAGGGGATGTCACGCAGGCTCGCATATAACATGTACCAAACAGGACTCAGCCCGGTGGTATAATGAACAGCAGGGCAGGCAACAGCCAACCCTGGAGTACAGGGCCACTCAACAGCCAACCCTGGAGCCCAGGACCACTCAACAGCCAACCCTGGAGCCCAGGGCCACTCAACAGCCAACCCTGCAGCCCAGGGCCACTCAACAGCCAACCCTGGAGCCCAGGGCCACTCAACAGCCAACCCTGCAGCCCAGGGCCACTCAACAGCCAACCCTGGAGCCCAGGGCACGAGTATCAGCCTCTGACAAGCACAGCTTTCTCCCATTGTCCAGCAGGGATAAGCTTCAGCGTCAGTGCTCTGATCATTCATGTGACTCTTCCTATGACTTGTTGCTAGAGTCTTCCAGGATCCCTGAGAACGTTGCTAGCTCCAGACCTGACCCCCAGTGTCCACAGACCGTCAGATCACTCATCCATAAGTTCACAGGGTGACTACTAGAAATGTTCACATGTTTGTGTTCTTTATGGTTCCAAAACTAATCCATTTTGAATAATTATTTTAAAACTTGACATGACATGTGTGAAATTGATTTATCAAGGGGAAAATATGTGCATCAAAGAAACCTGCTCTGAAAGTGTCTTTCTAATTTTATACTCTCATCACAAATCCATTATCTCAATACAAGACAAAGTGGATAAATTACGATTTATCATGAACCATTAACCACCTATCATTTAACAATGCACCCATCATGAACCATGTATGCATCATGAATCAGTCCCACAACTAACACTGCCTATTGTCTGTGTCCACTTTCAGCAATTGGCCTCCCAGCCGACCGACGTCCATCACCTCCCCAAACACTATCGCAGTACCATTTGCTGGCCAGCAAAAGTTTGTAACTGTGTCACATGCATTTTTAGTATTCTCGCCCTTTTGTCATTAATCCAAACAGAACCAATCACAAGCCATAGTTTTACAACATGAACATTTTCCCAGTGATTATTTTCGTGCTGGATGTGCTTAGTACAGTGCAGTGTGTTTATGCTGTGTTGATTGCTTCATTACCTCAGCATATTATTGTGATCAATATCGGATAAACAATATTTACATAGTGCTGTGAGATTTTAAATTGTTATTTGTTGTAAAACCTGAGTTTGTGTTTTGTCTGTTCTTTTATATTCCTTTTTGTGTGTGATTGACTCGCAGAATGATTGCAGTATGAGTGCAGAATGACTGCAGTATGAGTGCAGAATGACTACAATATGAGTGCAGAATGACTGCAATATGAGTGAAGAATGACTGCAATATGAGTGCAGAATGACTGCAATATAAGTGCAGAATGACTGCAGTATGAGTGCAGAATGACTGCAGTATGAGTGCAGAATGACAGCAATATGAGTGCAGAATGACTGCAATATGAGTGCAGAATGACTGCAGTATGAGTGCAGAATGACAGCAATATGAGTGCAGAATGACTGCAATATGAGTGCAGAATGACTGCAGTATGAGTGCAGAATGACAGCAATATGAGTGCAGAATGACTGCAATATGAGTGCAGAATGACTGCAGTAGGAATGCAGAATGACTGCAGAAGGAATGCAGAATGACTGCAGAGAATGCACTGTACATGTATGCCTCCTTCATATTCTCAATAACTGTCATAGATCCTTAGTGGATCCTGGGTTTATACCAGGTTCTGAAAGTATAGGCCGGGACTGTGTGAGTGAGATCAATAGTTCATTTCCACATTTCTAGCAGCCTGTTGGCAACAATAGCCTTTAACATAGCCAAATAGTATCATTATTGTGGTCAGGAAATCCAGGCAACAACAGAGTACAACAAGGCAATACTGGCAGAGGTATTATACCTCACCATGCTGAGTAGTACAAGGCAATACTGGCAGAGTTATTATACCTCACCATGCTGAGTAGTACAAGACAATACTGGCAGACATATTATGCGCCATGCATAGTAGTATAAGACAATACTGGCAGAGCTATTATACCTCACCATGCTGAGTAGTACAAGACAATACTGGCAGACATATTATGCGCCATGCATAGTAGTATAAGACAATACTGGCAGAGTTATTATACCTCACCATGCTGAGTAGTACAAGACAATGCTGGCAGAGCTATTATACCTCACCATGCAGAGTAGAACAAGACAATACTGGCAGAGCTATTATACCTCACCATGCTGAGTAGTACAAGGCAATACTGGCAGAGCTATTATACCTCACCATGCAGAGTAGAACAAGACAATACTGGCAGAGCTATTATACCTCACCATGCTGAGTACAACAAGGCAATACTGGCAGAGGTATTATACCTCACCATGCTGAGTAGTACAAGACAATACTGGCAGAGTTATTATACCTCACCATGCAGAGTAGAACAAGACAATGCTGGCAGAGCTATTATACCTCACCATGCAGAGTAGAACAAGACAATGCTGGCAGAGTTATTATACCTCACCATGCTGAGTAGTACAAGGCAATACTGGCAGAGGTATTATACCTCACCATGCAGAGTAGAACAAGGCTATGCTGGCAGAGCTATTATACCTCACCATGCTGAGTAGTACAAGGCAATACTGGCAGAGTTATTATACCTCACCATGCTGAGTAGTACAAGACAATACTGGCAGAGTTATTATACCTCACCATGCAGAGTAGAACAAGACAATGCTGGCAGAGTTATTATACCTCACCATGCAGAGTAGTACAAGACAATACTGGCAGAGCTATTATACCTCACCATGCAGAGTAGAACAAGACAATGCTGGCAGAGCTATTATACCTCACCATGCTGAGTAGTACAAGGCAATACTGGCAGAGTTATTATACCTCACCATGCTGAGTAGTACAAGACAATACTGGCAGAGTTATTATACCTCACCATGCAGAGTAGAACAAGACAATGCTGGCAGAGTTATTATACCTCACCATGCTGAGTAGAACAAGGCAATACTGGAAGAGGTATTATACCTCACCATGCTGAGTAGTACAAGACAATACTGGCAGAGTTATTATACCTCACCATGCAGAGTAGAACAAGACAATGCTGGCAGAGCTATTATACCTCACCATGCAGAGTAGAACAAGACAATGCTGGAAGAGGTATTATACCACACCATGCTGAGTAGTACAAGACAATACTGGAAGAGGTATTATACCTCACCATGCTGAGTAGTACAAGACAATACTGGCAGAGTTATTATACCTCACCATGCTGAGTAGTACAAGACAATACTGGCAGAGGTATTATACCTCACCATGCTGAGTAGAACAAGACAATACTGGAAGAGTTATTATACCTCACCATGCTGAGTAGAACAAGACTATGCTGGCAGAGGTATTATACCTCACCATGCTGAGTAGTACAAGGCAATACTGGCAGAGGTATTATACCTCGCCATGCAGAGTAGAACAAGGCTATGCTGGCAGAGGTATTATACCTCACCATGCTGAGTAGAACAAGGCAATACTGGAAGAGGTATTATACCTCGCCATGCTGAGTAGTACAAGGCAATACTGGCAAAGCTATTATACCTCATCATACAGAGTATTACAAGGCAATACTGGCAGAGGTTTTATACCTCACCATGCTGAGTAATTCTCAATCAACATAAGGTTACATTTAGTGATCACTATTTGCTAAAATACAAACATCTCTTATCTTTGATTTAACCACAATTGAAGCAGTGGTTATTTATGAGTTTAAATAATAATTCACCATGAATTAGAAAGGTAAGAAGCACAAATTCTTACAAATTTGAAACCAGGAAGTCCAAGAAAGTGATAAAAATCAAGTTTCCTTGTCAGCATGGTAGAATACCCAAACTATTATGATTTGGAAGGAACATAGATACATGATTGAGATCTACATAGTAATGGATGCCAAGGATAATGTCTTGTTCCTAATTTTACAACGAAAAGAGATATTCAGGTCTTTTTTATTTATGAATGGCTTGATATACATATCAACATAGATTTTGTATGTGTGAGGTGACAATACCATTATGTTAATTTTGTTTTACTTATCCCTGTATTTGATCTTAAGTGATCTTCTTATTCCCAGTGATCCTCTATGTGATCCTCCCTCTGATCACTGAACCATTCTGTGACCCACTTGCTGAGTTATTCTGTGATCCATTCTGTGATCCTCTCTCAGATCTATTCTGTGATCCTCACTCTAGTTCTTTCTCTAATCCTCTCTGTGATCCTCTCTCAGATCTATTCTGTGATCCTCACTCTAGTTCTTTCTCTAATCCTCTCTGTGATCCTCTCTCAGATCCATTCTGTGATCCTCACTCAGATCCGTTCTGTGATCCTCACTCTAGTTCTTTCTCTAATCCTCTCTGTGATCCTCTCTCAGATCTATTCTGTGATCCTCACTCTAGTTCTTTCTCTAATCCTCTCTGTGATCTTTTCCCAGATCCATTCTGTGATCCTCTCACTGATCCATTCTTAGATCCTCACTTTTGTTCTTTCTCCAAGCCTCTCAATAATCCTGTCTCTGATCCTCTCAATGATCCTTTCTCTAATCCTCTCATTGATCCTTTCTCTAATCCTCTCATTAATCCTTTCTCTACTCCTCCCTGTGATCCTCTCCCTGATCCATTCTTAGATCCTCACTCTTATCCTTTCTCCAAGCCTCTCAATGATCCTTTCTCCAAGCCTCTCAATGATCCATTCTCTAAGCCTCTCAAAGATCCTTTCTCTAAGCCTCCCAATGATCAATGATCCTTTACCTAAGCCTCTCAATGATTCTTTCTCTAATCCTCTCAATGATCCTTTCACTGATCCTCTCATTGATCCTTTCTCTAAGCCTCACTCTTATCTTTTCTCTGATCCCCTCAATGATCTTTTCTGATCCTCTCAATGATCTTTTCTGATCCTCTCAATGATCCTTTCTCTAATCCTCTCATTGATCCTTTCTCTAAAATCCACAACATAAATTCTTTTTTTTCTTTTTTTTTTTTTTGTCGGACAAATCTAATACGGTGATACTTTCAAAGTGATTGATGTTTTTGGAAATATGATGCAAGGAGAGACAAGGCAGCAGTTTATGAGCACTTTTTTCACCCACACCTCTAGGACACACTCTGTAACTCACCCTCTGGACTCACCCTTAGGACTCACTTCAGCCCTTCATTATTCCCTTCGCTTGTCTTCTGAATTCTGCCTCTGCATATTCTTCTCATCTTTAAAATTGGAAAATAAAATCAGTCATTTATTGTCATATAACTGAGCTTTTAACTCACATTTTTTGAACATATAACACAAAGTGTATACTATTAAATGTATTTGTTAATGTATGTGTACTAATTTTAAGAAGAACTAATTGCTATTTTTTGCATAATGATTTTTGTAATTTTTAAACTGTACATTATATTTTGTGAGATGTTTACTTTTGAGATGATCAAATGACCAGTGTTGCATACTGATGTAAGTTGCTGTTTCAGCAGGCCACCGTCTCCATCTCCAACTCGTGCTAACCGGTCAAGTGGATCATTCCGACATGCTCCACTTCCACCAGGGTCACGGGGTGCTCCCCCTAACCCTCCAGGAGGACCGTCACGCCCAGCTCCGCCAGTGCCATCACGCCCTGGACCCTCACCCTCTCCCAGCCCCACGCCGGAGAGTGCCGCCAACTTCGCTGCTTCAGCTGCGTCAGCATTCCAGGTTCTCCCACCTCCCCTCATTCCCATGTAAGTATGCCTCCCACACATCCCACACACATCTCTTCCTTATATTTAGGATATCATTTTACTCGGGTAAAAGAAGTAGACTCTTTGCACTTTGCATTTATTACCTCCAGAGGGTGTCATTGTGTTAAGAGATTGAGAACCATGTCACTGAATGGTATTTCAAGACCAAAAAACTGTTATTTTCATAAGGGTATTGAAGATTAATACATTGATGTAATGCTGTGTGGCTATGTCTGTCAGAATGAACAGCATTTAAGCTTGGCTTGATTTTAAGGGCTTGTACAGCATATCCTTTTGTTTTAGATGTGTTTTTATGTATTAACAAAAGGAAATTGAAAAGTTGGGAAAATGAAGTAATACTGAGCATCTTGTGATAATTGGAATATTAGAAAAAAACAATGCAAAAGTACTTGTGATGATGTCATGTTGTTCAATTCAACTCCTGATGATGTCATATTGTAAGGTGCTCATTCATAAAATATGTCTGAGACTTTCACATCTTTCTGTTATCATGTTTTTTGATGAAATCTTGACATGAAATATACCAAACACGAGGGGCGGTGTATGAATATAGGTAGTATTGCAGACCTCCGGTAGAATGTTCTATAATACACTGAATCTTCAATTTATAGTGAATCTTGTTACAAAGGTGACCTCAAAAGGCTTGTGGTTTACCATCATTGTGTATCCTTTTAGAAGATCCCTTTCATATTTATTCTTTATATTTTAACTTTATTTAGGCTAAAAAAGAATGTTACTAATTTGTAAGTATGATCTTAAATTGCAAAACAACCTTTGAGAATTGCATGTGTCAAACCACTCCATACTAATTGCAGGTGTTTCACTCAATTAACTCTTTATGTATTTAAAACACTGCAGATCTGAAAACTAAAAGAAAATGCAATATTTCTATTAAAAGAGAACTTTTGAGGTTATCTTGTAATTTACTGTTTAACACATGCACTTTGTTGAGATCTAGATGTGAGATTTGTAGTTTAGATGATGTAGAAATTTAAGCTTGGTTCTCTATAAATGCTGTGTGTTGTACAATCACTCCCACATTACTGATACCGTAGTTTATGTCTTTATCTCTCATCCAGGGCCCAACAGCTTGTGTAAGTATGACCATCCCCTCACCACCCAGTATGCTGACAGTGTGTCACGTGTCTTCTCTCACTCTCTGACTTAACCACCGGAAAACATCTGGCTGGTCAATCTTAGACTTCATCTTTATTTTGGATGATCCATTGTTGTTTTTCTGTTTGAACGACCGATTCAGTTTTCTTGGACAGTATCTGTTTATTTTTAAAAAATGACAATAAAAAGGTGGGAAGATTGCAATGTCTGTGCATTATTTGATGTGGAGAGCTCTCCACGAGGACCTCTCCAGCCCCACATATGGTACAATGTGTTCTTATTTTTGCACTGTTCTTTGAATTTAGATTAGATGTTGAGTTTTGTACACCACAGAGTGGTGTATGTGCAATCATCAGTCTTATTTAGTTCTGACCATCTCATACCTCTACAGTAGTCTTATGCACTCAAATCAGATTTTAATAGATTGCAGATTTTACAAAACAACATGGCAAAATGCAAACACTCAAACATACAATACAAAACATACCTATCATCTTCACATTTTAGAACAATTATTTATTCAGACGATATGTTACAAAAAAAAAGATGTTAAATGCAAAAGAAAAATGACTTAATAATTCTAAACAAATGCACATAGTATAATCATTGATAATTGAAATTTCACACAGGTGAAATAAATGAAAATATAAAAAAGTTGTAATTATATGAAAGTCATGAATCATCTTATTAATAATGAAGCCCATTAATAATTGCATACATTATAATTTGAGTATTTCCCCTGATAAATCCATGAATATCTATTCAGCTTTCCTCACAACTAGGATAAAATGTGAAGCAATGCTTTGAATCAGACAATTACACCTGTACATCTCGTCGGACAGGGTGTAGGCGTCTTGAGATGGTCCATCAGTGATAAGATTGCTTTATATTTGTAGACGAGGAGCATCAGGACCAGGAGTTCCTCCCAGGATTCCAGACAGGCCATCCAAACAGTAAGAACACTGCTGATTGGATAATGACGACCAATTAAAACATTCCTATCAGCAAGCTTAACCAAGCTGCCATGTAAATGGTTATGGATGGAGTCTGAATGTAAGCCGCTTCCTTATTGGCTGTGTACATAGAAGTTGAAGCCAATGGAACACCGAAGTAGATATGACATAGAAAGTGGAGATATTTATTAGTAGACGTGGAACGAATCCCACAGATGCAGAAATCTAGGATCTCTTGCATATAGGACAATAGCATTTAGATTTATCATTGTCATATTCATTTACTTATCAACATATCATAGGCATATTGTTTCACTTTATGCAAGGGAATATGTAAATCATATATGGTATGAACTAAAGCACATTCCTTATATACTATTGCCATGTTGTATAGTGGTGTATGTACATTTCATTGAGATTGGAATATATACTTGTAATATAGGGAGCACACGGTGTCATGTGATTTACGTAGATTTTCATATCGTACAGCAGTGTTACAATGTCTAGCAATCAACATTACCTCTGGCACGCATACAGCTGTATGTCGGTGATATTAAGTTCCATAACATATGCATCATGAACAAACAGGGTTTGACTTTTGCTTACTTAATAATATAGATTATTTAGAGGGGCGATCTCTAACATATGTATGTCATATTGGTCAGTTGATAATATTATTAAAACAACTTGTGATTTGTTTTATTTTTACAAATTGTTTAACCCCAAAACATATGAGACAATAGAAGAGCATATGGTTTAAAGAGACAAAAGTTTTATTTATGTTTTGGTATTTCATATTTAATTGTAATATTAATATAAAAAACAATGTTATAATTAGTGATAGGGAAAAGCAAAAATAATGGTAACGTGTCTGTAAATAATTTCTTGCCATAGTATTTGTTTTATCCAAACTAGTGTTAATGTCTTGGATGTAATATTAAAGGTTAATATTTGTCTTGCCTCAGTTAAATCTTTGAATACAAAAGTTATTATTGTATAGAATGTAGCGTTGTGGTTGACATTAATGCTGCACATCCCAGACTTAGTGGCGTGACACCATTAAGGGGGATGTAGGAGGCATTGCTAGCTATAATGGAGGCTTTTATGTTCATTGTATAATTACCACATTAATAGTTGTACATTACTCAAAAATGTTATTCATTCCACCTGGAATTTGTTGATTTAATAAGATAGATATGTACAGTAATGTAGGAGTAAATCTTGATTAGTCATAACATATAATGGTGGTATGCTGTCAGGGGTCTATATTAACTGGTCACTCTGGTGGTATGTTGTCAGGGGTCTCTGTTGACTGGTCCCTGATAGTATGCTGTCAGGGGACTCTATTGACTGGTCCCTGATAGTATGCTGTCAGGGGTCTCTGTTGACTGGTCCCTGATAGTATGCTGTCAGGGGTCTCTATTGACTGGTCCCTGATGGTAAGCTGTCAGAGGTCTCTATTGACTGGTCCCTTGTGGTATGCTTTGGGGGTTGTTTTATAGACAGGCCTCTGATGGTATGCTGTCAGGGGTCTCTATTGACTGGTCCCTGGTGGTATGCTGTCAGGGGTCTCTATTGACTGGTCCCTGGTGGTATGCTGTCAGGGGTCTCTATTGACTGGTCCCTGGTGGTATGCTGTCAGGGGTCTGTATTGACTGGTCCCTTGTGGTATGCTTTAGGGGTTGTTTTATAGACAGGCCTCTGGTGGTATAGCACAATGGCTACTAGAGAAAGAGCCTTTCATTGACACTCATATTAAGTTTGTAAAATGAAATTAAATTTGAGACATTCCTTTGAATCCTACAGACATATAAGGACACCAATGTTTAAGTTATGATTACAGTTTTTGATATGTGTTTGATAATTGAATGACTGATATATAATGTTATTGTGCAGGGAGGAGGGGTGTCCTCTGGTGGTGACAAGGAGTACTATCAGCGAAGGTGCACACATTACTGTAGCTTAGTAGAGAGCATTTACAGCACACCACATTATTGATATATGTCTTGCATGAGTATAGTGTGATTGTCTTCAAAGATAATATATATATACCAATCCCACATTATCGCTTATATAAATGACAAATATGATAATGAGGAGAATATGCACTAGGAAACTGGTCACAATAGAAATAAGCTTCTTGTGTTTCCTGTCTTTTTCATCTCTGTATAATATGTCTTTTTGGTTTATGTTTGAAATGTGATTTATTTGATTTAGGTGTGGATGTAGAATTCACAGTGTGGGGGTGATTAGTTTCATCGCTGCACTAGATCTGCCACCTATCTGCATACTGTACATCTGTATAGTGTGCCTAGTGATGCTTAATAGTGCTAGATAGTGTGACGGTAATTCCAGCCTATAACATAGGTGTGCATTGACTGTGAACAATATAAGAACCATGTGATCTGCTAAATTATGAATGTTTCATAACTGGAATACTACATTTGGGTTTGGTAAAGTCCTGCTTTCTTTTGTTTGTTGCATGTCTTTCTCAAGATTTGAGATATTATATGTCATATTCGGAAACAATAATAATTTTTTTCTCTGGTGTATTCAAAACAATAAGGGCAGTTGGTGGATTGAGATGAAGGTTGCAAGACCGCAGTGTAGACAGCAATAGAACAGGGCACAACAAGGAAAGTAGCCATGATCTATATCCCTATGTTGGCTGAGCTACTTTTGATGTTGACACTCTGTATTTGTGTGTGATGTTGTATGTGTGTGCCAGTTTGTCCACCAGGTGGCACACCATTGTCAGTGTATCACCCCAGGCTCACATAAAGCTTACCTATGTCCCTCTGTAAGGATAATAACGCTTACTGGCACAAATCTTGGCACTGGCTCAGTGATATACCCTATGGCATGTGGTGGGGTATCACCTATGTACTATCACTTGTATGAGGCCAGAGTATGTCCACCTATGTGATAGTGTAATGTAAAGGTGTACATGTGTAGGCTAGCACTTTGATATGGCACCTTATTGTTATGTAGTTATTATACATGATACTCATGTGTAGGTCTGCATGTCCTTTTGAGTAACAGAATGAATCATGCTCTTGCACTTGTTTATATGACTAAACAACGTAGCGTAATTCCAAAGTATTTGGAGGCAGCTGGGAAATCAGTTTAATTAGGCAGTGGTTATTACATAATTAACAGCATGGTAACAATTGATCAAAAAAAATGTTATAAAGTTTACAGTGAAGCTGCAGTAGACTGTTGTTGTGTAAATAAACCATTATTGATGTATGCATGAGAACATATGATAACCAGAGATATGAGTGACATGACCATGTGGAGATGCTGGTGGAGGATGCCCCCACTGATCCATTGTTCTCCCCCCATCATGCCAGACAGGTGCCACTCTGCTCCTGTCATTTGTCTCTCTGTTTACTGTTGTATAGAATATGGCATTATTTATTTACATTTGTATAGAATGTTTTGTGGTGAAATATATGTTAACATTTGCGAAGAATGTAGGGACTGCAGTCTTCTGAGACAATATAACAAGTTGCTGCCAAGTAGCATTTGACAGTGTGCTAATTAGGTTGTCTACAGGACGTAAATGAACCTTTATCCATAGTATATTCCTGGATTGGGAGTGGGCTAATTGTCCATGTTTGCCAGGGACTTGATCACAAGGGTGCAGTCCCCTTATTCTAATGTACATTAGTATGAATGACAACTTCAGGTTTGGAACAGACGATAAATAATATATTGTAAACCATAATGATTAATATATCTTGTATGATACCAGATATATCACATAATTGTAAATCATGTAAGATTATGAAAACAGTCTGTAATTGTAACAGGAAACTGGGATTGCTTTTTGCAATAAGAAATACAGTGAACAAATTATCTTAGGAAACAGTATGAAAATATACAGGAGGGAAATTATGATGGAAAAGACAGGTAACAATCCTTTTATGAGAGATAAAATGTAAAGTGTGTCTCATAGATATCGAAACAAAAAAGAACAAAGAAAAGAAATGTCCTTTAATTCATAAAATTGTTATGAAAATGAAAAATAGAAATATTTGGTATTGACCAATATTAAATTTAGTAAATATTGACAAATCCAGAAATGTTACATACAGTTACATACAGCACTGATTTACTTTGTAATGATAAAGGTTAGGAAAAGAATTGACAACTTGGATTTCACTGTGAGTTATGCCTCAGTCACATTTGCACCGGGCGCCGGCCGGGCAGTAACAATCGGCCGACTTCACAGTCTGCCGGGCGCCGGGGAGTTTATCAGCAACAATCTGAGATATGCCGTAGCTGTGGTCACATTATTAAAGGGCACCGCACGGCACATGCAAGACTGAATGGCCCAGACGTCTGCAGGATATCTTAAAGACGTCTGTCTCATTGACAGACGTCTGTAGGATATCCTAAAGACGTCTTTATCATTGACAGACGTCTGAAAGACATCCTAAAGACGTCTGTCTCATTTGACAGACGTCTGAAAGACATCTTAAAGACGTCTATGATATATCGCAGGGAGCCCGTGCGATCATCTGACGATGGTCTATGAACACATGAAATAAATATAATCCTATTTTCACCGCACGATGCCACCGGCAGCCCTAAGATAATCTGCCGATGTCCCTGCGGGACACTGCCGGGACCCTGCCGTGCACTTTAAGATGATATTTGCTGATAAGACATCGGGGAAACGCCGGCAACTTTTATGTTCAAGATAAAAGTTCCCGATGACCCGCCCGACGTCTTAAAGATGCCCAATTGTGGCCGATGATCTCCCGGTGCCCGCACGGCAATCTGAAATGCCTGTCGATTTTGTAAAAAATACCCATCGGCCGGGCATCTTTACTGAAATCGGCGCAAATGTGACTGAGGTATTACATTGTGATTAATGTAGGTCTCATCAGAGTTGGGAGCATGGATTTAAGTCATACAATGTAGGCAGCTTGTTGATTAATATCATGTGTGTATATTAGAACATAGAGCTATGTTATATATGAATATATGGATGTTTCTCACTGGTACACAACTTGTACAGATAATCAATGTTACAAGTGAATAAACAGTCATTAGTACAATGATAAATGTCTTTGATTTATTATATATCACATTTCTCAAGGGAGAAAGAATTGGATGATACAGCAGTATAAAAAAAGCTTTTTAACTATGTTGACTATGTCAGCATGACTAATTCTATCAGTTTTCAACTGGGCTTTGGATTTCCTCAAGGATTTATAAAACAAAATAGAAATCATTGAGTTGTCAAGGAGGCTGCCATTTTCTTTAACGTGACAAATATCAGCCAATGAGATTTGTTTGTTTTTAGTTTGTTTGGGGTTTTACATCACTTTCAACATTATTTCAGTCATTTCGTGATGAGACCTACTTGTAGCAGATATAGTGCTGCCTCACTGAATTGTCATGTCGCAGATCCTTGACATGACAACCCACCCGGTCACAGATTTACAAGGACAACGGGTTAACCCTTTTGGCACGGGCCTCAGCTCGTATGGGAAATTGAATCATGAATTCAATCTCGGCACGGCTGGGGTTCGAACCCACAACCTTTGGATCACCACAGAGGAACTGGTGCTATTAAGCTGGCCCTCAAAACAACTATGCCACGGCCCGTGGCCCAGCCAATGAGAATCAAGATAACAAAAGGGCTAATTCTATGTCATATGCATTTTGATTGGCTAGAATTATCCCTGAAGTCTGCTTTGAAAATGTTCGCAAATTTTACTGGAAAGCATTGATTAGCAGAGCTCTTAGGCCATTTGCTACTGTTTTAATTACTGTGATGAAATATTTCGAGTATGTATACTTATGTAGTGATTTTAGTCTACAAGAATTTTGCAAATCCTCACTGCTTTATTGATATAAAATTAAATATACAAGTAATTTATCCTGAGCATTTGGCAGGGGAAATATTCTTATATAAATGATGCAGCGATCTTATTTCTATCAATCTTGATTCATAAATGTGAAAGAGTCTGACATGACGTGAAATCATAATTGATTCTAAGCTGTGGACATCAACAAAGACTATCCTTCATGTCTAAAGAAAATAGGTGAAATGAATGCAAGTGATGACAGCAGAATATTCCTGATTGTTTCCAGTGTTGAATTATTTTCTGGTTTCTGATATGTCATTCAATTATTTTAATTCATTAATAAGATTCAAATAAGACCAACAGAACAAAATTGGTTTTAAATAAGCTGGGCTAGTTATTTGTTTGTCTTGCAAGTCTTTTTGCAGGCCTTGAACCATATACAAGTTTAAAATCTGCAATATGCATATATTGATTGGAACATTGTAATGTGTTCCAATTATTTTTTATAATCCTTTTGAGATTTAAATTTGGCTCACTGTCAGTAAAGATAAGGAAAAGCTTAGACATCTCATTATCTGTGGGCTTAGGGATTTATTTGTCCGATGTTGTCTGTCTGCTGATACGATATACATTATCAATGTATATACTCGATACTGCAAGAGGGTATATGAATTTACACATTTCTTAAAAGTCATATGACAAGAAAATTGTGAAAATGTTTATATTGTGCCATAATATATTACAATACATGGACATTGCATTTCAACATGTTTTACACATTTTTATAAATGGAGTACAGAATTATAGTGGATCAAAGTGATTTGCTGGACACACCCCTTTTTATGTGGGTCAAATCAGGGCTGCTGAGATTTTGCCGGAAGTGACGCATGTTCGCCCTTCATGTTCAAAACAAACCACACCAAGCCAGTGAAAGTCTTGAGGGATTGTAATTTGTAAGTAATAACAAGAGTGTTGATAACATCTTTGAACCACTGGTGGCCAAATTAGCACATGTGGATAGTAGGTCAGATCATGTTTCACATCATAGACACTTGGATTCTGCCTGTGGTGATGGGGAAGACAGGAATACAGACAGCCACCCAGTTGGGTTTTGCAAACTTACATCTGCCTATTGAGATTATTCAGATCCCTCAAGGGACTGACTGAACTATTCTTTATCATAATGTTATGGTCAAAGTCATTTCCTTGTTGAGAAAGAAATGTTGAAATCTCAAAGTTTAGTATCATTTTTACAGAATTTCTATTTTTATTCAAAATTCCTTTGTCTGTTTGTATATAAATATTGATATATGATTTAGTTGGGTACCCACTGACATGCAATGACAGACATTAAAAAAAAACCAAACTAAACATTTCAAATGGCCATTGAAATACAACTGCAATGCATAAATAATATATAACCAGACCTCAAAATTTAGAAGTCAAAATAATTTCCAGCAATGAAACAGATCTAAAAATATGTGTTGAATGCTTTCAAGACATTCTTTTTCAATTATGTCATACGAAGTTTAGCTCTACATTACTGAATATGAATAATATTCAACCAATTGATATTGTTATTGGTCATTGGTTAACAAATAAATAAATAAGTTTTCAGTGTAAAAAAATATGGAAATATCAACTAAAAATAATTCATAGATATTTTTAAAATGTCATCTCAATGTTCCATTTAAAGTTTGAAAACCCTTAAACTCCATGCCAAAAGTGTTTTTAGGGCTAGCTAATAAGTGTCTTGAAACTGATAAGAGTAGAGCAGGCCATATTTCAGACACTACACCCAGTTAAGTCATGTTTGTTTATTTTCTTCAATTAAAGTAGGGATTGTGGGATGGGAAGCTGATGTAAATGCAGGTCTCTATTTTACAGCCTTAAGTTTTGCCATTAATCATATTTTCAATGGATGTTATTTGTGTAGAAGAAAGGACATCAGCTGTTATACATGTATAGACATAGGAGGAATATGTGTGCAGGAGATGCATGCGGGGCGCAATGACGTAGGCAGCCTGCTGACCCAGTTCTAGGTCAAGGGAGTAGGTTAATTACCCTGGGGGTTCAAAGATCTTAGATTATAGCTAAACTAAACATCAGACTGCAGAAAAAATTGTCAGATGTTTCTCAGAGGTATGAAATCTAAAGATTTCCCACTTAAAAAAATTCTTGTCATATGACTTTTAACACCAAATATTTATGTAAGAGGAAAGAGACAAAATGTCCCAAATTGGGACATTTTATAGATTACTTGGCCCATGTCGTTTTAAATCTGCATATGTCATATAAAACTAAAGGGATTTAGGCTTAAATTACAAACAGCTCGGGAGATTTAAAGTCTGTTGAAAGTCGTTAAATCTTGTTTCACAAAATCCACATCCTCAATTCTATCTATCAAACGAGCTTATCACTGTATTATGTCCTTAGATCTAATAGTGAACCTTTTTATTTATAGCTGAAAATGCTTGCTATAACAAGTGGGGTGTGTAGTTATTTCATATGGCTTCAAATTGTATATATGCAAATCACCAAACATACACATTTCTTCATTCAAATCATAGTATTATTTGCCAATAAAAAATTATTGCAATATTTAATATATTTGAAATATAGAAATTTTTATTTTATGTCATTAATACTGATAAAACAGTGAAGTACCCACGAAATTAGGGAACTACTGTATTGACACCATTTCCAAGAAGAGATCTGTGCACATGTGAGTACATGCACTTTTGGCTGATCTTGGAAAGCACAGCATGTGCACTAGTTAATCTCAGTTTAACGAGAGAGGCCACCTATTATCAGATTTGTATGAGTTATTATTTTGTTTTGCATTATTGCTTTAAATGATCATGCAGACAGGATATGAAATATGTCATATTCAATCATTTTGAAATGTGTAAACATTTGTAAAATGCTAAATATAACATGAAATTTTATTTTGTTTCAAACAGAAATACCTTTAAATAAAACCACATTGGTTTGGATAAAAACTCAATATACATAAGGAAACAATATATATGTAAGTTTCAATGTAGCCAATTTCAATTCATAACTCTGACCAAAGCCAGCCGAGGAAATGAGGGAGTGGAGTCAAGGTCCTTTTGTGACAGTAAATATTGTTTATGTTAAAAACTTAAGATTTTAATCAATCTACCATGCAGTTTACATTTACCATTCATTTTTATTTATTCATGAAACTCACATGCACAGCATTGTTTTATTGTTAAACATGTTTTTAATATTATATTTTCCTTTGATTACCTCATGTTTGTTTACTCATTTCTAGCTGTACTAACTTTTTCAACATACCTTATGAAGTAATAGGGGCAAATATTTCGTCTTTTGTCGTTTCTGACATTCATTTATGTCTGTCTGTCAAACTCTTCTCTGAATCTCTTGGGTATGGGGAATACTGAAAATATCTTTCTGGAAAAGATTTAACCCCTAAGGGACTAGGCTATCTAAAGTTTGTTGGTTGACAGGACTAACCAATTTTGGTCTGGACTAGTGTATCTACATACTAAAATAATAAAATTTATAACCATGGTAATTCAATATGCTTAATGAAATGCTGGGGTCAAAAGTACATGATTAAGGCAGTCTGACGTCATTATCATGATTACATTGTAACAAGTTGCAGCCCTTCAGAATGTTACAAATGACGTCATCAAGCCAGAACAATGGGGACGTCAACGTCCCTCCCGTCCGTTACCGGTGGTGGACGTTGCCGTTCTTCCCGTCCGTTAGGGGTTTAACCAAACCACATTATCAGGGATTTCAGAAAATTATAAATAATACTTATTATATATTATCTTGTTTAAGAAGAAAAACCTACGATTTCCTTTTTGTCCCACCTCAAAGATACCACGATTATTTTTCCCTGTTTTGGTATGCATGTCACATCTTTGCTCATCTGTCAATAACACCAATAGCCATGTTATTACTACTCTGCATTTCACAAGTAGTATTCAATTATTACCTTTGCAGTCATTGCCCTGTTTTTGATCTCAATCAAAATTTGGAAATCCCCGAGTCATTAATACTTGCCTTGCTCACAAAAATATCATCAAATCTGAATTGACCAATTATATTAGGTAGAAAATACATGGAAGAGATGTCAATTGCAACTGTCTCAGAAAGTTGAAACATATACATCTTGAAGCTGTGGTTTGCTAGTCGGTGATTTCAATACGGGATAGAAATACATCAAGTGTATATCTTTATTACAGATTATGTTTCAGTGAATATGATCATGATTTAAAGGTCCTTGTTTTACACGGAAAAATCTAGCTCAATTGTGAACATTTTCATGGTGTGAAATGTATTCTCATGCACCACCAGCATTATAAATATTCATTTGTCACAACCAGTTGACAATTGTTATCAAAATCAGTTGACACTGTTTTGTAATGAACGTAAAGAAGTTCTAATGGGTATATTAACATGGGCATTATGTTATGTTAATTTGGACAAAGAGCCATGCACAAGTTACAGCTGAAATTCATATGCATGCTACAGGCTGGAGTGATACATGTTATGATTTGTTCAATAATCTTGAATACATACCTGTACATAGCACAGGGTCCAGTATGAGTCAGGTCAGCATGCTATTATTCCAACAGTATTAGTTACCATGTGCTCACTCTGAAATTTTACATTGGTTGCCATCTTGAAAATGATGCTGCCATCGATCTTGAAAGTGATATTAAACTCAGTACGTTATGTGCCAGTAAGGTGTGTTATGATAAGCATTTCAGTCGTGGGCAATAGAATTATGCAGGTTTGATCATAAATATTTCTGACATCACCCCCATCATTGTGATTATCCTTACTTTATTGAAACCGATTACAACATTAATCTGCCAATACTATTGCACCATGACATGCACAAAATATCCTCCAGTGTTTTACGAGGTATCCTTGACAGTTAAGGATGGGTGGTAGAGTGCTACTGCAGGCGTGGCATGGAAATAGTAGTAAAAATAGCAAAACTGAACAAATATTCCCACAGAATGTAGGAAAAATCTAAATCGTGTTTAAGTTGTGTGTAACATTATATATATGATATGTAAGGTGAAGAAGTATGGTGAAGTCAAAGGTATTGCACATGATTCATATGCCTTTACTCATTTGCAAGGTGACACTTGTTTTGGATAGAGTTAGAGTCTCACTCTGGTAGCATATTTCCATTCAAAGGAATACCTATCAGTGCCCCGGTTTCATCTTGCTGGATTTCTATCTTGAAATATGAATCAGGTCTTAGATGTCACAAACAACTTACAAACAACTTATTATTGCAATGTAATAATATTAAAAATATTCTGCTTCTATGGCTCGAGAAGAATATAAATCCTTGTATATGTATATTTTCCTAGCAACAGTCTAAATATCTAGTGGATTAGATAGAATATCATTCAGATGTTTGGCAGTATTACTTTCAGAACAGATCAAATGAAGTCTGATAAAATATGCTAATATCCTTTATATGATTATATGGTGGATGTTGATGGTTGTTGGTTGATAACGGCAAAAAAATTACGTACTGGCCAATAAAGCTGTACTGATCATTGCGATATGTAATGCTTGTGGATATTGCGATATGTAATGCTTGTGGACATTGCGATATGTAATGCTTGTGGTCATTTTCTGAAAATACCTGAAATTGATATATAAATTGTTCTTTCCCAGAGCAGACTTGGGCAGATAATTATTTTGGCCAATCAAAATGCATGTTACATATTGAATACAGTCAAAACGTTTGTTATCTCGATTATCATTTCCCGATATTTATCCAGTTATTCAGAATGGCAGTCTCCGTGACAACTCAGTGAAAGCAATTAGATTTATTCAAGAAATATTAATATTTTGAAAAAGATAATTGGCCCCAAAAATACAACCTCTTACATACTGATAGCTGAGAGCTCGAAGTTGAAGAATAGACAAAATGACAGCAGACTTCTCCTCCTTCACTGCAGAAACTATCATACTGAAATTAGTCAGCTATTAAGCCTACATATAACATACCTATTTCACCTCTAGATATCTGTCCTTGGTTTCAACTCCTGATATCTGTCCTGAGTTTCGACTCCAGATATCTGTCCTGAGTCAATGAAGTGCTAAATTACTCATCAACCACTTCAAAATCTAATACAAAATGGAATATATATATATATATATATATATATATATATATATATATATATATATATATATATATATATATATATATATATATATATATTCCATATATAAATATTCCATTTTGTATTGCCTTGGATTAAGAGACGAAATCGTGATTTTTCTACCATCCAAGACTTTTCTTACCAATTCAACCCAACCTTTATTCAAACGATTAATGGTCCATTCCTTCTTGAAGTATATTGCTCCCCGCAATACAGAGACTGGGCCAGAGCAGAATACAATGGATTACTTGCGGCATCACGTGGCACATCTCCAAATGCCACTCTAGATATATTGGGTGATTTTGAATAGACATGCAACAGGTCAATGCCCTCGAATAGCTGATTAAACTGTAATGATAACTGCACAGCATTTTATTACACAAATGAAAATAGTTTTATTTCACATAAATGAAGCCAGGTTCATAAGAAATGCGTGACTATATATAATCTTAATTGTTAGTGCTTCAGGGCATTAATCTTAGTTGTCAGGATGCATGATGGGTGTAGGTTTCCCTGTCTGCAGCAGCAGCTGGTACAGAGGATGAGCAGGCATCTTACTGAGGAAGCAGTGGGTGGTAAAATACATACAATGCTAATTGGGCACATCACCATCTACCAGTGAGATATTAATGGTGCTTCATGAGGAGAAAACATATACCCCGCGGAGCAAGTACGTCTGAGCGGATCATGTTGATGGTCCAGGGATAACGATGCAGTAAATGCGGACGGCACATTATACCTGTAGAGTACGCTATAATAATCCTCAATATATCAGATCCACATCCGCTCATGCATTGTCTAGTTTTTGTTGCAGAATTGTGATTGGATTTGCAATGTATGTGCGTGTTACTGAAGACATATACATAAATATATGGGCAGATTACTAAGAGAACGCCATTGCTTAAAGTCCACAGCTGTAAACTGAATCTGTCGCGTTGATGGTGTACTCTTTGTGCTTTATTTTATCCCCAACGGGCATATTATATATACAAATGTATGATATTGCAGATATTACATATAATACCTTAACTATGGATATACTTGATAAATATGTGAGCTTCTATGGTTTATATATGGGGCCTTGCAACCAGGATTTTGATGTCCTTTTTCTTTTCTCTGCAAGAAATAAAACGGTTTAAGTTTGCATGGTACAAAATAGTTAACATGACAATGTGATAAAAAAGATAACCTTATAAAAACCTGTACTCGTGTTCTATAACCCCTTGTCATTAAATTGTTATCGTTACGTGATAATAATGTTACAATTCATATGATTCCTAAAACGACACCCAAAACGACATTGTGCTGTGACAGGTGAAAGGTGTGCTTATATACAAGTACCTGTATACAGCATGATGAATGAATATAAACAGGGCTTTGTCCTTGATTTCATACAATGGGGCATGTGATCCATTGATTTATGTACGAGATTATACGAAACCAGGTCTTACACCATATAATTCAGAGGCTATAATCTTGCTTTATACAGAGAAGGTAGTTCAAGCACAAAACATAGATTCCAACAAAAAACTGAAGAAATATTGGAACAAATATGTGTGTTTATAACTACAAAAAATGGGTGCCATCTTAAGATAATTAAGACAATTAAAAGGACAAATACAAAATAATAGTGTTTTTATGGCATGACAAATCACAGACATTACTCATCTATGTCATGTATCAGTACTTGTGTTTTCGGTTATATTATAGTCTTTCTGTCTGAATGGCAGTTTACATTTCAGTTTACATTAGAAACAGGTTTGGATTCCTGAGAATGGCAAGATGGTAGCGGTGGTGACTATGACTATGATGATGGTGTCCTGATGTACAGGATCCCGGCTCATTTAGCCACAGTATGCTACATCTATCACAGTGCATTCTGTGACCATTGACATCATCAGGACCTTGACAGAATATCTAACATGCTTTAAAATCCTCATTATCTTGTCAGGGAGCAGTCAGTCATCACTCGTTCTGCTTGATCCTGAACCAGAATCGCTGATGCAATCGGTGAGAGACAGTCTTCATCTTTGAGGTGAATAGCCTTTGGGTCCAAACCTGATTGCCCAGGTATACTAGTAGCAGAACAAAACAAGATGCTTTTAATTGTGCCGAAGCAATCATCTGCTCCTGGTCAGGGCTAAAATGTTCAAAGATAGAAGTATGACTCTGGCCATAGACACTATAGTACAGATGGCATTGAGCACAGCACACCAAAGCTACTTGGGCAATCTCATTATCTGTCCGCTAGTATGACCCTTGCTTGTTCAACAACTCTGTACTGAATAGAGCATGAACAATGTGGTTCAGAATGTGATTCATTTCAACCATTGTCTTTCTCAGGTAATATGGCCAGTCCTAACACTCCCCTTAATAGAATGGAGAGAATAGTGATCAGTTCATATACCCCTGATATACATGGAGAACAATAAAACCAGCTCATACACTGCCTTATGTTTAATGGAGAGTGATAACACCAGTACAAACACTCCTTTATGTTTAATGGAGAGTAATAAAATCAATCCATACACTGCCTCATGTTTAATGGAGAGCAATATGACCAGTTCATACACTGCCTCATGTTTAATGGAGAGCAATATGACCAGTTCATACACTGCCTCATGTTTAATGGAGAGCAATATGACCAGTTCATACACTGCCTCATGTTTAATGGAGAGCAATATGACCAGTTCATACACTGCCTCATGTTTAATGGAGAGCAATATGACCAGTTCATACACTGCCTCATGTTTAATGGAGAGCAATATGACCAGTTCATACACTGCCTCATGTTTAATGGAGAGCAATATGACCAGTTCATACACTGCCTCATGTTTAATGGAGAGCAATATGAGCAGTTCATACACCTTGTAGTATGTCGTGATTCATCAAGATTCGAGTGCAAGTCAAATAGGTATAAGCTTTTATACAAAGGTTCAATAAATAAATTACTTGTTCTACTTAATCCCGTCCTGAAAACAAAGTGCTCATCTGTCAAATGTAATAAATTTATGTAATAAATTTATTCATATTAAGTGTATTTTGAGACAAATGAATACAAACTTGTCCCTAGAAAATGATATTAACCTATATTGTTCCCTGACGCCAGTGATAGAATTTAGGTCACCAAGCTCACATCACAGAAAAGGTTTTTCATAATTTTGTGTTGGGTATTTCCAAATCCATATATAAAACCTAGTGATGCACAAGAGATTTCTCTTTTAACCTTATTATCACAAAGGACCTACTGCAATGTAGATATGGAACAGACAAACCCAGCGGGACATCATTATAATTGACAGAGAATGAGTAAGACACAATACTAGGTCGATATATACAACTTGAGGCCTTCTTTGACATTTGATTGACTACAAAGAACATGGAGTTCTATATACACATCAAAACCGAATAAACTATACATACACTTGAATATAGAATAGATCCATCATACATACCAAATTTTACATTAGTTAGCCAATGTCCACCACCTGCTAAAGCGACCACACTCTGTGACTCTAACATATTATGGTGTCCATCATAGATCAAGGTATCCATTATATTATATCGTGCTGTACTCCAGGAAGTTGCAATGTATATTTATTTTATTGCCTATATTCCAATTTTAGCTTCACGGATACCAGCGCCGCCTCAACGCATGATCATAATTTGTACTTGAGGTGAAGTGACAGATGATTGAAGCATGCATGTCCATATGCTGGTGCACCATTGTTTATTTAGGGGATGTGATAGATGGTTGAATCATGGACGTCCATATGCTGGTGCACCAGTGTTTATTTAGGTGAAGTGGCAGATGATTGAATCATGCATGTCCATATATTGGTGCACCAGTGTTTATTTAGGTGAAGTGGCAGATGATTGAATCATGCATGTCCATGTGTTGGTGCACCAGTGAGTAACTCGAGGTGAAGTCTCATAACACATTATTACAAACATAAAAAATAACTTTGCTATAGGGCTTAAAATTAAAGGTCATTTCAGTCCTATGTCTTCAAATCGTACTGTTACAACAGATGCTTTTTGTTTTGTCTTACTTTTGCCCCCAGACTTTGAATCATCTCCAGGAACTGCTCTGGGTTCCTCCACGATTCCTCCATTGTGTATGGCAGTTCCATTACAGTTCTCAGCACGTGGATTGTGAGCAATGACCTTGACCCTAATTTCGGCAGGGTTACCAGATATTGACGGTTCAGCAGATACATTTTTAAGATAACGGGCATGCTCCTTGTCATCTGACCACAGTCCCGGGGTTCGGACTGAAGCGCCCCGTGGCGGCGGGGAAGTGCACTCCTTGAGGTCATTCTCGCTGGTCTCACTTATAGTAGACATGGCGATACTACATGCACCATGGGTTCGCGAGTGACCGTCATCCACCAACATCGAACTCTCTCTACAATTCAATGAACATACATTTATTCTCCACTTGAATTGCACATACATCTTCGGCAAAAAGGTCACAAGAAAGTATTAACCTCATAACCTACGCACCTTGTACCCTCATAACCTACTCCTCTTGTTCCCTCATGACCTACGCCCCTTGTACCCTCATACCCTACTCCCCTTGTACCCTCATATGCCTCATAACCTACGCCCTTTGTACCCTCATAACCTACTCCTCTTGTACCCTCATAACCTACTCATCTCGTACCCTCATAACCTACGCCCCTTGTACCCTCATATCCCTAAAAACCTACTCCTCTTGTACCCTCATAACCTACTCCTCTCGTACCCTCATAACCTACTCCTCTCGTACCCTCATAACCTACGCCCCTTGTACCCTCATATCCCTAATAACCTACACCCTTTGTACCCTCATAACCTACTCCTCGTGTACCCTCATAACCCACTCCTCTCGTACCCTCATAACCTACTCCTCTTGTACCCTCATAACCTACTCCTCGTGTACCCTCATAACCTACTCTTCGTGTACCCTCATAACCTACTCCTCGTGTACCCTCATAACCTACTCCTCTTGTACCCTCATAACCTACTCCTCTTATAGCTGCTGATTAATGCTGATGGTACCTGCTGAAACCACCTGATGTTTGCTGATTCATCCCATATGGTACTTACTCGCCCTGTTCCCCTTGTCTGACATGTGTCTCTTTGTCTCGCCTGTCCAGGTAGGCCACCCTTAACCTCAGCAGGCAGATGATGGCTATGACTATGGTAGGGAAGCCGAATACAGCTGCAGATACTGCGATCAGAAGGTCGTTGTCTCGAGGACCGGCATAGTTACGGGGGTCTGAGAAAGAATTAAAATATGACATTTAACAATCTTCAAAAAGTGAAATAACATGCATGTCAGATCTGCCTCAGCTGTGGTATCAAAGATAAATCATCGGGTTAGATATTTTCCTCAGTTTAATATATTTATACCATGTAACGTGTGTTCTTTTATTCAAATATCGGCTGAAAACAGCTGTCACTAAACCCATGTCATATCTCAGAATATTAAGATTTAAAACATTTGTATTCAGTATATCTCACAACATTATTTTGTCCATTGTCTGAGGAAGAAGACAAAAAATATATCCTGAATTTGCTGTTCACCCCGTTGTGATTGATAGTTGTCATGGAGATAGGCCATTGTCTGAACCATTTACTTGAGCCTGACATAACAGGAAATTAACTAATTTTTCTCATCCAGCCAATATATGGATTAGTCAAACTTTTTTATTTTTTAAATGACGTATTGAAATTCTTGAAAAAGTATAAATTGAGTCTGATATCATCTCTATATTTCTCTAAAAGCTGTGATCAATGAATTATTGATTTAAAAATATATGGTGATGCAATAAGAGGAAGGTACAATTTCACTGCTGTGTAAGAATGTCGTTTTATCTTCCACTGAATATAGTTGCTTATTCTTCAAGTTAATCATAATATGGGGATTACAAGGTCATCTTTCAAGTTTTATTTGTATTGGATGAATTGTTTCCATTTTTTTGTAAATGTCGCTTTTGCATTATGCTGATGGTAAATTAACCAACTCAGAACAATTATTGGCCTTGTTTTGATCTGTTTGCCATATACACATTTTGATATACCCCTAACAGTTATAAATCGTTTCTTGTTTACAGTCCATGTTTGCATTAAACAGGAATATATGAATAGATTTGAAATAGTAACGGATACGGCCCAGCCTCAAAGCAGGTGTCAGATATATTCCACGGTATATACCACCTATCAAGATGGGACAAAACTTAGCAGGTCTTGCATGAACAACATGCACTGATAGCAATGCACTGATGGCAATACCCATACAAGCAAAGTCCATAAAATGTTACTTCCCTAACAGGAGAACCAAATAAAACACATTTCACAATAGAAGCGAAGAAATAAGCGAATATGTGACCAGAATGTATATGTGACCAGAACAAGGACTAAAGATATATTTAGTGCATGTGCAGAAACAAAAGTATGAATGTGAGCAGATGTGAGCAGAGATACAAGCAACAGCATCTTGCATGACTGGCATTAAATTTGCAGTCCAAAAAGCTTTCATAGCAATTCATTACTTCACATCCTCTGGAAATTGATCCTTGGAAATATGCTTATGGTTTATATTGACGTCTTTTACCAGTTGACCTCACTGCGGAATGTAATTGTATGAAATGCTATAATGAAGACAAAGTGGTTTTCCATATTGTTCTCCCTGCCAATGTGAAAGTATTGGTAAAGCAATGTGCATTGTTTCAAACATATTCGTAACATGTTCAGTTATTGTCTCCCCCAATGAAAAGCAAACATATTTTACCACATAATCAAAATTATATGATTAGAACTGATTCACTTATATAATGGCATTCTGTTGAGCATCCAGATGTTGTAAAAATCTTATATTTGGAATGGCCTTTTTGATCATCCTTTTGGGTGTTGCGTAGAATATGACCAGCATCAAGATATTCTTGTATTGTATTAGTATATCTTTATTGTATATGAAGTAGGGAGAACAACTTCTGGATACTTTTGGTTTTGAAAACTGTAATTCTGTGCATTTTTATGGCCAAAAGGCAAATTCGTTTAAAACCAATTAATTACTTAATAAAATAACAACAACATATATATTGCTTTAATGTAATTGTGTATATTATTATGGTAGGAAAAGTTCTTTGCCTCATTCAGAATGTTTATCCTGATTTTTGTCAATCCAACCTTGGCCAAACCTCTCCAGCAGGAAACAATTTATATTGTAGAATATGTCCCCCCTCTATCTCCTTGCCATGGAGTTTGTCTTCCTTTCTGCCTCCTCACAAAATCTCATCTATTTGAATCCGCATTTAACATATGATAATAAAACCTCTCTATGTAATGTGATACCATTGCATATGTTGAGATCCCAGGCACCGCGTAATGGCTACACGCACTCTAATTGATATCAATGTCATGTCATCAGAAGACAAAGAAGACAACACATATTTTAAAGCCTCTGTACAATTACGATATCATTACAATGGCTACAATAAGAGATCAATGTCCAAGAACAATGAAGATATCCTTTCAGTTGATAAATTACTTCAGTGATTCAACGTACAGAAACTCAAGATAATGATATTGCATTGGAAGTCAAGCCTCATGGATATATTCATGAAATAGGTAGAGGTCCTTACACATAACCTAGACCTGTTTCTCTACCTCATATAGATTTAAAAAGCGCTAATGACCATACATGAATTATCTACAGGATTGGGATGTCTCATATATTAAGTAAGAATAGCACAAGCCTACCTGGTTGCCACGGAATATCGGTGTCGTTAGACCCTGAAATTAAACAACAAAGTTATATTAGTCAAGTAACATATGTTTAATGCAAGCAACATTCATGATGTTTAATCAGTATATGTTTGATGCAAGCAACATTCATGATGTTTAATCAGTATATGTTTAATGCAAGCAACATTCATGATGTTTAATCAGTATATGTTTAATGCAAGCAACATTCATGATGTTTAATCAGTATATGTCTGATGCAAGCAACATTCATGATGTTTAATCAGTTTGTATTTGATGCAAGCAACATTCATGATGTTTAATCAGCATATGTTTGATGCAAGCAACATTCATGATGTTTAATCAGTATATGTTTGATGCAAGCAACATTCATTATTTCCCACGCACTTTTTTTACTTACACAAGGAAAATTGCACTCAACGAAACTGAATTTACACTCATCTAATATGTAATCGTTTAGGTCAGATAAAAACGTTGCAAGCTAGGATTAATTACTGTCAGCCAACATTTACTTTGGGCAATCTTGCTCAAACATATCTACGAATGCCACGGGTTGTGGGGGAGTTGGTTTGAGAGCAAGCTAATAAGCACCAGTTCCACCAGTGATGATTCAAAGGTCGTGGGTTCAATTCCCGTTCATGATGGTATAGCACTCACGTTGCAATTTATCATGTGCTTTGAGCCTTACATCTAGGCGGTTAACTCATCAGTAAATGTTGAACAAAACCTAAAACCCCATCCATGCACATACACACACACGCACACACACACGCACACACTGATGCAGAGTAGTTGCAAATGTACTTCACAGCGGACAAGCATGTTATATTAGGACTAACTGATACCCGGAGTGGCGTCCCTGAGACCCTTACTCTAAATTAATAATCAGGCGTTTTTCTTCTGGAACTAATTAATTATGCCCTGATTGAGGATAAGATACAAATGCGTACATATTGAAGAAAGATAAAAAAATGAACCTCTTTTGTCATATAATAAAATTAGTAAAGTGTTCATCAGCTTCAATGTCATTATTATACCATTGGTCACGATGATTACTAATATATGTTTACTCTGCTAAACAGAGGTAGCATCGACTACCTCTGTTCAAAGTCTTAGGCCCTCAAGAAGAGATTTGGGTGCATTATTCGACTAAATTAGAGACTCTATGTATTCAGTGCTTTCACAGCTTGGCTACATCACAAACGATTTACCCGGTAACACAAAATGCGTGAATGCTTTCTCCGCTCTTCCCAATAAATCAATGCTCTTCCAAGGAATCAATGTTGCCATAATGAAATATAATAGTTCTGATATAAGATCGTCTAACATTTTGGTGTAATCAAATATCTTCTTGGAACCTTTTACTCTAGTTTCTTGGGACGGAAAGGTACGATAATGACACAATTGTATTCATTAACTTATCATAATAAGACAAAGAAATGTTTTATTGTCAAGTTTCTATAGTGTTCTTGCCAAGCTCACTTTTCAGAGATTGATGGGAAGTACATATTATATAAGTAGTAAGTAGCTGATCATTGTTTTTTTCTGAAAAATCCTTCAAATGGCTTCCTAAATGATCATTTACAGGTCGAGAACAGTCAATGTGGTAAAATGAGGAACCCAATATTGGGGCTGAGAAAAAGAAAAATGAAAATTATGTCTCTTAACACACTTTGCAACCAAAAAGTTGTTGTCCTTTGTCCTTTGTCTCTTTTAAGGGGAAGAATATTTTCCTGACAAATTGAAAATCCTTTGCCAGAGAAGAATTGAACAAACAATAAATTCAGCCAGTCATAATGCAAGTTACACATGGAAATTGGCCCCAACTTTCGTTATCATCTCAATTCTCATTGGCTGCTGGTATTTGTCATGTGGTAGCCTCCTTGACCTCGACAACTCAGTGATAGCTATTTTTTTCAAATATAAAATATGGAAAAAAAATCTAAGCCCAAAGTGAAATAGGTAGAATTGATCCCCTGAATATACATCTTACCCACTAACAGCTGAGAACTCTGACCAGTAGTTTCAGAGAAGATTGAAATTAATGGATAGACAGAATGACAGAAAATCTGTCCCCCTCACTGCCGAAGCTATGCTGATTATGTCAGATTATGTCAGCATAGCTAGAAGTAACATGTTTAAGTTCATTAATTATATAATTAGTGGGGAATACCAAAATTAATGATTTACCTGAATGTATTAATCAACTCTAGATAGGAACCGCATAATAACATAATTAATGTACCAATAGACTGTCAACAATTGCAATTACCGGCTTTGTTATGGGAATGTTTACTAGGATGTAAACCAACGGAAAACCTTGGGAACAAGCTATCTCAATTTCCCAAATATATAATTACCAAATCTACTACAGATTTTTTTTCTCTCAGTATTCTATATGTTCGGCTGTGCATGATATTCTGAGCACCTTTGCCTGCTATATAATGAGCACTGAGCAGAGGTGTTACTGAGCTCAACTGGATGTCACCTCAGATCCCATTATCGCCCACAGAGAGACTTGTCAAAACATAAAAGAAATGAAGTGAAATGAAGCAGGAGGCGTCCACTATCTTTACCACATGCTGGCAACAGTAATGGTTGAATATCTGCTAATATCAACGTTTTATGAAGAGTAAATCAGATACATAATATCTGACATATTAACATATTAACAGTTTTGTTATTCAGGACGCCTCACACGTTTATTTATTTTTTTAAATATTTGACACTATTGACCACACCTAATCACATCCTAATTATCTATTGAAATTGTTAAAAAGGATGTTTTCATTGACACTGATGCCAAACATATGATACAGTTGATTTCAACCTTGCTAACTCGATTCACTGGAATTTATGAGCCAATTTTACAAAATACAAAATTTAATATAAGTAATATGAATGGTACCATCCAATATTGATGTTTCGCTGAACATTTGTCAGATAGCTGAGTTTTTTTCTCAACATTCATGACATAGTGTTCATTGGAAAGGTTACACATTGTGATGCTGCACCATATATTTCAAGGTGACCTCACATTCTCATCACTGTACGAGTCAATAAAATAAGGACTTCTCATAAACACAATGTACTAATATGATGACTTGGACTTGAAGAGATACTATTGTCAATATGGGGAACTATATTTCGTTTTCATTTATATTCGGTGGATGACATTTTGTGGATGATTGATAGATAAACATGAGGTCCTCCAGGTCATGTATAAAGGCGCCCCCTAGCGTAAGGAGGACACCTCATCCACGTGGTCTGTCGGTCACCGTCATACGGTTGTCAAAGCAGCTTGTGGCGTTTTGTCTCACCACTCTGCGAACTAATGTTTCTGTCTGATACAAGGCACCTGTGGCAGATGACATGCCATCCATCCACTCTATAAATACAACCCACCATTTATAGTAAGGTGGTCACATGTCGGAGAAAAAATATTTATTGATATATATATATTTGGTGTCTTTTTTGTTTTTTATCCACCTTTTCAGCACAATTGGGCTTAATATCACTTCAGATAGAATTTAGCCAAAATGACTCAACAGCCTGCCCTTTTTATATTGTCACAAAGGAATGGTGATGCGGTCCAACATTTTCGTCAGTTTGGAAGAAACTCCTTTACACTGAGATTGGTATATATAGGAACATCCTGATCTTTCCGACGACACGTGCTGCAAATATTACAGTTTCTTCATTTCTGATTGTGGGGAGACCAACAAGGTGACCATTTCCAAGGTACATGTGACAAAGGTATGAGTTAATGTCTCAGCTGTTTTCTCCCCTAGACATTGTCTGATGTCTGCCAATGTGATAATGTCTAATGTGATAATGTCCTTTTTTGCACATTAGGACCTATTGAGAAACGATGACTGTGTGGCATCTTTCCATATGCACAGCTCTTTAATTTTAATAAATACTCTACAGTCTAGTTCTTCTAATTTACATTTTTATACCAAGCATTATGTGAAATATTCACATCCATATTATATCTTGACATTACAAACCTCCAATTATCACCCATCACTGGATGTTGGACATACCCATATTTGTTCTAGTTTTTACTACCACATTTATGGACTCTAGAGCCATTAAAAAAAGTCAATGCATCTCTTAGACATCCATAATTTGATAGGAATACTATCAGTCATGTGATGCAGCAATCTACAATGTGTTGTCGAGTCAATCAATACTTTCACAGAGTAACCAAGTTCAGTAGGGGTGTAAAGTTGCTAATTGGATCAGTCAATCATGGCTGCTTTGTCATATTTGGACACTTATCTTGAGTGTTATCCTCTATCAAAGTCCTGTCTGATTTACCCAAGTATTGAACTGTATATAATACACGGCACTGAATGCCAGCATCGTGCCAATATGCCATTAAATTCCATCCATTAATTTTTATAGCCAGAAAGCCACTTCCATTTTTAAGCCTCTTATTTAAAATTGAATTGAATGTTTGGACTTGGATGGGAGAGCAGCCATGTTTGCTGGCAGCAGGAGCATATGGCTGGCTGCAACGTCTCCACTCACCACCGCTTAGTTAGTTATGCTTCAAGTTTCTCATCTCAGTGGGAAAAAAACATAAGTGATACAAATACACAGGTTGTCACACACTTTGTTCAGAACTCAGTCACGACTTATATCTCTATACCCAAAGCCATCGGTAAAATAGACATGAAATCCACTGTTTCTAGAAACACGGCGCACTTCCCATCATATTGAAGTTTCCCTAGTAAATGAACTCGACCTCCGGCGATTGACTGTTGCAGTTCTGACCCATGTCACTATCGTTCCATCTACATCTTCATCTATAAGTTTACTCGGCAAAACCAATTGGCATCCCACCGAGAGTGCAAGGTTGCACTAAGGGGTGCAGCTGGTACACACCAACTGCTTGTTGCCAACCTTTATACTCTGGCTAGGGAGTTTCTGAAGGATGCCGAGCTACCTGGTTCCAATGTAGTTAATTGAGGGGGAAGATTATTCCAGTCGGTCACTGTCCTTGGAAAATAGCTGTATTTATAAGGGTCACAGCTTGTCGCCATTTCGATATAGCGATTTCCATGGTTTTTCCGTGTAGGAGCTGATTTCATTTTGACATGTTCTGGAAGTTTTAAAGCTATTTCACCATGTATAGCCTTGAATAATAAAACCAGCCTCTGTGTCCTTCTTCTCCCTGCTAGTGAATCCCATTTTAGGTCTTCCAGGATTTTTGTTACAGTGCCTGTTTCTCTCTTCCAGTTGCCCGACACAAATCTAGCAGCTCGTCTTTGAACTGATTCTATGCGGTCTATGTCTTTTTTAGGTAAGGGTCCCACACACTTGATGCATATTCTAAGTGAGGGCGCACAAGTGTATTGTAGGCAGCCTCTTTAATATTTCCTGGGCACATATTGAAATTTCTTCTTACGAATCCAAGTACTTGATTTGCTTTGCAGACAATGTTGTTGATATGTTCATCCCATTTCATATTTGTTTGGAGCTCAACTCCCAGGTAGGGATGATGTTCAACATGTTGCAAGATGTGACCATTTAATGTATATTTTCTTGTATCAGGAGCTTGGATTTTTTTCTTGCTACTCAGGGTGTAGCATTTCTGAGCATTGAAGTCCATTTGCCACTCACATGACCATTCCTCCAGTATATTTAGGTCTTCTTGCAGTTTTACTGCATCATCGTCATCTTCAGCTATTCTATATAGGAGGCTGTCATCAGCAAAGAGCCTTATGTTTGAATATTTTAGCTTCTCTCCAATGTCATTAATGTAGAGTAGAAATAGTATTGGTCCAAGTACTGTACCCTGAGGCACTCCAGATTTAACATGGACAGGGTCAGATTCATCACCGTCAATAACTACCCTCTGTTCACGGTTTGTAAGCCAGTTTTTTATCCATGAACCGACCTGCCCTGAAATTCCATAATGCTCGAGCTTGTGATTCAGCCGTTCGTGGCAGACTGTGCCAAAGGCTTTACTACAGTCGAGAATGAGCATGTCAACATTTTGGCCATCATTTCTAGCCTTGAGTATATCCTGTAAGGTTGTGATTAACTGAGTTTCACACGAGTGGCCTGTCCTGAATCCATGCTGAAAATTTACCAGGATATTATAAAGTTCGCAGGGATTCATCATGTGTCTGACAATTATATGCTCCAAAATCTTACAGGGGACAGATGTCAAAGAAACTGGCCTGTAGTTTGCGGCACAACTTTTATAGTCATAATGTATAAAAATAAAAATCTGTGTGAATTCTGTAGTGTTTTTTCTTCAGTTTTTTACCCGATATCACACGTGACAACGTGAAATGGCATTTGGAAGAGTCCAAGTGATGACTTCATGGAAACACAAAGGGAGAATCTTCATATGACGTCAGAAGGACCACAACGTTGTTGAGCTTCAGATCGTTGCTGTCACTCCCGTGAATAAACTGACCCACTTTCACCTGATTGTACAAACTCGTAAACAATGGCGAAACGATGCTGAGATCAAGAAAAAACAAAGAAATATTTTCAAACAGGGCTGACATCTTAATTGATTTAAACCGTACATAATTCTTTGATTGTTAGTTGCCGGAAGTCGAGTTCTTACAGAGTCGGGACATAAATTGGATGGGCAGTGCGTGATGTTTCTGGAAACAGTGGATTTCAAGTCCTTTTTGACGATGTCTTTGGGTATAGGTCAAAATAAACCAAATAATCAACCTCATAACTCAAACATTTGTCAAACATATGGAGTTGGATAAACGGACAAGGTGTCCCGTTGTCGCTACTGTTATGTCATACCGGTTAACAAGAAAGTCTTTTTAAAAAAAAAAGAATTTCCTTTTCGAAAATGATATTTATATTTTCTCATCATTTTGAAGTTGCCGTAAATGTAGACTACAGTGACTGGAAACTGTCTGAAACTGGCAGTTGAAACTCGGACATTTTTAAGACAGTCAAACATATAGCATACCTTTCTTTTGTGCATATAATTATTAATTTTCATATATTCTACATTTGCAAAAAATATTTAAATTCTATGTTTATTTATGCAGTTGAGATGTCCACCAGTCTGTGACACTGACTGGCAGGTCTGTGATCTGCAGGCCCCTCAGAAGTACATATCGCTCCAAAATTCTGTGTTATAATACCCACCACTAATTGCAATTGAGCTGAATGTTGTGTCTCACATGTCATCTTGTAATTCCACTGTCTTTCAAAATGTTAGAAGTGTTAATTTGTTTTCATGGCACAAGAGAAAGTCCCAACCACTCTCTGTCTCTGTCCTGTATATAAAAGTAGTGATATCGCTCTGGCTGCCTGTGGTGGAGGTTGAGACATGTGTGACCTGAACCCTGGATCTGCACCCTGCAGTGTTGAAATTCAACACTGCTATAGATTTGTGACATGTGTACACACAGAGATCAGCTGGACTGGCTGACCGTGGGGTTTACTATCATAAAACAGTGTATCATTTTCTTATTGCATCACCCCATAGTAAGGGTATCATTTTAAACTTTGTATCATCCCTAAATCAGGATATCAAAATTTAAGTCAGTCATAAATCAGGTTCTGGGTTTTTCAATTCCATCCCAGCCTCCACGGGTTAAAGTTATGAGAGTATCCCCCCTGGATATTTATACTATGCCTCTTGTCGTCTCTGTTTGCTTAGTATAACAGTCTGTGACAACAGAGCCTTCATTATAACATAAATTTCTTACAGGTCTAAGACCCTGTATACAAAAAGACGGAAGGGTTGTTCAGATGACTCCTTGATATCTTCATTTCAGTGAATATTCAACTATATCATATACGTTCACAGGAACATGTACGTTTATTTCTTACTATGGTTTTGATATGTAAATAAGCTATCATTTAGTTATTGAACTGAAAACTAAAAATTCTTTTTATTTCCATTCATTTAATATAGTATATTTTTGTCAGCATTTCATATGGTCTCTTCCCCATCAAGCAACCCCCATAAGGGCCTTATATAGGGTGAATTCTAGAATCTGCCTCCTGGTCAAACCATGCTTGTCCAAAGGGCTACAATTTTGTTATTTTGGCTTCATTTCCAGTGCCTTTTTGCCTCTCTTTCCTCTTTACCTTTGCAAGCAAGCTACTCTTTGTCGATCTGACCTGTGTCAAGATCAAGGTCGTCTATAGGTCATCGTGTGACCCTTTAAGAAGGTAATTTGATGTCGAAAGTGGCAATTTTTATTGAGTGATGCCTCATAGTGTCTAAATCTGGTGTAACCTCATTTTTGAAAATCAAGTCCATTAGGACCCTTTTCGCCTTGGGGCTGTCACGCTTCGTATGGTCGTCTCCTCCCCATCAAGCAACCCCTAGAATTCTAGAATCTGCCTCCTGGTCAAACCATGCTTGGCCAAAGGGCTACAATTTTGTTATTTTGGCTTAATTTCCAGTGCCCTTTTGCCTCTCTTACTTCTTTACCTTTGCAAGCAAGCTACTCTTTGTCGATCTGACCTGTGTCAAGGTCAAGGTCGTCTGAAGGTCATAGTGTGACCCTTTAAGAAGGTAATTTGATATCGAAAGTGGCAATTTTTATCGAGTGATAGTGTCTAAATCTGGTGTAACCACATAAAAAAAATATATATATATATATATATATATATATATATATATATATATATATATATATATATATATATATATATATATATTCTTTATGCAGATCAAACCCACAAGCACAGTTGATAGAGCAATGGATCTGTGCCTTTCTTGGTTATATGGGTGGAGCACGGAAAGTGGTGGGTTCGATTCCCACTGTCGACAGGGTTACTTTTCAAACTAAAAGGCTTGGTCGGTATGATATGAGCTTTGTTGCTGAAAGGGTCGAAAAAACACCATTTCACAATTTCATAATATTTTCTTTATCGTGTTGATATACAGACCTTAAAGTACGTTCCTTGGAATGTCAAAAATGCACAGGCAATGTGAAGCAATTCTGAAAAGTGTTTTAAATAATCTACATCTTGGTCCGATCACTTTTAATCATTTTATGCCTGATGATTTGTTGTAGTAGTTATCTGGCAGTCAGAAGCACGCCACAGGGACTCTATGCCTTACTCTTTTGCATTGTCACATAGACATGATAATATCTATCACGCCATTTTATAAGTAGTTCGAATTCCGTGGCACTGGTTGGCATAAGAAAGAGCATAATTTAGTAAATTTGACCAAATATCCCTACGTTCACTGGGAACATCTGTGTATAACTTTTAGTTTAAAAGCATCTATGATAACATTTGGTTTTGGTGATTTGGTGCTTATGGCCATATCAAAAACATTATTTCGGAATCAGATCAAACCATCACATATTGTTGACATATAAGTATGAGAAATGAGTCTGAATCAATCTCTACGAGCAGTGGTCCACTTTAAAAAGTCCACGCACTGGTTGGATGGCATAACCACGAGTGCGAAACATAACGAGTTGCCACCTTCCGAACTCAATTACGCCTAAAACATTCTTTATTGCCCTTACCTCAGACATTGATATCTGTGAATTACGTATACTTGTTTGAAAGTATAGTTATACCTAATAAATCCAAAATTATTTTTTTTTACAACCACAGTAAAAAGGTCATCATTAACATGAGTTATTACCAAATGAATAATAGTAAATTCTGAGTAAATCTGACCTGCAATGCAGGGGGGAGTCCCTGGCCTCAGGTGTTACCTTCTGTTATAAAGTTACCGAGAGCAAGGTTGATTTATCTACATCTGGGTAAGCATACCTTTTCAGGGTAAACAATGGCAACAAGTCCGCAGAGTAAAATCACCAAACCTTTGGGATATTGGACCATCCACGTTTCTAAAATGTCAACGACAATGTCATAATTCAGCCCAGCTCGACCGCAGAGTTATGTTCAAGTCGCCCATTGTCATCCTTATATCATGAGAGCAGACTTGGAATGCCTTACAGATAGTTGATTTAATTATTGGAATTATTTGATATGAAACTGAATGGTCTAATATTGTCATGTCTGATATGTACTGGGATCTCTATTTCTGTTATAGGTAGCAAGGTGGATTGTCTAATATTGCCACGTCTGATGTGTACTGGGATCTCTATTTCTGTTATAGGTAGCAACATGGATGGTCTAATATTGCCATGTCTGATGTGTACTGGGATCTCTATTTCTGTTAAAGGTAGCAAGGTGGATTGCCTAATATTGCCATGTCTGATGTGTACTGAGATCTCTATTTCTGTTATAGGTAGCAACATGGATGGCCTAATATTGTCATGTCTGATGTGTACTGGGATCTCTATTTCTGTTATAGGTAGCAAGGTGGATTGTCTAATATTGCCATGTCTGATGTGTACTGGGATCTCTATTTCTGTTACAGGTAGCAAGATGGATGGCCTAATATTGTCATGTCTGATGTGTACTGGGATCTCTATTTCTGTTATAGGTAGCAAGGTGGATTGTCTAATATTGCCATGTCTGATGTGTACTGGGATCTCTATTTCTGTTATAGGTAGCAAGGTGGATTGTCTAATATTGCCACGTCTGATGTGTACTGGGATCTCTATTTCTGTTATAGGTAGCAAGGTGGATTGCCTAATATTGCCATGTCTGATGTGTACTGAGATCTCTATTTCTGTTATAGGTAGCAACATGGATGGCCTAATATTGTCATGTCTGATGTGTACTGGGATCTCTATTTCTGTTATAGGTAGCAAGGTGGATTGTCTAATATTGCCATGTCTGATGTGTACTGGGATCTCTATTTCTGTTATAGGTAGCAAGGTGGATTGTCTAATATTGCCATGTCTGATGTATACTGGGATCTCCTCTTCTGTTATAGGTAGCAAGGTGGATTGTCTAATATTGCCATGTCTGATGTGTACTGGGATCTCTATTTCCGTTACAGGTAGCAAGGTGGATTGTCTGATATTGTCATGTCTGGTGTGTACTGGGATCTCTTTTTCTATTATAGGTAGCAAGGTGGATTGTCTAATATTGCCATGTCTGATGTGTACTGGGATCTCTATCTGTGACATAGCTAGCAAGATAGATGGTCTAATATTGCCATGTCTGATGTGTACTGGGATCTCTATTTCTGTTATAGGTAGCAAGGTCGATTGTCTAATATTGCCATGTATGATGTGTACTGGGATCTCTATTTCTGTTATAGGTAACAAGGTGGATTGTCTAATATTGCCATGTCTGATGTGTACTGGGATCTCTTTTTCTGTTATAGGTAGCAAGGTGGATTGTCTAATATTGCCATGTCTGATGTGTACTGGGATCTCTATTTCTGTCATAGGTAGGAAGATGGATGGCCTAATATTGCCATGTCTGATGTGTACTGGGATCTCTTTTTCTGTTATAGGTAGCAAGGTGGATTGTCTAATATTGCCATGTTTGATGTGTACTGGGATCTCTACCTCTGTCAAATATAGCAAGGTGGGTGGTCTAGTATTTCCATATTTCCATGTCTGATGTGTACTGCGATCTCTATTACTGTCATAGATAGCAAGGCGGATGGTCTGATTTTGCCATGTGTGGTATGGAGCAAGGTGTCATTTCTTGAGGACAAGTACAAGCTGTAAGTGACAAAACAAGCCGATAGATCATTGGTCACAAGCTTTCGGACGTGTCAGTATGTGTGTTCTCTTTGGGCAAGCTACAGATTTATATTGATGCACCCTACACTGAGTATAGGGCAAATTATCCCATATTTGTCAAGCACACCAGCTATAACTTATAACATATCTTTTTTTTAATGTCAAAGAATTCATATTACAACACCTTTTCCAAAATACTCCAAGAATAGGTTGTTTTCTTTCCTCAATTGAATACCTTATTATTATTGTGATTTTTATCTTTGCATTGATATATTACGTTTAGATATAAAAGCTATTTCAATTTTGAATGGATTATGATTTCATGGCAATGGCAAACAATACTGCACCAGTTTATCACGCAATTTCTCTCACACCTTGCCTCACATCTCACCATACTCATTACCTCGCATCTCACCATACTCATTACCTCGCATCTCACCATACACCTTGCCTCTCACCATACACCTTGCCTCACATCTCACCATACACCTTGCCTCACATCTCACCATACTCATTACCTCGCATCTCACCATACACCTTGCCTCTCACCATACACCTTGCCTCACACCATACACATTGCCTCGCATCTCACCATACACATTGCCTCACATCTCACCATACACCTTGCCTCACATCTCACCATACACCTTGCCTCACATCTCACCATACACCTTGCCTCACATCTCACCATACACCTTGCCTCACATCTCACCATACACCTTGCCTCACATCTCACCATACACCTTGCCTCTCACCATACACCTTGCCTCTCACCATACACCTTGCCTCTCACCATACACATTGCCTCGCATCTCACCATACTCATTGCCTCACATCTCACCATACACCTTGCCTCACATCTCACCATACACCTTGCCTCACATCTCACCATACACCTTGCCTCACATCTCACCATACACCTTGCCTCACATCTCACCATACACCTTGCCTCACATCTCACCATACACCTTGCCTCACATCTCACCATACACCTTGCCTCACATCTCACCATACACCTTGCCTCACATCGCACCATACACCTTGCCTCACATCTCACCATACACCTTGCCACATATCTCACCATACACCTTGTCACACACTTTGTCTAAATGGTGTATTTAAAACAGAGAAGGTAGTGTGAAGTTATGCAGGAATTATCATTGGTGGACGGTTGGAGTGAATGGTCTGAGGGAATGGGAGAAAGGAGAACGTTCTAGTATAGAATATGACTATAATGTGAACGCTGGAGGTTAAATATAGTATGCTAGGTCTAGAGTGAATATCCGATGATATTGTACCAACTGAATGATATACTTTATAATATGATATCACTGATTACAAATTACAGTAGTTATTAGTTGATCAGTTGATTTAATTATACAATACCAAATCTACTTTATGCAATTACAGCGTTCAGAGGTATAGGTATCGAATTTTTATGGAGAAACAACCTGAGTGAGGCCTACAGTTGTGTCCATTAAAGCATTACCCAGGATAGAAGCCGACCACCAAAGTATGTCCCAGTGGGACGGAGGCATCTTAATGATAGAAGTATCTCACCTGAAAGGAGGTAGGACTCGCCATCACTACTCATTGTGCAAACACCATGCAGGCTCACTACATATACGTTACATGATCACTTAATGAAGAGAAGTCAGAGCTGAGAGCACATCCCACTCAGCCTTAGACTGCACACACAGTACCAGACAGACATCTCCATCTGGTCCATGCTGTTTATTCACCGCCTGCAATGAGATATTGAGACAAGGTGAGACATGCAATATTAATGTGATTGGCTCTCAGTTTGGCAAAGGTAAAATGATGCTTGAGGAATCCTGTCGGCTCCTCTACAAAACATATTGCACAAGGCACAAACCACATAGTCCCGCCTCAAATCATAACCCATCATTTCATATGGTTTAATATAATTCTACGTTCAGCATATCTTGATTTTCAGCATATTGACGTGCAAAGGATATAGTTGAAATGAGAAACCTTTCTGATAGAAAATAGATATTGGTAATTTCCCTCCAAAATTAAAATCTTTTGAGATGAAATCAGAACTCAGGTATGAGAATCCTCTAAGATTGATAACAGAATTTAGGCATTACCTAAAATAAGGAGAATCCTCTAAGATGGACAACATAAACTAGGCATGTAATTGATATCTAACAAAAAAATAGAAAAGAGAGAATTTTCCAGGTTGGATAACAGAATTCAGATAGAACATAACAGAATGAGAATCCTCTGAGATTGATATCTGGTAATTTTCAATTACAGATTGAAGATTACAGATTTTGTCAATTAATTAAAATAAAGAAATCTCCTGAGATGGATGACAGGTTTTATTAATTACCTCACAAATTAACAATCTTTGAGATGGATGATAAGTTTAATAGTTAAACATTTGTCTTAAATAATTGACAATTTTTTTCAATAATCCAATTTTCAAAATTTAATAACGGCAACACTTAAAATATGTTGAAATATCAGTTACTTTCAAGGATAGATTATTCCTTTCAAGGACAAATCAATTACACCACTGAATCTATTATTCAAAAGATGCAATTATCTTGATGGTATTGTTTGTACTGTGCTTTTACACTCTTGGTTGATGGATATGTTTGTTACTATATTGGGATTATTCATTCCTCTCCAAGACTTGTTGTTATATGAATATAAATGATTTGTGAGATATGTTATCGCGTGAGAATTACAGCAGCTTTGATTGTGTGTATAAATAACACTGGTTGAATATAAATTAAAACCTGCCAAGAAAGGCTTTATACCAAGCAAGATAGAATATTCCACTAGGAACCAATGTAGGCTACAACTATATAGAAGCCTGTCACTTGGCTTTATCTGCATGAAACCTATCTGATGTCTCAGTCACATTTGCGCTGGGTGCTTGTCTGATACTTGCCTTGTGCTTGTCTAATACCTGTCTTGTGCTTGCCTAATACTTGTCTGACACTTGTCTTGTACTTGTCTGATACTTGTCTTGTACTTGTCTGATACTTGCCTTGTGCTTGTCTGATACTTGCCTTGTACTTGTCTGATACTTGCCTTGTGCTTGTCTGATACTCGCCTTGTGCTTGTCTGATACTTGCCTTGTGCTTGCCTTATTCTTGTTTCGTGCTTGCCTTATCCTTGCTTCGTGCTTGCATGATGCGAAAGGAGTAATCATTTTTTCTTCGCAAAATTCATATTAATTTACATGAATTGAATTTTCTGCCCAATGTCGATTTTATATAATGAAGCCTGCCAATCACAGCTTCATCCCACCTGCAATGCCACCCATATCTCATTAATGCACTAATATACCCCAAGCGCTCAGCAGTCTTCCTCCTTAAAAGCTATCGTCACATTTTAAAGCAACGCCCGCTTCATGATATAGTTCATACATATACCAAAAAGAGTTGTTGCCAAATGAAGGTCTCAATTATAAAAGAATGTAAGAATGAAGATGATGCATGAAAACATTTTATCAGTGCCTTACGCATAGATATTGCGTCACTTAAAGTGGACTTTTCCTCATCAAGAAACAGCAATTTGGCTCTGACTTAGGCCGAATTCTAGAACCTGCACACTGTCCATGTTTGGCTAATGTGCTGCATTTATTTTGTTAATTAGGATTAATCAATCACTTCCAATACCGTTTTGCCTATATAATAAAGGGTAAATTGTATGGAAATGTTGCATGTATATTTGCGATGTTTATTTGATGCTTATATGATATGGTTTAGTTTTACAGATGTATATCTGATATGCATTGATATAATTATGTTTATGTTTGTAGTGAAGTATAAACAGTGTGTATATGTGGTCTATATCTTGTCTTATTCTTGGGAACCTTTGTTCTGTTCTAGATTCATGACATAACTTAATGCTGTAACTAACGCATTCCAAATGATGACCCTCTCATGTGGCTTATGTGTGCCATCCTATCTGTTGCTATCTTTCTTTACACTTTACAGAAGGTAATTAGGACCAAAGCTTTTACAAAGCCTGCCATTCTTTATTAGTTTAGTAGCCAGAGTTGGCTGAGGCTGATAACCTTATTTTCTCGTCTGCCTTGTGAATGTATCTATTTCAAGGTACTTGATGGAGTATAATCGAATTTTCCCTCCCTTCCTGATGGACGTAACATGTATCAATAATTTTTGTACATATTTATAATTATCTGGACATCCTCTGGCTGTGCGACGTCCATCATACACTTTGCCGGAATTAGAGAACGTGACCACATCGCCCCAAAGGGTGTCGGGAGAAATCTTGGCCGCTACAAGAGTGTTGCGTTTTTTCTCTGTGTGAGTCCTGCGGCTGAGACTTTTAATGGAAGGAGCACCATCCGGGCCTCTCAGCCTATCCTCTTTCACCGTGTCAGGCATGTTTTAGTGGCTAGCCATCTATCATGAATCCCACTCCAGAACTTTGCACATTAGTTCTGGCATGTTTTAGTGGCTAGCCATCTATCATGAATCCCACTCCAGAACGAACTGTGCACACATTATCTCACCACAATACTTTATCTCCATGCCACATTATGCTTTGGTTCACACAAGGACAGGTCTTATCAAAATACTTTAATACTTTAGAGAAAAATTAAGCAAAACCTATTGGAAATGAGTGCATCATGCAAGTATATCTCTTAATAGTTATATTAATTTCTCTGAGTAATTATATATGTAGACATTATGGACTCAATGCCAATGACGGCTATGTTGCTGTGCAAGGGAAGTGAACCACTTAACTTAATGCCTGTATCGGTGAGCCTGTTATCTGTGCCATCACTTACCTGAACACACCAGCCTCCTGCCCACCACATCATCCTTTTACTTACTGAAGCACTTACAGCTCAGCATCATGATGCAAACTGCCTCCACAAGATGCGGAGACACTTAATGACATTCAATTAAGAATGCGTCATATTGTGTGTACTTAAATCAGGCAGTAATGATATTTTCCTAAACCCATTTTGTATGAAGTCTCTCAAGGAGTCAGACAGATAATACAGTCTTAAAGCTTTCATGAAATCAGGTTTTCAAGCACTTTGCCCTTACACAGTATAAATGTTTATACTCTGAACTATGCGATCTAAAGCCATTACATATCTTATAACCATTACATTAATATAAGTCTGCTGAAATCCATATCATCCATTGATCACTTTGTCAACAAAGTCTGCTGAGCTAACCAATGTCCTAATGCACCTGTCTGGTAAAAGTTTGCAAACAATGACAACTTTCCTATAGGAAACCTGAGGAAATTGAATGACATAGGCCTGTTTGTCTATTAGTGTTTGTCTATTAGAACAAACCTAACACCATAACAGCCCCAGTCGTGTCAAGGTCAAGGTAACAGATTACAAGCTTGTACTAGGCACCACCAACAAAACATGGTAGTTATTGGCAGGTGCTCTTTGGAGAATTTCAAACAGCTTTTTGTATCACGGTATCATGGTCATATACCACAAAAACATGTTAAGGTGGATATTCTCTGCACATTTTCATATATTCTAATTTGATTAATCTAACATTCTATATAATTTATTAAATGATTATATAGGATGAATATCAAATATCAAAATCGAGTAAAAAAATAACAAATACCATGAACCGAATTACCACAGCTCTGGTTTATAAAGATTGTGATTTGTGTTTGGTATGGAGAAGCTGTATGTTTGTAGGTTCTATATATTATTACGATTGAGCCTAGCTGTATAATACTATGTCTCCAGTTTAGAGCCTAGGTACTCACTCCATTACAACCCAGCCTCCCAGTATCTTGACCTGTTCCCTCTTTTGTTAATATAATACATCAAGAAAAAAACTTAACCCCAAGAACAACCTAATATTACAAAATACAATTTTTATATTAATATGTAAAAATTTGAAGAAACTTTGATTTGTAATAATGTCTTCCCTTTTTCAGAGTGAAGAAAAAGGTTTTCGTCAACTTAATGCTGAGCCAATGCAACAATTCAAAAATTACATATGGCAATGCTGATCATGGTCACACGTTACACTTGCTACCGAGCTAAAACTCCTATTTTGTATCTTTAATTTTCAAATATCCTGTCAAAACAAGCTAAATGCCCTTTCTTTAATTGATTTGAATCTATCTGGCAGATATGTGAATATTCCGTCAAAATTTTAAAAGTGAAAATGATGGAGAAGATGGGAAGCGTCGTGGAAAATGAAAAGAATGTTTACTGTTACTGTATAGATTTTGAGGAAAATGAGGAATCGAGTTATGAAAAGGCTTATCTGATTGGGGGAGCAATTTTCTACATAAAATGAATAAAGGGAAGGTCGCTCTGAAACATATGCAACTCTTCCTTCCACGTGAGGCCAAACTGGTCATATTTACTAATGTTGTATACCGCCACAGTCAAATATCACATTGAATCATAGACATACAATTATGATTTAACTATTGCTGACAATTAACATAAAGCTCAGTGAATTCAAGACTAGAGAAACATAATGCATCACATGAGAGATTACATCAGTGAGCATTGGTTTCCTTAGTGACCAGTTTAAGTGACCATTCCAAATTCATTTTTAACTACCAAATCCAATATTCGGAAGTTGTAAATGGATTCTCTTTAACATTTCAGTATATATATAGATTCAGACTGACATTCCTTGATTGTGTGCATTCACCTGTATACGAACAACACGTCTGCTATTATTCCAAAACATCTGCTTCAAGAAAATAACTACAACACACTAGTACATCAACGTCAATGATAGACATGACCTCTGTATGACTTCCTGTCAATATGAGGTGCCCTCGCCTGTCCAAATCAGAACATCTCCAATTTGCTGTATTCTATCGTACTTTTTGCGATCTTCGCTAAGATAAAATAAGAATATTCTTATACACACGATTTGTAGGCCGAGTTTCTTATTTAGGTTTGAGTTTCCTATCTATAGTTATAGGGTTATATCTACTCACTCTATGCTTAAATCCTATTCTGTCTACATACGGTGGAATGTGATGAGTTCTTCTTGAATGTCAACGAATATGGAGAATTCTGGGATAAATCTAGGTAAAGAAGATTCAATTTGATTTATAATTGTTACCTCTCATCTCATATTATTTCAAAACAAGCTTGGTTATAACCTCGTGTGTATAATAGTATATATAGAATGTTACACCACCAATTCTTTTTAATTTATTTCTTTTAAGAAGCAAAATTCAATTTAATATAAGGATTCAAGCAAATGTCAACTTAATATAAAGGCTCAAGCAAAAACTTTCGTGTCTTAAGATATTGTATGATATTTCTGTTAATAAACTCTGAGATCTGAGATATAACCTTACCATTTGATGTGCAGATGCATTGCGAGTATCACCTGTCAATACTTACTCGTTTCCGACGTCAATATCTATGTTAATTCAAGTACAAAGAGTTTGTCTTCTTAGTACGGAAGTCCCATTAACCAGACAATAGGGTGTGTAACAGATGCAAAATCCGGATATGTTCACACTTTAAAAGGCATTACGTGTAAGACCATTAAGAGATTTTGATGCAATCTTTAACCAACTTTTGGCCATCTTGTTTTCGGTGCTTTTATGGAAAATATATCATGGGCTGTCAAACATGATATGTGTCATAAACTTAATTGATGTTTGCATTACGTGTTTTTCCCTTAAGCCAACATACCTGACAAAAAGAGGAAAGTCTCAGGTAAGGGTACCAGCGGTAGAGATTATAAATATGAGCTGGCATCCTGCTGGGAACACTTGCTTGCTGAGATTAGTACTCAGATTAGTGGGGTGTGTTGTCACTTTCACATGTCAAAAATAGTGGGCAAATCACTGAACACATATCTGAGCATTATTACTACACATGTTTCTTTAATCAATTGTGCTTTTATTTGACAATTAAAATAATGATTGCACTATTTGAACTTATTTCAAATATAGAAATTCTAATTCTTTATTGTTAATAGTGTTTAAACAACTATGAAACTAGAAAACTATTTTAGAGGCATTGACGCCATTTCCATGAGGTGATCTTTGCACATATGAGTACATGCATTGTTGGCCGATCTCACTGGACAACAGAGAAATGCACATACAGGTGACATGTGACCTGTTCATTTCCATCCTGTCTGATATGGTCAAATATTGACAACTCCACATTTTGAAGATCTTGAATATTGTTTTGGAATACATAATACACCAATTTGATTGAATGTATTTAAGAGTGAGCATTGTTTGCAGGTATGTTTTAAGGGTTGATGAATTGTAACAACACCTTAGATAGGTACAGTCCATGTTTATTTTTAAATGTGGATCCAGGCTAAATGTTGAGTGATTTGTTTGTTTGTTTGTTTGGGGTTTTACATCACTTTCAACATTATTTCAGTTATTTCGTGATGAGACCTACTTGTAGCAGATATAGTGCTGCCTCACTGAATTGTCATGTCGCAGGTCCTTGACATGACAACCCACCCGGTCACAGATTTACAAGGACCACGGGTTAACCCTTTAGGCACGGGCCTCAGCTCATGTGGGAAATTGTGTCATGAGTTCAATCTCGGCACAGCCGGGGTTCGAACCCACGACCTTTGGATCACCACAGAGGAACTGGTGCTAATAAGCTGGCGCCCTAACCAACTGCGCCACGGCCCATGGCCTAAAATGTTGAGTGAACAATCTTGCCATGAGAAAAGGTCAAAGCATATCATCAGACCTGTGAGACACATGAAAGTGCTGAAACGCTTGGAATTATTGCATTGCACTGGAAATATTCATAGATGCTCAAGGTTGGCCTTATGATCAACTTACTCGAAGTTTAAAATCTATGATAAAATCTTGAAATTGGATCCATGTTAAAATTTTTTTTTTGTCTGAACTAAAATAAAATTGGAATATGAAGATTTCATATTTGTTTTCGGCATAAAGTTAGTATTTATCATATTTCTATGTTGACAAAAACATATTCAATTCCATATGTTCTGACATGCATATTGCTCAAATATTACCCCAGCATGAAGATTTTATATTTGTTTATAATGTAAAGTCAGTATTATTCATATTGTCTATGTTTGCAAAATAAAATAATAAAATTTATATTCTTCTGATATGCAAATTACTCAATAAGAACTCCAATATAAAGATTTTATCTTTTTTTTAGGGTATCAAGTCATTTTTATTATTTTATATTCTTCTGCATTCTTCTGCAATTTATGTTTTCCGACTTGCATATCACTCAATCAGAACCCCAATATTAAGATTTCACCTTCAGCATGAAAATAATACTTTTTCCCACCAGGATTCGAACCCTGGACCTTTAGCATAGAAGTCAGACATCTTTACCACTGAGCCATGTATCACCCTGTGTCAGTACTGTAGAAAACTTGGAGTCACAGCATTGTATGAAAATTGAAATTGTTCCATTTCTTTGCTGATGAAGACTTTTTATTTTTTTGTATTTTATCCATTTGCATAAAAAAGAGGAAAAAGAAAAATGAATAAAAAAAACACATTTTAAGTGTTCTGACTTTCATTTTGGACCAAAAAAATCCCAACATGAAGAATTTCACCTTTGTTTATTGTATAAAGTCATTATTTTTTATAATTTCTGTCAAAACAAAAATTATTTCAATTCTATATGTTCTGATGTGCATGTTGTGAAAATAAAACTTCAAAATGAAGATTTCAGTTTCAGCATGAATAAAAAAAAAAGACTTGTTCCTGGTGGGAATCGAACCCCAGACCTTTAGCATTGGAGAGAGATGTCTTACCCACTGAGCCATGTTGAAAAGTATGATATGACCTTCTCACTGATACATCAAATAGTCAACATCTTTATCACTTTGTCAAGTTATTTTATAAAGGGATATTCAGTTATTTCACACAACAGCCAAAGTTAAATTTGTAGAGTAAAATTTTCCAAAAATATGTTTGTCTAAGATGATATGAATAGTGATGCAAATAGATCAAAAGAAACACATATGTATAACTCATCTCTCATTTGAATCCAACCATTTTCTAGTTGATTCTCTCTAGGTAGGTATATAAGGTTATCATGTACTTCCTTATATTGAATATGAGGTGTGTCATGTAATGTCCAGACACATTTTATATATTTAACTCGAACTCATAAAACAGAATTGTAATAAGCCAAAAAAAATCAGTTGCTGGAGTGGAGCACATTTTTGTGGAGAAGTCACATGGAAAGTAGTCCGGTAGGATGTTAAATTCATAGGGAGTTAATGTGTTGATATGTGCTCAATGTGTTTACTCATAACAGAAATCAAGATGACCGAATGTTGGTTGGGAAAGTGCTGGATTTCTCTTAAGGGGAGTACACATCATGTGTCTTTTGTATTGGAATATTTTCTTTTCTGTAGTGAAATATTATGCAAGGCAAGCTATGTGTGACATGTGTATAAACCACTTAATGACTGAAGTGAGATATGAATTATAACTGGAAGGATGATTAACAGAACTTTTACATATTATGATATCTTGAGGTACAATGTATTTTTGTTTCATTACCACAATGAAGTGTCATGATTTCCAAGAATATGATTGGCTGGTGCCTGTTGTGACACATGAAAATTGATCTGAATATCAACATGATGACACTTCATTTTCTGTAGTGGTTCAGCATGAACATGAACATATTTTGGTCTGCAATGCTGTTAAAATTCAGGATCATTTCATGGCTATTTTGTCTCCTTTTTCTAGTTGCAGCTTGCATGTTTTTAGATCTATTTCAAGTCTATTTCATGTGCTCTGATCCTCCATTTTGACAGGTACACAAGACTCTAAACAACATTACATAACTATCCTATTTATATTCTAGCACACACACCACCACATGACCCTTCATTGTGTACCTACTAACACATATCATGACGTCGACATTGATCATGACATTCACATTAATTTCTTTTATAATTGATAATTCATCTATCGCCATATATCTGGACAATTGACAGACGTAAATATCGTAATAAATATATACCATTTCAGTCTCAGTAATAGAAAAAAGCATAAGTTAAGGAATTAAGGCAGTTCAGAACATGTGCCTTTTGAAATACTTTTAAAAACTCTACTGTACGTGACATATCATAATTAATGAAAGGTCTGTAATACCTTGATGACATGGCTTAAAATAATATTGCAGCTTATTTTATATAACCCCTGGCAATTATGACGTGTTTCTCCAAAAAAGAATATTTCTGATTTGTGATATCTGTCAAACATTGTGAGAGATTAAAAAGTTAAACAGGACATAGCTGAGAATGCATCTACATGTCTTGTGTATATTCCTGCCCAGATATTATGGTCTCGGGCGATATTCCTGCCCAGATATTATGGTCTCAGGCGATATTCCTGCCCAGATATTATGGTCTCAGGCGATATTCCTGCCCAGATATTATGGTCTCAGGCGATATTCCTGCCCAGATATTATGGTCTCAGGCGATATTCCTGCCCAGATATTATGGTCTCAGGCGATATTCCTGCCCAGATATTATGGTCTCAGGCAATATTCCTGCCCAGATATTATGGTCTCAGGCAATATTCCTGCCCAGATATTATGGTCCCAGGCGATATTCCTGCCCAGATATTATGGTCTCATACAATATTCCTGCCCAGATATTATGGTCTCGGGCGATATTCCTGCCCAGATATTATGGTCTCAGGCGATATTCCTGCCCAGATATTATGGTCTCAGGCGATATTCCTGCCCAGATATTATGGTCTCGGGCGATATTCCTGCCCAGATATTATGGTCTCAGGCGATATTCCTGCCCAGATATTATGGTCTCAGGCGATATTCCTGCCCAGATATTATGGTCTCAGGCGATATTCCTGCCCAGATATTATGGTCTCAGGCGATATTCCTGCCCAGATATTATGGTCTCAGGCAATATTCCTGCCCAGATATTATGGTCTCAGGCAATATTCCTGCCCAGATATTATGGTCCCAGGCGATATTCCTGCCCAGATATTATGGTCTCATACAATATTCCTGCCCAGATATTATGGTCTCAGGCAATATTCCTGCCCAGATATTTTGGTCCCAGACGATATTCCTGCCAAGATATTATGGTCCCAGGCGATATTCCTGCCCAGATATTTTGGTCTCAGGCAATATTCCTGCCCAGATATTATGGTCGGACTCTTGATATTCTTCCACCAGAACCAACTTGAGAGATCTGTCAGCCTGAACATTGCACTCACATGTTCTTGCCTGTTCCTGCCAAGATATGATGGCCTCGAACAACATTACTCATTTTGACCAAAAAAATCACAAGACGAATCCCCTTAATACGTATCAACTATTTGATTATCAAAAGTTGCAAGAAGTCTTTAGTTTGTAAGAACCGATTATTACGATAAATGTACACTCGATTGGCCAGGAATGCATTGATTGAGCACATTAATTGCATGATGACAATAATCTGTCAGGTGACAAAATGTTAATTAAAAATGTCACAAGATAAAGTGTAATTGATTGCAGAAGTCCTGCTGGATACGATAGCCTTGTTCACAGTTGAGGCAGCACGCAGCCACGCTTTCACAGGTAATACCTTACCCAAAATGTCAGAGAGGTAATACCCAGATTTATACCCCAGAGGTAATATAAGATTAATACCTTTCAAATCCCCCCCGGAGTATACAGGGAATGCCCAAGTAAATACCCTCCCCCCGAGGGATATAGAGGTAATACCCAGGTAAATGCCCTTCAGTTCCCCTTAAGGGATTTAGAGGTAATACCCCAGGTAAATACCCTTCAGTTCCCCTCAAGGGTTATAGAAGTAATGTCAAGCATCTAAGTGATCTGACAAAGCCTAAACAATGTTGAAAAGACATAATACAAATATATAAAATGACATTTTATGAAATGGAATGGGCATGATTGCAGGCAGGACTGAGCTCTCATGGTCACTGATTCTGGCCACATCATGCCATTCCAGCTGACAGCCTATTCACTGAGCCTACTCACTGTCACTTCCTTTATCATGCCCCCATGCTTGCTCATTCACCTCATATAACACATCTAATTACAAGCTGTCATTGTTGTAAACACCTGCGCAGGCACCATACCCAGTGAGCAAGTGACACTTCCTGATGTTCAGTCACAACTACAGGTTACATGGCTAGAATAAAATGGTTAAAGCATTCATGAAATCATAGAGGTCACAGGCAATTTTACAGACGTTTGGGGTATGCTTAAATGATATGTGGCCATGAAACTGTGATACAAGTAAGCTATCTCACTAAAATCATAAAATATACGCTGACCACAGTTATTTTGTTGCTGAAAGTGCCAAGTACTGGCTGTACTCTATTGACTACCAGGTGGTCACATGTATACAAGCATGTGACCTCTATTGTGGCCTGTCGGGGTATGAGGCCTGTACCAATGTACAAACATTAATGGACAAACAGGCCTCTGTGTGCCAAATCATTCCACTGTCCCAATCCGGTGGTTTTGTTGGCAAAAAATTACTAAGCAGGCATTTGCAGTAGCTCCAATGGATGATTTAGATTTTAGCAGAAGACTCATCTACTCTATAATGGCACAGACATTTATGTAGGGGAAATACGATGGGTTATAACATTTGATCACAAAGCTGTAGGGTATAAACATTTGTGTTATGCAAGGGAAAAGTGATTGAAAACCTCATTTCATGAATGCTTTAAGTCTTATAGATATAATAACCAAAGTGGGACAGTAAACCACTTCGCAGGTGCCTGTATGCTATGGCCGGAATTCCGGTCATACGTCACTGGAAATATGTGGTCGTTGTGTAGGATTTCCCGGTTCTATATTTACGTGAACCAATCAAAGCAATCCTCCAATAATTAGTGACATTATTCGCCCGCTGCACAAACCCATCTCAACAAGAGGTCCTTGATTGTCCTAATATATTTGGACAAGGATTGTCTTAGTCTCACCAGAGGAAACTTTCCTGGGAGTTGGTCATTCATACGAGTGCAAAGCTTGCCTGGAAATGGTCAATCTAACAAATGGAAACTTGGCTCGGAGTTGGTCCGTCACATGGGAGAAATTTTGGCTCGTTGTTGATTTGTCAAACTGCAGTCAAAAGTAGTGGGTTAGTAAAACTAGGAGGCACTTGATTAAGAGTGGTTCAGTTAAACATTGGTACAATTGACCAGGAAAGAGTCAGTTAAACTATAGAATACTTTAACTTTTGCCCAGAAATCTATTTTAGAATTTCTTTGGATAGGGTTAGTTAAATTATCTGTCTTTTGGGCGTGCGCAATCACTGGAATGGTTAAGAGGTGGAATTGTCGGGTGTGGCTCGGAGTAATGCTGAGTGATGTCCAACACTCAGACGCTAATCCTCGAAATGGTCCTCTTACTGCTAATGGCAGTCTGCTCACGTATCAATGATTATCATTATCAGAGTTATAAGCGGCAGCCACTCGAGGTAATATTCTGCAAGTGTTCAGGGAAGTAACGTTGAGAAGTAATATTCTCCTTCAAATTGATTTAGGTATCAGCTATCTCATGGAAACATATCTTATATTCTTAATATTGATTTTACACCTACATCCATTTTAATGGCCTGGCTTATTGTTGTTGCCTGAGGGGGGTCTGTTTGTCTGTCTAATGTCCCTTATATCCTATTATAAACTATTTAATGGATATATTGAGAACACAGGTTAGTCCAAAGAGAGGTTTGGTTGATTGTTAATGTGTAAAATTAATGGACGCAAAAAACACTTTGTAGAAGTAGTATGTGACTCTTCTTCGCCATACGCAGTAAATCTTTAAAGATACGAACACAATATCAAATGAGTGATAGGTTTTTGGCTTTGACTGTGCCACAATGATCTTGATCCTGATGGAAAATGTCCGGGCAGTTTCTTTAACAAATATAAAAGGGAGATGCTTCATTTTTGGTAAGGAAGATATAAAGTGACAAGTCTGCCATGTCATTGATTTTTGTCTTTGACCTTGCTCCAAAAGTCTTGTCTAATGCTCACGAACCTACGGTAGGAAATCCTTCATATCTGATGCATAAAATGATCTTTACGTGTCCTAGTGCGATGTCAAGTATATTTGACCTTTGACCTTTGACCTTTGGATTTGCTGTAATGACCTACATTGTCTGTTATTGTAAGTGGCAGATAGTTGATATTTGGCAATTTTCATGATCTGTAGTGATACTCGTCAGGAATGTTGAGGGTTTTTATTGTCCTGGGACAATTATATGATTATATCTTCAAAGTACCTCATATTGGCAAAACCTGTTGTACACAGCATATCGTAACCAATCGCATGAAACAACATTGTCCGGGCAAAATGGTTAATACATGGTCAAAGCTAAATTCAAGAAAAGGCCAAGGGTGTTAAATGTTCTTCATGGTATTTTGTGGAGCATTCAAAATAGCGGTTATATGAAACAGCTGAGGTTATGAAAATAATATATATAGGACTGGAATTTTCGCTGATTTCTAACCCACTGTGATAAACGTCATAGATTGGTACATGTCATCATATTGTGAGCTGTCATGACCTCAGCAATATACATCAATGCCATGATAAATCAATATTTGTATGAAGAGTGAGATATCATGTTGAGCTTTGACTGTAAGATCCAAGTTGCAAGGGAGAACTCACTTGTCAAGTATCTCATATAAGGTTTCTGGTGACCTGCCAAACGGCTGATAGGAAGTGACCTCCTCAGGTCTCCTAGTTAAATGGATTCACTATGGCTGTTCCAAATATCCGCAGGTTCTATATAACTCGACGTGGGCTAACTAATGTACAATTACAGTAATATCTCTTGCCAGTGTTTGCCTGTCACATGCATGTAGCTCTATTTTAACTCTGTGAGGTCAGCCAAGCACACATGTTTAATATATATTCTTTCATGTCACTGACATTTAATGGACGGAGAAAAAGGAACACATTTTTAAGACTGTCCTCATTTAGGCAATATAACCTGATGTATTTGCTTTTCTATCTGGTGTAAACAATCAGAGATTTTTAATTGTGTAAATCTTCAGATATTTGTAACATGTATGTACATTTATTTCATTTCCACCAAGTTATCTTGAAAAAGTGTGTAAATACCACCAACTTCAACAGCGTAGTATTATTTCTTTTTCAAATCTTTCTAAAGGAAATCTTTTTTTTTACATAACTATACCCAAATCAAGATGTTTTTACATAACTATTCCCGTATTAAGATATGTGGTAATTTTATATGGTTATCTGTTTTTTGTTGTTTTTATACTGCCTGTGGAAAACGATAAAGAAAGATGAAACCTTTGCATATGGGTATTGGTCCTTTTCTATGTCTATTTTCAAGAAAAGTTTGTTATGTGTCAAAGCATTTTGTAACACATAACTTGTTATTCCCTTGATAGAAAATACCAAATTTTGAACGGAAAGTTTTTGAAATGGAACCTGCGTCGGAGATTAAATGTTAAATAGGACATAAAAATATGCAAATATTATGCCCATTTGTGATTCTGGTTGTTGTGAAAGTACTAAAATCATCGTGGTCTAATATTCTCTTCAGCGCCTGACATGTAATGAACACGTCATCATAGTTTGCCTGAACACAACTTAAAATTTATATATAAAATCTAATATTTAATAAACCATTTTTTTGGTGTGTGTTTTGTGGTTTGCTTCATTTCTGTCTGTAATATTTGTAAAACATAAAATTCATACATGTGATATTGATATTAACATGTGATATTAATATCAGCATATTTTTTCCTGTGCCTTTCATCTTCATGTTATATTTGTATATTATGTATATAACTATATATGGTATATAACACTGATCTTCGTGTAACTATCAAAGTATTTAAGGCCCAGTTCCTCAGATATGAATGTACGCCCATGACAAGGTTTCTCTTCCCTGGGTTATGGCATTGATCTTGGTGACACTATTAGAGTAGGTTTGACGCACTACACAAGATGGATTGTAATTTTACTACTATCCAAGTAAGTCAGGTTCATTGGTTGTCCAGCTGCCGCCTCAAAGTAGTGTTGACTTCAAAGTGAGCGAGGTTGTTTCTGAGCTGAGTGTAGGAGACCTGTGCATATATCATGTGTCTTGTGAGCAGAGAGGGTGGGCCTGGGCAGAGCGATATAGCATTATGGTCTAGATAATGCCAAAGGTCTGAGACCTCATATGCCCGGACGTGCTGCACTCCATCCTCCAAAAAGTACAGCATGCTCTATTGTAAGAAATGCCCAAACAGTCCTACCCTTCTACTATGCATCACGTTCCACTATACTTAATGAGAAATAAAGTATCATCAATGTAGACAGTTGTGCCATCTTTAATCTATATTTTCTAAATGTTTGAATGTACACGTTATAGGTAACTAGGTTGTTACCCTGTATTATCTCATTATTATAGACATGACAAATAAGCCATTTCCTTACTCATGAGATATTGATGTTTCAGAAGAAAAACTAATCCCTTCTTTTTCTAAGATAAAACTAACGAACGAAGATATGTCTTAAAAGATTACGGACACAAGTTTACCGTTGATTTAAAGTATGCTTGCATATAACATTTTAATTAAGAGTGGAAATTTCCCTGGAAAACCACATCAACGTACAACACTTCTCAACCAAATAAATCTCTGGAGTAAATCGTGGATGTCATGAGTAAGTAGATTATTTCCAACAAACAAGGCATCTCATCATCTGTGACAGATTGTGATACAAAAGATAAATGAAGAAAAGACAGATGCAATCATACTATCCCCTGATAGGGAACCTTACCTGCTTGGTGCTGTTAACCTATCGTCTGTAATACCGTCTCTCAGAAGGGCATCTATTTCTACGAGTGTGGTATACCTCCTCCGTGGTGGCAACAAGGTTGGCGAGTGTTTCTTCATACGGGCTGCTCATGTGGTTGTGAGCTGCTCAGACTGCCGGCCACGCTGAGGCATCTGCCGGCCACGCTGGTGCAACTGCAGGCGATCTTTGCCTGCGTGGGTACGGCGTAATATAGCGCACGTGTTGTGGCGTCTGGATTCAATAGGTACTGATGGCTGAGAACTAAAACAATACACTGCTAACTGTGGTCATATGTTCATTTTAACGATGTCAACTGCTTTGAAAATTCATGGGTGGTACAGATGAAATAGATCATATTTGTGGGGGAGGGATGGGGATGGTGAAATTAACAAAAGTTAAATAGCGGGAAAACCGTAACTACTAACTTAAAAGGCTTATAGTAATTTGTATTTACCTCTTGCAGTCTCCTAATTGCATAATATTTGGCCCCAAAAATGTGTTACCTTACCTTATGTAGCATTGTGCTTATCTGAAGACACTAACATATTTTTAATTTTTTTTATTAAGCATCACACCATACTCTTAAAAACGGCCATGAAATAAGATAACAAAATATATTTTAATTTAATCTACATCAATTTGGAGTCAAATGACGATGATGATTAATCTTTCGATTGAGAAATTCATTCCGGGTACTCTTCAAAAGCAGCAGGGCATTGAACACAGGACGTAGTCTTTCAGCTGGCGTGGTTTATTTATGACAGCAAGAGAAAAACTTAATACTGTGATAAACTTGACCTGAAATTACAATAAAAAAATAACAGCACCAAATAATGTTACATTTAATTACCGATTCAACATGACCCTTTTTTACAATACCAGATCCAGACCCGGTGGCTATGACACAGGTGTCCCTCCGTAGTAGATATAAGCCCCTTATAACGGTGTCCAGGCAGATGTGTACATGTCAATAGCAGCCGCGGCGTGTTTCCTGACATCTACTTGATGACACACACCTGATGAAGCATTTCAAAAGGAGGAGAGTGCTCGCTGCAGGGGACTTGCAAATAACATTGCACGTTCAGGAAACACCGCCGCCACAGAAAGATCCGCTAATGAAGCGAATCAACTTGTTTGCATCATGGCGGGAACATGTGGATTGTCCATGTGTTGAAGGTCAGGCCAATTAATGTGAAATGTGAGCATTATTTCAAGGCCTAGTTGGACACCAGGATTTCCAGGCAAAGATACAAACTTCTACCTGTACAAAACTACAGCTCATTCTGCATTAAGAAATAACAATATCTTGCAGACAAGAGGGGGGAAGCTCAAATAACAGGGAGGGCATCTATTGGTGAAGATCTATAGTGAAGATTAGATTTGTTGTCAATTAAGTAGGAAAGTAAATTTAATCCATCAGAGGGCACCATAATCTATATAATTTGATTTTAGCGGGAAAAGCACAGCTCAAATAACTTTGGTGAAGATCAGATTTGTTGTCAATTATGTGAGAGAGTAAATCTAATCCATCAGAGGGCACCACAGTCTATGTGGATGCCATATGAACTCATGTGGGTAAATATCAGTCTTTTCAAGTGCAGACATGGTAGGGGATGGTCTTTGAGTTTGAGATCCAAATCCTTTATAACTCAACCCATGCAGTTCTGAGGTAATGCATCTCTTTACTTTTTTGGGGTAGAGTATGTCTTCTCATGGTGTTTGGGGGTAGAGTATGTCTTCCCATGTAGTAGAGTATGTCTACCCATGGAGTTTGGGGGTAGAGTATGTCTACTCATGGGGTAGAGTATGTCTACTCATGGAGTTTGGGGGTAGAGTATGTCTACTCATGGATGTCTGCACATGGGGTAGAGTATGTCTACTCATGTAGTAGAGTATGTCTACTCATGGGGTTTGGGGGTAGAATGTGTCTACTCATATGTATGGAGTTTTGGGGTAGAGTATGTCTACTCATCGGGTTTAGGGATAGAGTATGTCTACTCATGGGGTAGAGTATGTCTACGTATCGGGTAGAGTATGTCTACTCATGGGGTAGAGTATGTCTACTCATGGAATTTGGGGGTAGTGAACACATTAACGCTGTGCCGTAGTTACTCTCACAAAAAACATAATATTGTCCTTTGTTAAGTATATATACTAAGCTATTTAATATTTAGATATATATTCAACTGTTTTAATTACAACATCAATCAAAGTTGAGCCGAGGGTAACAAATGTGGTCGATTTGTCTTGAGTGAAAACACGTCAGGATATATGCAGTTCTGAGGTAATGCATCTCTTTACTTTTTTGGGGTAGAGTATGTCTTCTCATGGTGTTTGGGGGTAGAGTATGTCTTCCCATGTAGTAGAGTATGTCTACCCATGGAGTTTGGGGGTAGAGTATGTCTACTCATGGGGTAGAGTATGTCTACTCATGGAGTTTGGGGGTAGATTATGTCTACTCATGGATGTCTGCACATGGGGTAGAGTATGTCTACTCATGTAGTAGAGTATGTCTACTCATGGGGTTTGGGGGTAGAATGTGTCTACTCATATGTATGGAGTTTTGGGGTAGAGTATGTCTACTCATCGGGTTTAGGGATAGAGTATGTCTACTCATGGGGTAGAGTATGTCTACGTATCGGGTAGAGTATGTCTACTCATGGGGTAGAGTATGTCTACTCATGGAATTTGGGGGTAGTGAACATATTAACGCTGTGCCGTAGTTACTCTCACAAAAAACATAATATTGTCCTTTGTTAAGTATATATACTAAGCTATTTAATATTTAGATATATATTCAACTGTTTTAATTACAACATCAATCAAAGTTGAGCCGAGGGTAACAAATGTGGTCGATTTGTCTTGAGTGAAAACACGTCAGGATATATTATTCTGATCTTTAATAATTTGGCTAGCAAAGACTGGTCCCTATGAGGGCTAGCAAAGACTGGTCCCTATGAGGGCTAGCAAAGACTGCTCTCTATGAGGGCTAGCAAAGACTGGTCCCTATGAAGGCTAGCAAAGACTGGTCCCAATGAGGGCTAGCAAAGACTGGTCCCTATGAGGGCTAGCAAAGACTGGTCCCTATGAGGGCAAACAAAGACTGGTCCCTATGAGGGCTAGCAAAGACTGGTCCCTATGAGGGATAGCGCAAAGCTCGTTGTAATCTCAAGCAGCTGCGTGGGAAATCACTAATGATATACTAATGACTATAAACACGGTATTAAAGAGGCTCAGCCAAATGTACATCAAGTTTAAGGAGGTTTCACATTATCAATTGATAACTAATTTTCACTTCATCTACTTGTGAATGAAATTCTCACTATAAGCAAAGCATTTATTTGTTAAGATTCTCAAATGAAACACGGAAATCATGATGAACTAACTTTATAACATGACGTGTATCAGGATATATTGGATGATTGATTGATTATATTTGAGGAAAGGCAGGGATTACCTCCTGAATCTACAGGGAATGCTTGTGTCAAGATAACAAACTAGCTTTGAAAATTTCCTTCCAACAAGTCAGAGTTGTGTAGCGTGGGAAATGATAACCTTCTTAGGACAGATAGGTCCCCTACTACCCATGTAGTTCCCCTACCCCACAAGTAGTTCCCCACCCCACATGTAGTTCCCCTACCCCACAAGTAGTTCCCCTACCAGACAAGTATTTTCCCTACCTCACAAGTATTTTCCTTACCCCACAAGTAGTTCCCCACCCCACACGTAGTTCCCCTACCACACAAATAGTTCCCCTGCTAGACATGTAGGTCCCCTACCCCACAAGTAGGTCCCCTACCAGACAAGTATTTTCCCTACCTCACAAGTATTTTCCCTACCCCACAAGTAGTTCCCCACCCCACACGTAGTTCCCCTACCACACAAATAGTTCCCCTGCTAGACATGTAGGTCCCCTACCCCACAAGTAGGTCCCCTACCCCACAACTAGTTCCCCTACCACCCACGTAGTTCCCCTATCACACAAGTAATTCCCCTACCACACAAGTAGTTCCCCTGCCCCACACGTAGTTCCCCTACCACACAACTAGTTCCCCTACCACACAAGTAGTTCCCCTACCACACAACTAGTTCCTTCTTGCATTATCTTGAAATACTTTTTGGTATGAATTTATCTTGAAGCCAGGGTTTGAAGGTTGACAAGTTACAATTTCTCTTATGAGCTGGGACCACTGCCTGAAGGGTTAATATTTTGTCCTTTCATATCTGTGATCATTTGGTTGACATAAGATAGACCTGCGACATGCCAATATAGTGAGCCTATACTATATTTATCTGCCTGATAAGTTGGTCTCGTGACAGGATGACTGAAATAATGTTGACACTCGAACAGGAACGTGTGCACACTCATTTGATCTTTTTCGAACATACATACCTTCTATAATGTCCGCAAATACAACGTATCCAATCTCGATTTCGAATTAGCTATCATTAGGTGTGATTAAATAGTTCTCATGAGAAAAGAAAAATAATAATGACAGATGCTGATATAGAAATCTTACGCAAGATTTCTATATCAGCTCCTGTCAAGATCCAGTTCATGGTTTATATCTAAAGCATAAACATAATGTTACACAATTATGAATATCTGAGGTTGATCATACATAAAAGTGGTATATATATATAAATTTATATATATATAAATTTATATATATATATTTATATATATATATATATATATATATATATATATATATATATATATATATATATATATATATATATATATATATATATATATATATATATATATATATATATATATATATATATATATATATATATGTATCAAGATAAAATGAAAGTCGGTTTTCAAAATGCTCAAATAATAACTTGGCACACATTCGTCATATAATAATCTGGTATAACCCTTTAATTTGTATTTATCTCCACAACACTAGTTGGTTACGCACAAAACCATCTCTCATGCCTATTGTTTTTATTATTATTATTATTCATAATCAAGAAATGTACACATTACTTCATTTATATTCTCATTGCATTCGTTTATATAGACACCAGGTGGCACTCGTATTAAGAATCCGCTAAACATCAATGCAAACAATATAATGCTTGTGACTTGATCATGTTCTTCTGTCTATAATTCTACAATCAGCTGTGGATGTTGTACATGACAAAAGAATCAACAATAACTATAAAATAATGAATAAAAACCCTTCCACGAACCCCCTTCTATTGTTACCGTAGTGCCGTGTCCTCTCCCGCACAGTGTTCGGTGCTGATCGGATACACTGGGTTGGCTATATACCCGCCGTTATACAGGATATGTGAATCCTTTCTGTGTGTCTGACATTTATAATAGAAGTTACAGCCTAGGAGGCAACCAAAGCTACTCCAGCAGCAGGGGGACTTGTTGTAGAGCCAGCGGTGCCGGTGTGGCAGGATGTCTACTCTGGCGTGGTGCAGATACATGTAATACACGGCCATGAACACCAGACCCAAGATAAAGCCGCCAAACACCATCACCATAGCCACGATGGCTGGCCACGGCGGGGACTCGCTGGCATAGTAATGGTGGTACCATATCCCCACCAGGGTGGCATTCTCCAGATACATCAAGGCATAGTAGAATATGTAGTGGTGCAAGGTGGGGTTATATGTGTCATCACTTTTCATCTTGAAGAAAGCCAAATGGGGGTTAAATGAGAATATGTAAGTCGCTGCAACGAGAATGCTACCGAGGAATGTTCGCCTGCAGGAAACTGGCTTCTCGCCTTCTTTGATAAGTTGCTTACGTCGCCTATAGGAACGAATGGAGTGGTAGATGAGCATGACAACAAACTGAAGGGCACAGAATATGAAGAGTGCCCAGGGGTAGATGGAGGCAAAGAGGGCCATGGACAGCATGCGGGGGCCAATGGTGAAGGCGTGAGAGGCGGCCAGCACCAGCTTAGCCGGCAGCTTCATGTGAACAGTGGGGTGCATGCTGATGTACAGACTCACCATGGTCCAAGAAAGGGACAGCCAGGAAGTGATGATGCTGAATGCTTGTTGCCCTGACAACTCGCTAGGCCCCTCAGACCATGATAACGTCACAATGTACAGCTGCAGCAACATCTGCGGCGCGCTCTCCAGGAATCCCTCTATTGTCTGGATCTTGGAGAGGATTTGTCTGTGGTTATCATACATACTAAAACTGTTCCTCATAAAGTATACAATGGATGACAAGGTGTTAGACATGATGGCCAGACAGCTGTCCCGCAGTGCTGCCCCCTGGATACAATCCTGGAGGTATGCTGCAAATAATGTGCTCTTCAAATAATTCTGAACAGTATCCCCCTCTCCAAAGTCCTGAATCCTGGCTTGATGGACATCCAAAGGATCAATCCATCTTGTCATCTCTTGAAGTCTATCTTTCATCATGTTCAAGTTGTTATTGATTCTTTCAGTTATCCTGTTGTTGTCAGGCCGGCTCGTGTCCAGAAGCATGGTTGCCCACTGCGCAAGCGCGTCCCGAGCTAGTTGGGTCTCGTGCTGGTGAACCTCATCATTGCTCTCACCTGTATCACTGTCTAGAGAAGCAATCCTTTCCAGAAAATATGCCAAGACTTTGTCGTTATAACCACAAGCTTCTACCAACTTAGGCAAATTATCATATTCTTTCATGAGCTGGACCCTGTTTTGACTCATCCATATCGTGAATGATGGGAAGGGCAGTTGGTTATGAATGAGAACAGACATGGCCGCAGCCATGAGATGCTCGTCAAGCCAACCAGTGCCGGCAAATATATAGCGCTTACATCTCACAGAACGCAAAATCTCACCATCCCATTTAGCATAGGTCTGGGTCCTGTTCCAATATATCCACCAGTACAAGATGTCACACATCCACACCAGAGGACTGACCAGGAACATGGCTGACATGATACGTACCACTGTAGATAAAGAGTTTCTGAGGGAGGAACTGGAAAGCAAGCCTCGCTTATACCAGAAGTACACACTGAAGAACGAAGCTGACATTCCTGGTATGAACACAAACACTGCAGTCATCACAGCAGATTTAATGTGATCAGTGGAGAAGTATACTACAGCTAGGCGAATATCAGACACAACATCTACGATGTACAACAAGAATCCGATTATTATAAAGATGCCGGTGATATAACCAAACTTCTCCCGCAGATAGGCGCAGTGATGGGAACAGTGATCGTCCGGTTCGTCACAGATCCTGCACCTCCAGGTGCTGTCCTCTCTCGGGCAGTCAGTCTCATCACGCAGCGCCCTCTGTGTGCAGACATGGCGGCAGTGGTTATCATTGACACGCCTTGGACACACATAGCAGAACCTGCAACACCAGAAACGCTGCGGCCGGCCTTGCAGATTGTCTCCCTCCCTGCATATGAGACACCTGTCTAGAGTTTTGTGGGCCTCGCATTGCAGACATTGGTGTGGAAGACCTTCCCGCTGACAGCACATCAGCGTGGAGGGGCCCTGCTCTGTGTACGAAGGCTGTGTTCTCCAGGAAGTGGTGTCCAGGGGCTGCAACATGAACTCCTCGCCCTCTTCCGGTTCCCTATTTGTCTTCACATCCTGCCCACATCCGTTATTATGCCGATTCTTGGTGGTCATATTGTCTGATCATAACCTGTGACAAATATGTAGATCAGATTAAATGCTGACGGCACAGTTTTTAACGAACTTGTAACTGTGCACTGAGTGTATTAGGACAAACAAGAGAATAATATTACAATTACCTATCAAATACTTAAAAGATATATAGTATATGAATTGTATGCAATGGTATAATGATATACAATATTGTATTTACCTCATCAAACTTCAAACAATATCAAGAATACATATATATTTATATATAAATATATGTGCTGTTCCCAAATCGGGTCGCCTTTAGTTAGCTGGCATTGTTTGACTTGTTGATAAGAACATGTACCTTGTCCCGGAATAGGTTCAAGTGTTTAAAAGGTGAATTTTTGAAGTTGATCTTTTGCACAACAATAATAAGCCTTCCTAAAATTCCTTGGGTTCAAAGGGGAATACAGTAAAATCTATCATTTTACAGTTATAGTATGAGGCTAGAGATGCTTAGTGAGTCTATCATGAGTTGTCTGCAAACCAAATGATGAGATTATGTTTGATCTCAGCCATGTGTCTAAATGTATTCAAAAATAGTTAGGTGTATCCTAAAATCTAAAGGATATAAACCACACAATTTTAGAGACAGTAAACATCACCTTAAGCTGTCTTGAAGTGTTCTGGTATTGAAGAAAACAAAAATATTGTGTTCCAAGATAAATAAGAAAAAAAGTGATTGAGTGGTGGAACACACAGTAAATAAGATTAAGCCCTCGGAAGTTTACAAATGTTGTATCCCCTGTTGCCCAATTGCTCATAATATTTGCAAAGTAATAAGCACAGGATTAAATAGTATTCGGTGGAATACTTTTCATTTCAATAATTCCCTCAACAGGATCACAGACTTTTCTGGTTTTGTACAAGTGCTCTCTGATTTGGGCAGAAAGATCAATGTATGACAGGGTAAGCTTTGAAACATCAAATCTTAGGATTTGTTGGTACAGAACAAAAATATCCATACTTTAAGGTCATGGAAGTAACACGAACTTCATATATGGTTTAAAATGAACTCATTCAAGGTTGCGATTCCAGCTTTCACCCCTTTAGTTATATGTGAGAGAGGATCTTTGGCTTTTCAGATTCCCAATGCAGTCCTTAGCTATTATTAGTAGGTAAAGCTTCCAAATTCCTTGATCCTGAGGGGAACTATAAATAATCTGATAGATTTATTATTACAGGAACTCCATAATTATTTTATCTATTGCTATAATGTTTGCAACTTTGTAATGTCCCAGACTCTAGGTGTGATGTTTTCGCTCAAGGGAATAATACGCCAAGTGTTTTCAGCAAACATTAGTGCCTTGGTTCTGAAGTTATGCTACCATTTGTTCCAACTAATTATCAGCAGTATCTGTGATAGATGTAACTTGAATCTAATCTATATGCAAAGTAATGATTCCTTATAAATGAAATGGTCACCATCTTGCTCATATGCTAGGATTATAACAGTATTTAATTCGATTAAAAAAAGAAGAAAATATTGCAAATTTTGCAAAACAATATACACCACTCCTCGTTTTGGAATGAAAACTCCAATACTAATATCTGAGAAATTATGCATTTAACCAATCCTCTGAAATGTGGCCAGAATGTGAGGCAGACAGGTGGAAATTTTGAATCGTTTTTTAAAATGACTACTGATATATATATATATATATATATATATATATATATATATATATATATATATATATATATATATATATATATATATATATATATATATATATATATATATATATGTAAGATATATACTGTGACTTTTATGCAACATATATCAGCAGGCAGACAGAATCACCAGAAAATACAGGTGTACAATGCCTCTGTCTCCCTTGATAAAACATGTCTCATTTGTGTCATTGACAGTGTAATCCTGAGCAGAATTATATGATAAGCTAAGGTTAATGAAGGCTGAAATGTATAAGGTTTCATGTATCCAAATGTCAGATAGATATTCTCACGTAAGGGGTCACCTCAAAGCGGATATGGGCCTGTCCTTTTTGGTAACACAAAGCACAATAGTACAATTATCACCTGCCAAATAATATGCTGAATTATTTCCTCAATTTGTGTCAAATAAATTACCCTTTTTACATTACACTCTTACTCACTAAAATTATTCAGTAGCCCATCATTGAGTGTATTGAAATTATCTTGAGAGCAGCAACGCTATTTGTCATGACACGTACTTCCCTTCGGAGAAATCAAGCAAATATTCTACCTCTATTCAGCCATAATGGGTGAACTTGAGTATACATCAACATATTATCTCCCTATGAAAAAATCCTTCCAGACAAACTAGTAGTTTTGGATTGAGATGCTATCATAATACCACAGATGAGGGCACTATCCCAGTGGACCTCTCACAAATTGTTATGTCTACCTGGTCATAACCCTATCAGGAAAGGATAGTGAACTTACCAGGGTTTTGAATTGATGAATATAATCTGGCTGTATTAATATATTGGATCAATTATGTATATTAGCGTTTTTGCTATATATATATATATATATATATATACGGACAATCACTGTTATTATAGTTATATATACATGCGGACAATCACTGTTATTTTGATAATTTGATTTTAAAAAGAACCAAATTATGAAACTACCATCCTACCGGATTACTGATTCTAAAAAGAACCAAATTATGAAACTACCATCCTACCGGACTACTGATTCTAAAAAGAACCAAATTATGAAATTACCATCCTACTGGACTACTTTTCATATCACTTCTCCAGAAAAATATGCACCACTCCAGTAACTGACATTCTTTGGCTTATTATGAATAATTACATGCTACTGACACAGAGTGACACAGTGGAAGACTTTTTATATCTCTTTATTTGACTGAACGATATTGTTGTAAGGTCCAGCCAAGTCTGCCTTTCTGTCCCCAGCCCACTGCGCTTTGAGCAGACCTGGTCTGATATAGCGCTATATAAATCGTTATTATTATTATTATATGCCAACCGAGGGGTCAGAAGACAGGCAAAGCCGACCTAATTCTTCCTGGATCACAGATTGGCTTAAACACCCTATTTGACACCCTAAGTGCAAAGGGGAGATGTATTCTTAGGAGACAGCTCCAGACCCGTGCACTTATAAGGACAGGGCCTACACAGCTAGCTTGCATCAGAATCACCATGAGCAAACCACATTCCATGCATTCAATCTGTTAAAAGCGTTGGTAAACAAATTGAAACTACTGATATATTAATGAACTTTTGGCAATGACTGCTCATAGTTGTTATATTACTAGTTGTGAAGAAACTAATTGGATAAAAGTGAAATCTTAGGAGTATTCAGTATTAATAGTTATCTGGGTAATTATAATAAGTACCTTTATTTTTAATGATAGTGATAATTAATAAAGTTAATTGCAGGTAAATATAATATATATAAATGACTTGGTACCAAAAAAAAAAGATGATATCTTTATATTTGAGATCTTATTGAGCAATTTGCATATTAGAAGAATACAATCATTATTATTTATTTTTTGCAAACATAGAAAATATGAATAATTATAACTTTATAAAATCAAATATGTTTTTTGACAAAATAGAAAATATAAGAAATAGTAACTTTATGCAGAAGTCAACTATGAAATCTTCATATTCTAATTTTATTTGAGCTCAGACACGTTTGCAAAAAAACTATAGCATGGAGGCAGTTTCAAAATTTTATCATGAATTTAAAACTTCAAGTAAGTTGACCATGAGGCCAACCTTGATCATGTCTGGATATATCCAGTGCAATGCAATTGATCCAAATGTTTCAGTATTAGCATGTGTCTCACAGGTCTGATGATATGATTTGACCTTTTCTCATGGCTGGATTGCTCACTCAACATTTTGCCTGGATCCACATTTCAATACAGACATGACTTTATCTCTTCAAGGTGTTGTGACAATTCATCAACCCTTAACACATGCCTGCAAACAATGCATACTCTTGAGTACATTCCATCAGATTGGGATATTATTTATTCCAAAACAATGTTTAAAATCTCCAAAATATGGAAGTGTCAATATTTGACTATATCAGTCAAAATGGAAACCAACAGCTCACATGTCACCTGTATGTATATTTCTCTGTTTTCCAGTGAGATCAGCCAAAAATGCATGTTCTCACATGTGCATAGATCACCTTTTAAAAATGGTGTCAATGCCTCCAAAATACTTAGAATTAGAATTTCTATATTGTTCTATATTGAACATAAATTCAAATATTGTAATCATTATTTTGATTGTCAAATGAAACCACAATTTGAATGAAGAAATATGTGTAGTAATAATGCTCAGATATGTGCCCACTATTTTAGACATGCGAAAGTGATCACACACCCCACTGATCTGAGTACTAATCTCAGCAAGGAAGTGTTTTCAGCAGGACGCCAGCTCATATTTTCAATCTCTACTGCTGGTATCCTGACCTGAGACTTTCCTCTTTGAGTCAGGTATGTTGGCTTAAAGGAAAAACATATAATGGTTTGGAAATCCCTGAGTCATAAATACTTGCCTTGCTCACAAAATATCATCAAATCTGAATTGACTAACATCAGGTCAGAAACTGTAACAAGGTGCCTGACACATATACTGACCAATCAGTACAACTACCAGTACAAAACAAATCTATTTATATTCTCTCACCAATGAGGTGACAGCCAGATTCCTCTGAATACTGATGACTTGCGCTCAATTCTGTGCGCACATTTATAGCATTAGTGGCAGGGACTGATATGACAGAGAAGTCCTGCTATTACTTAAAATACAATAAAGAAAAACTAAATTATAGGTTATGCAGTTCAGATAATAGGTAGCCTCTCTCAATATATTGAGGTTAACCGTGCAATAACAAATTAACAAATATTGAAAAAGCATTGAAAGAGTCCAACTTGCCATATGCTATGTTTAACAACTGGAATGACTAACAGAAACAAATTTAACAAGACTAGTATGATAACATGAGAATGTATAAGCATGCAATGGAAGTAAATAAAACTGTATGAAAATGAACCAAACAGATGATTATAACTAGCAGGGTGTAGGCTTCATGTACCAACACATGATCTGAAAACACAGATCAATGGCATGCATGCTGGAACATTACTCGTACACCTTCATAGTAGGAAACTACGCCCCCTCGCGATCTTAAGCAGGATTCCACTAGTGATAAAATGAAGGGATGAAAATGAAGGAATACAGTGAGATGAGTATCAGCGTAATGTAACATGCCGTTGATTTGAGATGTTGATGGGCAAAGGAACTTCAATGACTGACTGGTATTTAGCAAAGAGATCTCTGTGTTTATGCTTAGTTTTGTGTAGCTGTTTCACTAATGATTTATAATGAAAGCCCTGTCTCATCAGCTTCAAACACAGAAATTCATGTCTATCCTTAAAGTCTTTGAATGAGTCACATGCGCGAGCAATGCTGATGAGTCTAGAGGCATAAACTCCATAGGCAGGTTTTTCTGGAATGTTTGAATCCTTCACAAAGGGATAGTTCACAATATCAAACTTAAAGCTATCTCGTTTGTCATAGAGTTTAGTGTGAAATTGTTTGTTGTTGATCTCAGTGTAAAGATCAAGGTAGGAAGCCCTATCACTGTGAGTGTTTTCCTGTTTGATGCTGAGTTCTTTAGGGTAGATATATCACTTTCAGAGCAAAACTTTTCGTTGGGATTTGGACTCTCTCTTGTCCCAGTGTCTATTTACGTCAACGGCTTCTATTCTTCCCCCAACAAACCAGGCCCACTCATACAACAAATGGTCTGTGCCTAACTTTGGTCGAAGATGAGTCGAAGACGGGAGGTGGTGGGTTCCTCTCACACTGCCGGCAGTTTTACAATAACAATGGTTAAGAAAGAGACTTGTAAGTCGGCGTGATATGGCCCTCTCTTGTGTACCAATTACTTCTCAGAAATGGTGTCAAAGCCTCCATGTCATCTTCAATGTCATGTCATCTAGTTCTGGAGTTATATAACCATTTAACAGGATAGAAAATTTAGAATTAGATTTTCTACATTTCGAAAACTTACCAAATATTGCAATCTTTTTTTATTTTCTAATACAACATCTATTTGAAAGTGACCACACACACTATTGGCCACAATATATTATTAAATAGAAAAATGAGCTAGGGGAAATACTATAAGGTGGTTTAGATCATATTTATCAGGTAGAAAACAATGTGTCAGAATTGATGGGAAAATATCTGAAAACATGAATATTAATTATTGAGTCCCGCAGGGCTCAGTTCTAGGGCCTATACTGTTTACAACATATATGGAATCCTATCAGAAATTATTGGAGAATACGACTTGAAGCACCACATATATGCAGATGATACCCAGCTTTATATCACCCTGGATCCAAAATCGGAGCAAAACTCAAAACTATCATGCACAGAAATGGAGTCTTAATGAGTCTTAAAACAAATTGCTAAAAAAACAAAATGAAAATAAATGATGGCAAAACTGAATTATTAATATGTGAAAAAAACTCAAATTTAAAAAATAATGAGATCCCATCTGGAATATTGGTTGAAGAGGCAATTATCCAAACATCACACAAAGTCAAGGTGTAATCTTTGATCAGGAACTTACCATGAAACAACAAATTAAAAAGATATGCACAATATTCATGCCAGAAATATTCCATGCATCAGAAACAGCCTGGATGAAAAAACTGTTAATACTCTAGCACATGCATTTATCACATCTACTCTAGATTATGGTAACTCTCTACTCGCCGGGTTGCTCAAATGCGAAATAGACAAGTTACAAAAGTTTCAGAATGCAGCAGGCAAAGTTTAAATAAAGAAGATATTGTCAGTATTTTTGTTCATCCCTTTCCGATACATCTGATCAGGAAATGGGTGTTCCTCAGGAAAGACAAAAGCTTGCTCTTAAGTATGCGCCAAAAATTGCTGAAAATCCAGAAAATCCAGAAAACCCCCCTTGCCTCAGACCCCCGGGGGGCTTCAATCAATTGTTTTCGAGTTGTTTACATATTGTATTAAGTTGACATATTTTTTGTCCAGTCGCTATATACTTGTATTTGTTTTTACTGTTTATGCACTGAATGACATTATTGTGTTGATGTTCCCTAAAGCAATCATTAATTATTTGATTCGATACAGAAAAACAAAATAATATTTCTTCAATTCTGCCAAAAATGGCCTCTTAGTATGTTAAGCATGACAAAAAATTATAATCTGTAGATTCGATCATTTCTATAAAAAGATATTTTTTGTAAAGGTTGGAATTTATTCAGGATGTTTTAATCTGATGTCTGAAGTTGATATATCAAAAATGTCTCAAATAATCTTTCATTTCTTTCGTGGTTAATTCATATTAACCATGAACTAAACTGGACCAGAATTTCACGTCTCGAAAATCACTTCTTTACCAAGTCGTAAACTAGACCAAAAATGCATGCCTTGAAAATCACGTCAGAAAAAAACGTGGTTGCCAACGCAACTCTGAGACTGCACCATAGTTATTGTGTAGCGTGTAAGCTGGGTAAAACCCATCTCTTCAAGAAGCACAATACAAGAGAGCAATATGAGAAGACTTAATCTGCTTTAAGCGCTATATAAATTTGATTAATTATTCCCTGAAAATGCATAACGCCATCAGGAGAATTGTATTGCGCATGACCTGTGCGAGCCATACCTGCGCCTGTCCGTAATGAGCTGCTAGCGTCCAAGTGTTATCACATGTGAACACTTCCTGTCACATCATATAGCATATGGAGTAGGCTGCTCATGGCATACTTCAGGTAATACACTAAGGTAAGATACTCTCTCATTTCTTGCTCTAATTTAACCTCAAGAAACAACTCAACTTTCATCTTTTTAAACATTATAATGGGAATGAGAACGATTAAGTAGTTTAGTGTAGTAAGCAATGTCAATCCATATACCACTCATGCTGTCTTCCATTCTCGTGTTATGGTAAATGTATTGCACATTTAAACTTTCTATTCAAAATGAATAGAAAATGAATAAAACCGCGGTTTCCAGATTTGTACGACATTTAGGTTTTCGAAGCAGAACTACATCCAATCTCCAGAAAACAATTATATCATCACAATCTTGAGTGTCATCTATTAATTTGAAAGAAAAATGATTTTTACAAAATAAAATACCAAGAAAAATTCTAGGAAATTGCCCGAGGTGAAATGCGTACATTGAATAATTAATGATATATATATCGAACCACATATGGAGAATACCTTAAAGCTAATACAAAACATCAGGGAAAAATAAGAATGTCACGGAATAATGGCCAGTTAAGAGAGAGACGAGCAATATATATTAAACAAAAGCATAAATAAGGAATAAATAAGGGTTATGGTTGTATATGTGTCATTTAGTTAATATATACTGATAACACTGAGAGATGAATTAGTTATTCAAATAAAATATATATTCTCAAAAGTTCTTAAGCTTCAGCTCAATATGCATTTCCTTTTGGAGGAATATAATGTCCTCCCGGGTATATCAAAGACATCATTGAGATCATATTGAGTGGATTTACCGGGGGTATATGTACACAAGGTACACATCATTTTTCACAAGTTTAAGGATCAAATATTTTTGATTACCCAATTTTCACAAGTTTAAGGATCAAATATTTTTTTATTAGCCAATTTCAGTATAATTCATCAGGGCAATGTAGACATACATGTGCCGTCTGGCATGGTTTAAGGCATATGAATAGGAATCAGGTAATCAGTAAATAAATCCCCCATTATCCTGATTATTTTCCCCATCTTATAATCTCCCACTAACCTGATTATTTTCCCCACCCTATAATCTCCCATTAGCCTGAGTAATTTCCCCATCTTATAATCTCCCATTAGCCTGAGTATTTCCCCCATCTTATAATCTCCCATTAGCCTGAGTATTTCCCCCATCTTATAATCTCCCATTAGCCTGAGTATTTCCCCCATCCTATAATCTCCCATTAGCCTGAGTAATTTCCCCATCTTATAATATCCCACTAACCTGATTATTTTCCCCATTTTATAATCTCCCATTAGCCTGATTATTTTCCCAATCTTATAATCTCCCATTAGCCTGATTATTTTCCCCATCTTATAATCTCCCATTAGCCTGAGTATTTCCCCCATCTTATAATCTCCCATTAGCCTGATTATTTTCCCCATCTTATAATCTCCCATTAGCCTGATTATTTTCCCCATCTTATAATCTCCCACTAAACTGAGTAGTTCCCCCATCTCATAATCTCCTACTGACTTGATTATTTTCCCCATCTTATAATCTCCCACTAAACTGATTATTTCCCCATCTTAGACCGATAACTGAGCTGTGTGTCCTATTTAAACTTTCATCATGAAGTATTGAATTGTAAGGTTGAACTGGCATATATCAGACATGTTAGTGCGAAAAACCGAAACAGAATACCTTCCAGCTATACCCCTGTGTAAGATAACTTAAATGTAGGCTTCACTCACTATGTCGAATGCCAATGAAGACAAAAAATATTTTTTATTTTCAATAAAATAGGAAATCCAGCTGAACTTGTTCTTTAATATAGCTGATCTTGTTCTTTAATATGGTAAACTAAAGATTTTAGGTTTCTGTAAAAATGTAAATACCATATTCTAATGAGGTGTCAACTATATAACGAAATAACAATTCCTAAACAACAATTCCTAATCAACATATGGAGACTTCATCATGAGTGTACATATCTTATTACAAGTATCTTGTACACCCACAATAACACAAGATATTTTAAAATCTATAATAATGTATTTCGTGTCGTTACCATTTAAGGCATATCTCTTAAGATTTAAAATTATCTTTTAAAAATATGAAGTCAATTCTCCCTGTAACCTACGCATTCCATTGTGGCCTCCGGTTTTCTCAAACAATGATTTTGTGTTGAATGAAGTGTGTTGTTCACTGAAAAATGACACATACCGCTTATGAATGAGGGATAAGAAATTGAGGAACAATGTGTGTTGATGGGCTGCGATAAGACAATTTGTAATGCTCAAATTTGTTATTTGTTTGTTTTTTATAGTTAATGAAATCAAATTGTTTGCACTTATAACTAGTAATTTGTAATAATTAAAAAAAAGATGTCATATTACATTGAAAGTTTTTAAATTGGTTTGCTGATCACACTTAGTCCCGATTTGGCTAAGGCAGTGGTTGGAGGATAGGCCACACTTGGTCCTGATATGGCTGAGGCAGTGGTTGGAGGATAGGTCACACTTGGTCCTGATATGGCTGAGGCAGTGGTTGGAGGATAGGCCACACTTGGTCCTGATATGGCTGAGGTGGTGGTTGGAGGATAGGCCACACTTGCTCCTGATATGGCTGAGTTGGTGGTTGGAGGATAGGTCACACTTGGTCCTGATATGGCTGAGGTAGTGGTTGGAGGATAGGTCACACTTGGTCCTGATATGGTGGTTGGAGGATAGGTCACACTTGGTCCTGATATGGCTGAGGCAGTGGTTGGAGGATAGGCCACACTTGCTCCTGATATGGCTGAGTTGGTGGTTGGAGGATAGGTCACACTTGGTCCTGATATGGCTGAGGTGGTGGTTGGAGTATAGGTCACACTTGGTCCTGATATGGTGGTTGGAGGATAGGCCAAACTTGGTCGATCTGATATGGCTGAGGCAGTGGTTGGAGGATAGGTCACACTTGGTCCTGATATGGCTGAGGTGGTGGTTGGAGGATAGTTCACACTTGGGCCTGATATGGCTGAGGCAGTGGTTGGAGGATAGGTCACACTTGGTCCTGATATGGCTAAGGCAGTGGTTGGAGGATTGGTCACATTTGGTCCTGATATGGCTAAGGCAGTGGTTGGAGGATAGGTCACACTTGGTACTTATATGGCTGAGGTGGTGGTTGGAGGATAGGTCACATTTGGTCCTGATATGGCTAAGGCAGTGGTTGGAGGATAGGTCACACTTGGGCCTGATATGGCTGAGGCAGTGGTTGGAGAATAGGTCACATTTGGTCCTGATATGGCTAAGGCAGTGGTTGGAGGATAGGTCACACTTGGTACTGATATGGCTGAGGTGGTGGTTGGAGGATAGGTCACATTTGGTCCTGATATGGCTAAGGCAGTGGTTGGAGGATAGGTCACACTTGGGCCTGATATGGCTGAGGCAGTGGTTGGAGAATAGGTCACATTTGGTCCTGATATGGCTAAGGCAGTGGTTGGAGGATAGGTCACACTTGGGCCTGATATGGCTGAAGCAGTGGTTGGAGGATTGGTCACATTTGGTCCTGATATGGCTAAGGCAGTGGTTGGAGGATAGGTCACACTTGTTCCTGATATGGCTGAGGTGGTGGTTGGAGGATAGGTCACACTTGGTCCTGATATGGCTGAGGCAGTGGTTGGCTGATAGGTCACAATTGGTCCTGATATGGCTGTGGTGGTGGTTGGAGGATAGGCCACACTTGGTCGACCTGATATGGCTGAGGCAGTGGTTGGAGGATAGGTCACACTTGGACCTGATATGGCTGAGGTGGTGGTTGGAGGATAGGTCACACTTGGCCCTGATATGGCTAAGACAGTGGTTGGAGGATAGGTCACACTTGGTACTGATATGGCTAAGGCAGTGGTTGGAGGATAGGTCACACTTGGTCCTGATATGGTGGTTGGAGGATAGGCCAAACTTGGTCGATCTGATATGGCTGAGGCAGTGGTTGGAGGATAGGTCACACTTGTTCCTGATATGGCTGAGGTGGTGGTTGGAGGATAGTTCACACTTGGGCCTGATATGGCTGAGGCAGTGGTTGGAGGATAGGTCACACTTGGTCCTGATATGGCTAAGGCAGTGGTTGGAGGATTGGTCACATTTGGTCCTGAAATGGCTAAGGCAGTGGTTAGAGGATAGGTCACACTTGGTACTGATATGGCTGAGGTGGTGGTTGGAGGATAGGTCACATTTGGTCCTGATATGGCTAAGGCAGTGGTTGGAGGATAGGTCACACTTGGGCCTGATATGGCTGAGGCAGTGGTTGGAGAATAGGTCACATTTGGTCCTGATATGGCTAAGGCAGTGGTTGGAGGATAGGTCACACTTGGGCCTGATATGGCTGAGGCAGTGGTTGGAGGATTGGTCACATTTGGTCCTGATATGGCTAAGGCAGTGGTTGGAGGATAGGTCACACTTGTTCCTGATATGGCTGAGGTGGTGGTTGGAGGATAGGTCACACTTGGTCCTGATATGGCTGAGGCAGTGGTTGGCTGATAGGTCACAATTGGTCCTGATATGGCTGTGGTGGTGGTTGGAGGATAGGCCACACTTGGTCGACCTGATATGGCTGAGGCAGTGGTTGGAGGATAGGTCACACTTGGACCTGATATGGCTGAGGTGGTGGTTGGAGGATAGGTCACACTTGGCCCTGATACGGCTGAGGTAGTGGTTGGAGGATAGGTCACATTTGGTCCTGATATGGCTAAGGCAGTGGTTGGAGGATAGGTCAAACTTGGGCCTGATATGGCTGAGGTGGTGGTTGGAGGATAGGTCACATTTGGTCCTGATATGGCTAAGGCAGTGGTTGGAGGATAGGTCACACTTGGGCCTGATATGGCTGAGTTGGTGGTTGGAGGATAGGTCACACTTGGTCCTGATATGGCTGAGGTGGTGGTTTGAGGATAGGTCACACTTGGGCCTGATATGGCTGAGGCAGTGGTTGGAGGAAAGGTCACACTTGGTCCTGATATGGTGGATGGAGGATAGGTCACACTTGGTCCTGATATGGCTGAGGTGGTGGTTGGAGGATAGGTCACACTTGGGCCTGATATGGCTGAGTTGGTGGTTGGAGGATAGGTCACACTTGGTCCCGATATGGCTGAGGTGGTGGTTGGAGGATAGGTCACAATTGGGCCTGATATGGCTGAGGCAGTGGTTGGAGGAAAGGTCACACTTGGTCCTGATATGGTGGATGGAGGATAGGTCACACTTGGTCCTGATATGGCTGAAGCAGTGGTTGGGGGATAGGTCACACTTGCTCCTGATATGGCTGAGGCAGTGGTTGGAGGATAGGTCACACTTGGCCCTGATATGGCTGAGGTGGTGGTTGGAGGATAGGCCACACATGCTCCTGATATGGCTGAGGCAGTGGTTGGAGGATAGGTCACACTTGGTCCTGATATGGCTGAGGCAGTGGTTGGAGAATAGGTCACACTTGGTCCTGATATGGCTGAGGAGGTGGTTGGAGGATAGGTCACACTTGGTCCTGATATGGCTGAGGCAGTGGTTGGAGGATAGGTCACACTTGGCCCTGATATGGCTGAGGTGGTTGTTGGAGGATAGGCCACACTTGCTCCTGATATGGCTGAGGCAGTGGTTGGAGGATAGGTCACACTTGGTCCTGATATGGCTGAGGCAGTGGTTGGAGAATAGGTCACACTTGGTCCTGATATGGCTGAGGTGGTGGTTGGAGGATAGGTCACACTTGGGCCTGATATGGCTGAGGTGGTGGTTGGAGGATAGGTCACACTTGGTCCTGATATGGCTGAGGTGGTGGTTAGAGGATAGGCCACACTTGGTCCTGATATGGCTGAGGCAGTGGTTGGAGGATAGGTCACACTTGGGCCTGATATGGCTGAGGCAGCGGTTGGAGGATAGGTCACACTTGGTCCTGATATGGCTAAGGCAGTGGTTGGAGGATTGGTCACATTTGGTCCTGATATGGCTAAGGCAGTGGTTGGAGGATAGGTCACACTTGGTACTGATATGGCTGAGGTGGTGGTTGGAGGATAGGTCACATTTGGTCCTGATATGGCTAAGGCAGTGGTTGGAGGATAGGTCACACTTGGTCCTGATATGGTGGTTGGAGGATAGGCCAAACTTGGTCGATCTGATATGGCTGAGGCAGTGGTTGGAGGATAGGTCACACTTGGTCCTGATATGGCTGAGGTGGTGGTTGGAGGATTGGTCACACTTGGGCCTGATATGGCTGAGGCAGTGGTTGGCTGATAGGTCACAATTGGTCCTGATATGGCTGTGGTGGTGGTTGGAGGATAGGCCACACTTGGTACTGATATGGCTGAGGTGGTGGTTGGAGGATAGGTCACACTTGGGCCTGATATGGCTGAGGCAGTGGTTGGCTGATAGGTCACAATTGGTCCTGATATGGCTGTGGTGGTGGTTGGAGGATAGGTCACACTTGGGCCTGATATGGCTGAGGCAGTGGTTGGCTGATAGGTCACAATTGGTCCTGATATGGCTGTGGTGGTGGTTGGAGGATAGGCCACACTTGGTACTGATATGGCTGAGGTGGTGGTTGGAGGATAGGTCACACTTGGGCCTGATATGGCTGAGGCAGTGGTTGGCTGATAGGTCACAATTGGTCCTGATATGGCTGTGGTGGTGGTTGGAGGATAGGCCACACTTGGTCGACCTGATATGGCTGGGGCAGTGGTTGGAGGATAGGTCACACTTGGACCTGATATGGCTGAGGTGGTGGTTGGAGGATAGGTCGCACTTGGCCCTGATATGGCTGAGGTAGTGGTTGGAGGATAGGTCACATTTGGTCCTGATATGGCTAAGGCAGTGGTTGGAGGATAGGTCACACTTGGGCCTGATATGGCTGAGGTGGTGGTTGGAGGATAGGTCACATTTGGTCCTGATATGGCTAAGGCAGTGGTTGGAGGATAGGTCACACTTGGGCCTGATATGGCTGAGTTGGTGGTTGGAGGATAGGTCACACTTGGTCCTGATATGGCTGAGGTGGTGGTTGGAGGATAGGTCACACTTGGGCCTGATATGGCTGAGGCAGTGGTTGGAGGAAAGGTCACACTTGGTCCTGATATGGTGGATGGAGGATAGGTCACACTTGGTCCTGATATGGCTGAGGTGGTGGTTGGAGGATAGGTCACACTTGGTCCTGATATGGCTGAGGTGGTGGTTGGAGGATAGGTCACACTTGGGCCTGATATGGCTGAGTTGGTGGTTGGAGGATAGGTCACACTTGGTCCCGATATGGCTGAGGTGGTGGTTGGAGGATAGGTCACACTTGGGCCTGATATGGCTGAGGCAGTGGTTGGAGGAAAGGTCACACTTGGTCCTGATATGGTGGATGGAGGATAGGTCACACTTGGTCCTGATATGGCTGAAGCAGTGGTTGGGGGATAGGTCACACTTGCTCCTGATATGGCTGAGGCAGTGGTTGGAGAATATGTCACACTTGGTCCTGATATGGCTGAGTTGGTGGTTGGAGGATAGGTCACACTTGGTCCTGATATGGCTGAGGTGGTGGTTGGAGGATAGGTCACACTTGGGCCTGATATGGCTGAGGCAGTGGTTGGAGGAAAGGTCACACTTGGTCCTGATATGGTGAATGGAGGATAGGTCACACTTGGTCCTGATATGGCGGAGGTGGTGGTTGGAGGATAGGCCACACTTGCTCCTGATATGGCTGAGGCAGTGGTTGGAGGATAGGTCACACTTGGCCCTGATATGGCTGAGGTGGTGGTTGGAGGATAGGCCACACATGCTCCTGATATGGCTGAGGCAGTGGTTGGAGGATAGGTCACACTTGGTCCTGATATGGCTGAGGAGGTGGTTGGAGGAGAGGTCACACTTGGTCCTGATATGGCTGAGGCAGTGGTTGGAGGATAGGTCACACTTGGCCCTGATATGGCTGAGGTGGTGGTTGGAGGATAGGCCACACTTGCTCCTGATATGGCTGAGGCAGTGGTTGGAGGATAGGTCACACTTGGTCCTGATATGGCTGAGGCAGTGGTTGGAGAATAGGTCACACTTGGTCCTGATATGGCTGAGGTGGTGGTTTGAGGATAGGTCACACTTGGGCCTGATATGGCTGAGGCAGTGGTTGGAGGAAAGGTCACACTTGGTCCTGATATGGTGGATGGAGGATAGGTCACACTTGGTCCTGATATGGCTGAAGCAGTGGTTGGGGGATAGGTCACACTTGCTCCTGATATGGCTGAGGCAGTGGTTGGAGGATATGTCACACTTGGTCCTGATATGGCTGAGGCAGTGGTTGGAGGATAGGCCACACTTGGTCCTGATATGGCTGAGGCAGTGGTTGGAGAATAGGTCACATTTGGTCCTGATATGGCTAAGGCAGTGGTTGGAGGATAGGTCACACTTGGGCCTGATATGGCTGAGGTGGTGGTTGGAGGATAGGTCACACTTGGTCCTGATATGGCTGAGGTGGTGGTTAGAGGATAGGCCACACTTGGTCCTGATATGGCTGAGGCAGTGGTTGGAGGATAGGTCACACTTGGGCCTGATATGGCTGAGGCAGTGGTTGGAGGATAGGTCACGCTTGGGTCTGATATGGCTGAGGTGGTGGTTGGAGGATAGGTCACACTTGGGCCTGATATGATGGTTGGAGGACAGGTCACACTTGGTCCTGATATGGTGGATGGAGGATAGGTCACACTTGGTCCTGATATGGCTGAGGCAGTGGTTGGAGGATAGGTCACACTTGGTCCTGATATGGCTGAGGCATTGGTTGGAGGATAGGTCACACTTGGTACTGATATGGCTGAGGTGGTGGTTGGAGGATAGGTCACATTTGGTCCTGATATGGCTAAGGCAGTGGTTGGAGGATAGGTCACACTTGGGCCTGATATGGCTGAGGCAGTGGTTGGAGGATAGGTCACACATGGTCCTGATATGGTTGAGGTGGTGGTTGGAGGATAGGCCACACTTGCTCCTGATATGGCTGAGGCAGTGGTTGGAGGATAGGTCACACTTGGGCCTGATATGGCTGAGGCAGTGGTTGGAGGAAAGGTCACACTTGGTCCTGATATGATGGTTGGAGGAAAGGTCACACTTGGTCCTGATATGGTGGATGGAGGATAGGTCACATTTGGTCCTGATATGGCTAAGGCAGTGGTTGGAGGATAGGTCACACTTGGTCCTGATATGGCTGAGGCAGTGGTTGGAGGATAGGTCACACTTGGTCCTGATATGATGGTTGTAGGATAGGTCACACTTGGTCCTGATATGGTGGATGGAGGATAGGTCACATTTGGTCCTGATATGGCTAAGGCAGTGGTTGGAGGATAGGTCACACTTGGTCCTGATATGGCTGAGGCAGTGGTTGGAGGATAGGTCACACTTGGTCCTGATATGGCTGAGGCATTGGTTGGAGGATAGGTCACACTTGGTACTGATATGGCTGAGGTGGTGGTTGGAGGATAGGTCACATTTGGTCCTGATATGGCTAAGGCAGTGGTTGGAGGATAGGTCACACTTGGGCCTGATATGGCTGAGGCAGTGGTTGGAGGATAGGTCACACATGGTCCTGATATGGTTGAGGTGGTGGTTGGAGGATAGGTCACACTTGCTCCTGATATGGCTGAGGCAGTGGTTGGAGGATAGGTCACACTTGGGCCTGATATGGCTGAGGCAGTGGTTGGAGGAAAGGTCACACTTGGTCCTGATATGATGGTTGGAGGAAAGGTCACACTTGGTCCTGATATGATGGTTGTAGGATAGGTCACACTTGGTCCTGATATGGTGGATGGAGGATAGGTCACACTTGGTCCTGATATGGTGGATGGAGGATAGGTCACATTTGGTCCTGATATGGCTAAGGCAGTGGTTGGAGGATAGGTCACACTTGGTCCTGATATGGCTGAGTTGGTGGTTGGAGGATAGGACACACTTGGTCCTGATATGGCTGAGTTGGTGGTTGGAGGATAGGACACACTTGGTCCTGATATGGCTGAGTTGGTGGTTTGAGGATAGGTCACACTTGGTCCTGATATGGCTGATATGGGAGGGAGGAAATATGCATTCCTAGCTTTATTATTAAATGTATCAACTTTATCATCCAGGATGGGTTACCAGCCGAATAGTCAAGATGTAAAATGAGGTATTGAGAAGTCCACTCCTCACAGTTATTTGGCTGAAAAACTGAAATTATATCAGATTAGTATATTCTAAATTTAAATTATTTTCACCTAACATAAGTTTAAACGAAATAGGTTCTTAAACAACGATCTTAGCTATTGCATTTTAGCTATGTCTTTTGCTCTACCCTGTTGTTAGTTCTTCTTCATTCCATGCCCAAACATAAACTGTGGAAAAACTCAGGTATATGCCAGTAGAAGAACTGTGTATAGTAAACCGAACTGCGCAAATACATATTTATCTCTTAGGAATCGAAACCTATGTAACCTTTCCCCAGCTATTGTTCTGATCATAATGAGTTTCTGAATGTGTGGACAGTGACTTCTGCTTATTAGTTATCAATTAACATGTTTTGTATTTGTAGACGAGAGGGCCCCCATAGTCTCTTGACAAACAAGCCGCCATGGATGCGAGCCTTAACAACCAGTCGTCATTCCTGCCTTACGTCAATCTTCATAATGTCTCATTAAACTACTCAATATTGCACGGCTTAACCAGTCTCCAAATGGCAGAGGGAAATTGGGTGAAATCCTTGTTGTATTATGTTAATATCGCCGCCATTCCAGTGATAGTATTGGTTGGAGTTTTCACTAATGTGCTGTCAGTGGTTGTGTTCCTGTGTACGCACCTGAGGAGGCAGAGTTCTAGTGTGTACCTCGCCTCTCTGGCTGTCGTCGATATAGCATTCCTTCTTGCTCTCTCCCTGGGCTGGTTCAACTGGCTGCAGATCTATATATTTCACAGGACTGGGCTGTGCCAGCTGATCGTGTATGTGACGTATGTAAGCAGCTTTCTCAGCGTGTGGATTGTGGTGGCCTTCACGGTGGAAAGACATATTGCAATACTACACCCGCTCCTAAGACCAACCTTGTGTACTCCGCGAAGAGCCAAGAAAGGCGTGACATTCCTTGCAGCTTTCGCTCTGTTATTTTATAGCTTTGTTCCATGGACGCACAGCTTGACTGTTCTTCCTTTTGTGAATCATAAAGTGTGCTTACCAACAAGTAGGCATGTGGCATTGGTCAATGCCATGATGAATGTGGACACGGTGATTACTCTTGTCATCCCATCTATTTCTATCATCATCCTCAATATCAGGATAGCCTTAAGGCTGTACACAGTGATGGCATCCCGACGCCAAACGTTACAAGCAGATTACAGCCCTCATACTCCAACCAGGTCCACGAGCTTCTCCCTGGTAGTGATGTTCAGAAACACAAGTGACAGTGAGGTGCGGTGCAGATTAATCCCTCCCAATGTAGGTTCCTGCAGGAGGGGTACTAATTACTACCAAATCAGAACTACCAGAATGCTGCTCATAGTGTCCACAGTGTTTCTCATGCTTAATGTCCCTTCCCATGTATTTAGAATCTATGCCCTTGCTGTCGAGATAACTAAAACAACTAATCAGCTAACAGAGACTGCCAGTAGATTGCAAGAATTTTTTCAATTGCTTTACTATCTTAATTTTGCCATAAATTTTTTCATGTACAGTTTTTGTGCAAAGCGTTTCCGTGAAGCATTTCGTAGGCTTGCACTTCAAACTAAAAATCAGATTATAGGTAAAATAACTCAATTACTGCCTTGTATTACCCTAAAATAAAGAAATTACCTGGAGTTTGTCTCAATCACTGGCGTGGTGACAGCTGGCTGGATACCAAGGACCCAACAAATAGACTTCACACTAACTCGCAGATATAACAGAAACAAATAAATTAAAACTGATTAAATACACAATACGGTGATAAATCAATGCAAACTATCAAGTGAGTGTGCCAAAAGTCTGGAAAACATTATTCCTCAAAGCATAAATACTTCCTTTTTGGCTCTGCTGACTTCTTAGAATGTCTCTTTTTCTGTCCGTATATCTGTCAACATTTTCCTTATAAGTCTCTTCTCCAAAATTACCAGTAATTTATGTTAATATTTTTATATCGAGGTAGATATAGAGGTAAAGATTCAGATTCCTTTAAATCTTAGTGATGTCACCATTGACCTTAGTGCAATGACCTAGTGGACATAAATTTTGTAAGGAGCATATCTCAGCAACTACTTTTTAGAGGAAATTAAAACTTGGTATACAGAAATGTCGTAGGGCATAGCTGTGTCTATTCATACTCTTTTAGTCATGTAACCTTTGACATTGACACACTGACCAGAGTTCAGAATGTGTGTACATGCAACATCTCAACCATTAAATGTGAATAAAAAGTACTTCATATCTGTTATATATCAACACAATGTCGAGCACCATATACATTTTTTTTTACAGATTTGACCTTTGGTCTTGATGCTGTGACCTTGACTTTTACAATATTGTGCAGGCCATATCATGAATGATAGAAAACTGGAGATACTAAATATTGGGCATGCAAGTCAAACACAAGGTGTTGCCAGTGTCTGACATTCAGCCATTAATCGCCAGAAATCTTTCTTCAGGATCAGACATTTCAACGCATATGTCCTTGAGCCAATTGTCACAATCTAAGGCTGGACTAGAACCCTATCATAGTTGTGATTTTGTAATAGCGAAAGATAAGGTAGCAATCCAGAGAAATTAAAGCCTGAGGCACACAGTCTTTGGCAGGGGGTAAATGGGCGAAAAGCGACTGGCCTGGCATGTAGAGCCCGTACAAAGTTTGCTAGTTAAATCAGCAGAGCTTTCAACCCAGGGGTTATGTTTAAATGTACACATGCTTAATCAGGTGTTTTTTCTACCTGGAGTTGGTTCAAAGAGTTTAAGATTTCAATTTCGAAATGTATGATCTACAATTATAAGATAATAAGGTTTATTAGAAAAGCAAATTCCCACAGCAAATTAAAGATTTTTACTTAAGGTATAAACTGAAATGTACAAATGAATTCTGCCCACAATAAATGTCAACTGGAAGATTTGTCATGGTACAATAATTACAGAATCTAAATTAAAACTGATGGGTTAGTCTGATGGTATATATTTAATGTGTGAGAAAGTACCTGACAATTTATTAATGTACTGCTTCGTCAGTTTATTGAGACAGTCTAGAAACCTTTAAAAGAAATATTTTCATAAACCTTGTCAGAAACCATCAAATTGCCAAAAATTAAAAATATTGTAGGCCATTTAAATAAAAAATTTATATATAAGACATCAGATAAGATGGGAAATATGGAAAAGGATATGTAAATACAAATATGAAAAGGTACATTATGGTGCAGGATGTATGCTTAAAAACATGCTGAGTGAAGTTGTCATTAAGTTGAGCATATTACAGAGATTATCTAAGTTTAAGAAAATTGAAAACACAATTAAAATCCTTGATCAGGCTGAGAATATTTGTGAGAAATATTTGAAAAGCCAAACCTTGTTAAAAGATTAACGTTTATAATATTGTAATTTTAGCATATATGTTTTGTTAAATAAAGATTTTATTTAAAAAAAAGTCTGGGTGGCTATGATTTTATTTTTAAAAAAAGTCTGAGTGCCTCTATGGCAGAAACAATGAATAGTTTCAATCTGAGTGCCTCTATGGCAATTATAGCCCCTAACTCTGCAATTAAACATGGGTAGATCTGGTCAAAAACACCGTGATCTGTCTACAAAAATGACTTGAAGGTTATTTCCAGTTGTTATGGCATTGTTATGGGTCATGAAAATGTTAATAAGTGTCATTTTGAACCTTATTAGTAAATGGTTTGTTGTCACCTAACCATGTACAAATTTTAAAGTAAATGTATTTATTTTCTCCTGGAAATGTTGTTAAATTTTTAGTTAGAAATTTATTTACTACATTCTGATTGTTCATTCTAAAAGATTTAAATCTGGATATATTAAATTGTTATGTGCATCAGCTAGATTTAAGTTATGAAATGATGTATTTGCATCCCTTTCAGCCATACCATCTCAACTGTCGAGTCTCTTATCAGTATGAACGGAACACTGGCTGCAGTGGGACATGGACCAACCACCTCCCGTCAATCTGGATCGATGATAACCTGGCTAAATTCAAACATACTTTACATACTTTACATGGTACATACTTTAGAAATGTAAAGGAGAATAAACAAAAATATTATCAAATTCATTTTGTAAATATATCATGGCAAATAAATAATTTTAGAAGCTATGTGTCACTGTATTGACACGGATCAAACAATCAACCATGTAACACACACATTCACTCACTCACTCACTCACACACACACACACACACACACACACACACACACACACACACACACACACACACACACACACACACACACACACACACACACACACATATATATATAAGGTAAAGTTGAGCATTTTGGACAACATGATTGGAAAGATTCCAAAAACATATCTTAATCTTATATTGCAAATCATCTCTGTGAAATGATCGATATTACTTGTATCACTTTGTGACATGCAATTTAATACTTTTGGCAAAGACACTGGATTATTGTGCCATGTTTGGTTGAATTTGATATGTAAATCTCAAACAATATTATAAAGTAAAGGATACCATTTTGGCAATTATATTATTCTTTCAAATTAACATATTAAAATGCACTGACTGTATTTCTAAATGTATAACATATACGCAGTCAAAAACACCCAAAAATGGAACCCCAAAGTAATACTACATATTTTTGGGAAACTGATTTTGCCTTTTACAATATTGTCATTTTTTCTATTTTATGTGGAGCATTTGGTCTTGTTGGGAATATATTTATTATTCTTATAATATTGAAAAAAAATATGAGAACTTCAACAGAGATATATTTGTTAAACCTTGCCTTTTGCGATTTACTGTTTAATATCGCAGTTACTCTGTATATAAGCTATTGTAATAGTGTTAGACTTGGATCTATTGAGCTATAACCCTATGAATTGCAAGTTATTGATTCATACCATAATGGCCTTAGAGAATATTTTTGCATGGACTGTTGTGGCTGTTACAGCCCAAAGATGTCTTGTAATCATATATCCTCTTCGGGCTAAACTCTATTACAAAAAGGAAACATCTTTCTTGGTAATAACACTCATCAATTTGGTTGCTATTTTTATGAATTGTCATTATTACTTTACATACGGTCCAAAATATGTGAATATTGGTGGGCAGGATGTAATCGTGTCAGCATGCAGTCCCCTTTTAGGGAATGCTAATGCAGAATTTTTCATGTTGCATGTTAGACCATGGTTTGATTTTGTCACCATTCTTGGGTTGCCATTTATATTAATAACGTTTTGTAACATTACGATCATCATTAAAATACTAAGACAGTCTGAAATACATGCACAGTTGACAGGTAAGGAGTCTCATAATACATCAGTAACTGTCATGCTCCTGGTGGTCAGTTTTACATATTTGGTCTGTCTGACGCCTCTTCGGGTCATGCTCATCTATTATAGAGAAAATCCACTCACATGGAAAGTCATAACATTTCACTGGCAAGCTCTTGCAGTTCTTAGGTGGACATTTGTTCAGAATCTTTCTCGTTTAAACTATGCTGTCAATATCTTGCTCTATGTTCTTTGTGGAAAAGAGTTTAGGAGTGATTTATTCAATCTGCTATGCATTCGGAAGGTAACAAGAAAATAGAATAGAATTTATCATACATAAGTTTCTGATTGAAGTTCAAGGAATAATAAAGAAATGGGTGATAATCTAAAAGCATTTGACGTGGTCTTACTAGAATATGAAACATTTCACTTTAATGTACGCATCATTATTCAGATTTACAATCACACCATATCAGTGCCAACAAGGTTAAATGGAGGTAGATATCTGGAGATATCAAAACCCTTGTCTCCAATAGGACTGGTATGTTCAGAGGTGGATTTGTTCAATGAGACAACATGGTCTCCAGGCACACATGGTCATGATAGGCGTCGGCTGTTTTGGCTTATATTGCCTAAAATGAAGGAATGCATATGTCAAAATGGGCCGTTTACATGTATGCGATATGCAAGGGAATGATCATGATTTTGATAATGTAGAGGGCTCTGATGACCAATCAAGAAATGTGAAAATGTCAACAAATCAACATATCACAAATCTGCTGGCAACACCAACAATTATATACATCAAGAGGTTACGAATATCATTCATTTATACTTTAACTAACCAAAACCTAGCTTACTGCAAGAAATACATTCTTTCAAAACTTTGCTAATATATGTCACAATATGCCTATCCTCCCTTAGAAGGTGAGATAAAATAAGTCGCATGTCGTCAACGTCAATATGGGCCTAGGGAGAAAAGTGCACTGAATGAGTAGAGAATCGTGGGTGTTAATTGACGATGCAAACCGAATGCAATACTCCGTGATTTGATTACTAATACAACATGTGTTTAGCGTTTACATTTTAACTATAAAAGATTTTTGTATGCAGTAATCAAAGATAGATACATCCCAAAATTGAACCGAAATGTCCTATAAAATAATATGATGGTAAAACATTAATGGTAACTGTTGGATGTTGGATGTACTTCATCTTTATTGCAGTTGACAAATATTATGTTTATAGCTACACCTTGGTTCGGCAGTGGTGCACATATAGGGTGGAGTAATGCCAATGCCAGTTAACATGATTTGAACCATCTACTGCATCCTCTGTTTTTAATTATTTAAGTGAAAAGTTGATAATATTATTGAAACATAATTTTGTTTAGTAAGAATAAATATTAGATTTATTATTCATATAAAGATTCATTCACTTCCCAAAAGTACATTTCCATTGCATGACTGTGCATATTCATGAGATCAAAATGTTATCAAATAAAGTGAACAAATATAATTGACCTAGTAGTGATGCCATAAATATTAGATATCTAGATCGTCATTGTCATCACCATATCTCGAGGTTTTAGTCGTGACATGACAGGTAAATTTTCATCACATTTATTTATAAAATGGTTCAAAACTGTTATCGTTCTATTCAATGTAAATAAAATATATTTATTGCAGTTGATCACGTTAAAACTATTTTGTTGACAGTGCGATCTATATTTATTCTCAACAGAACAATGGCTGAAATGAAATCGCTGACCTACAATGTACCTGGAGAACACTGGATAAATGGTATAATGTTCCATGGTAGTGTGAAGAGAGACGCGGTTATTAACATACGCGATGAGATGTGCTTTGATGAAAATGACACACTTCTTGTTACTTATCCAAAATCTGGTATGAAAAGTGTTTTAAACTCTTGAGAACCATGAAACATATTTCATACATTTGTTCAGAATTAAAGAAAAGACACAAAACATATTTTGTTACCAATTAATCTGATCCCTACAAGCTTTGAGAATCAAATACAAAGAAAATGTTGAAAAAATACAATGTTGTGGTAATTCTATATATATATATCTTTGGCAGGAACTACTTGGGTCCAGTCCATACTTTATCTCTTAAACAGCTACAATGATATTGAAACTGGAGCATTTTCCTCAAACCCATTTAGATTTGCACCGTATATTGAGAAAAATGGATTGGAACAAGTACAGCAATCACCATCTCCAAGATATATGAAGTCCCACCTTCCATATTCCTTCTTTAAGAGAGCACTGGATGAAACTCCCCAGGTCAAGACAGTTGTAGTAATGAGGAATCCAAAAGACACATTTGTGTCTCTGTACCATTTCTATAGAATGAATACAGGACTTGGTAACTTTACTGGTACTTGGGAGGATTTCTTCCAAATGGTTATCAAAGGTCAGGTCATATACGGAGATTGGTTCGATTTTACCCGTGGCTGGTGGTCCACACGCAGTAAAGAAACCACGCTGATATTATTCTATGAGGACATTAAAGCGGATCCGGTAGGTGAGATTAAGAAATTGGCTGACTTCATTGGGAAATCACCATCAGAAAAAGATATAAAGAAGATTGTAGAAATGTCATCCTTTGGTAACCTAGGGAGTGAGATGTCAAAACATGTAGGCAGTGTAGGTGCATTCAGAGAGGAGATATCTCCATTTATGAGGAAAGGGGAAGTTGGAGACTGGAAGAACTATTTCACTGTTCACCAGAGCGAGGAATGCGACAGGTTGTGTAAAGAGAATTTTGCTGAGAATGGTCCAAGGTTTACATATGAATAGACGAGATAAGCTTTCACTGATATTCACTAGATATTAAATATTCTGAGTAAATTAGATTATAATTGAGGAGAACAGAAAAGAAGTATGATATTATTGGATAGCATATGACATAATGAGCAAAGTCATACTTTGTTCCATCATTTTTTGTTGGTGTGTAAAATATTTTAACGTGTTAATATTTTTATAAATGGGGTAAATATCAAGAAAGGTGTTTGATGTGCATTTTGATAAAAACAAATATCAGAATACCAGATATTTTCATAACATAAGTCTTGTATTAATTTTATATCTAAAATAAAGGTCATATCTTTGGCATTAGAATTCTGTTATCTTTGTTTCATGTAATGGTGGGCTCTCCTCTGGGAAAACACTTGTATGTGCAAATAGTACATATATATTTATCGGGGTAGAATACTCGATGAAAACAAACCAAAATGTAGGCTCAAACTGCCGTGTTATCAGAAAGTTTCACCTGCAAGGATGGCAGGCTGCCTAAATAGTGATAGGCTTAAGAACTGATTACAATTTGGGGTAGAACAGTGAAGCAAAAGTATTCATAATGAATTAGTCGTTTAGACTTCACTTGCAACCAGTTACAGCTAAAATAGACCCCTGCAAATACTCAATAATACACCAGAAAGATAACATTATCAGTTTGTTTGTTTGTTTGTTTGGGGCTTTACATCACTTTCAACATTATTTCAGTCATTTTGTGATGAGACCTACTTGTAACAGATATAGTGCTGCCTCACTGAATTGTCATGTCGCAGGTCCTTGACATGACAACCCACCTGGTCACAAATTTACAAGGACAACGGGTTAACACTTTTGGCACAGGCCTCAGCTCAGGGAAATTGTATCACAAGTTTAATCTCAGCACGGCTGGGGTTCGAACCCACGACCTTTGGATCACCACAGAGGAACTGGTGCTAATAAGCTGGCGCTCTAACCAACTGCGCCACGGCCAGTGGCCTTAACATTTTCAGAACCTCAAAGGGAGGTTGTCATTTGCAACCACGCATGCGCACTCCTTCTCATCAGTATAACATTACCAATTTCCTTGGTAATATTGTTGTAACTATTTGCACATAATTAACTATTTGCACATACAAGTGTTTTCCCAGAAGAGAAACCACCACATTTAGAGATTGGTTAAATTGGTACTTTTTCATCTATATTTGTTGTTCTTATCTTTTTTTCCAATACTTGAATAATTGTGCCCCCTTTGGTTTAAGGCATGTTGAAAATGTGTTTTTTTTATTTTCATGAATAACCACAAAAGGGAAATAGTTGAAAATGGTCTATAGCTAATTTCAATTGAGTTCTCCATTTCAGGACCCCTAGGAATCACTCAGGTGCCTTCCCATTGGAAACTAACAAAACGATGTTTGTGTCATGATGAAGTTTATTACAAAAATAGAGTTATAACATGAGGTTCATTCTTCAAGTGTTTATAAAGGTTCAAAAAGAGTAAAACAACGTTGAGAATAATCAGCTCAATATACTGGGTAGATCAGTTCAATATATTGAGTCGATCAGCTAAATATGTTGAGTAAATGAGCTCAATTTACTAGGCAGATCAGTTCAATATATTGAGTAAATCAGCTAAATATATTGAGTAGATCAGCTAAATATATTGAGTAGATCAGCTCGATATATTGAGTAGATCAGCTCAATATATTGAGTAGATCAGCTAAATATATTGAGTAGATCAGCTAAATATATTGAGTAGATCAGCTCGATATATTGAGTAGATCAGCTAAATATATTGAGTAGATCAGCTCGATATATTGAGTAGATCAGCTAAATATATTGAGTAGATGAGCTCAATATACTGGGTAGATCAGTTCAATATATTGGGTATAATTATGCTGCGTATAGCAACCGCTCAAAGTAACAGGAGAATTTCTGCACGATAAATATCCAAATGTCAATGTCCTTCTCCGGTATGTTTGATATGAGATACAATTGCATTTAATTTTGGTCATATACTTTCAGACTGATAAATAACCAATAAAGTGAATCATATCAAATTAACCACAAACATTTTTGCGTTATTAGGGCCAATTCTTGGACAAAATATTAATTGCACCATTTTTCAGTGTTCTTAAGATATAAAGATCCATTCATGGCATTGGCTTAAAGACATTGTAATTGCAACATAGGAGGACGATTGCGATACATTCTCTCTGCTTACTGTAAGGAGTGTTCACACCAATCTTTATTTCTTCTTGATCAGACCACCATAAGGAATCGCTGTAGCTTACAAACCTTCAGCAAAATGTGCTATAAGTTACTTTGATTATCAAACCTAAACCATTGGCCACATAAATCAAATAGCTAAGAAGTCATTCTGATTTCATAATAGCAGTTTTTTTTGCTATTTACTCCTGGTCTTATGTCTGTGTTTGACGCATTAATTACCTCATTGAAATATCAACTACTAAATAGAACAAGGCATGTGTTTCAACTAGCATAACGATGCGTTTTAAAATATCTATGTAATGAGATCTCATTTCCAGCCTGCCAAGTATCAAGGGAATAGTGGTGTAATATTGTTTCCTTAACTGTTTTAATATTACGTAAGCATTTGTTTGGATTATTCATTACATTGTGTCGAATAATATGATTTTTCCAGACAGGTATATAGGACCTAACACCTTTTAATAAGCTTATTTCTGAAGTTTACTTATTCAGACATAGACACATTTTGACAAATTGAGGAAAGTCACCAAGGTTTCATTATGCAGTTTCATTATACCTTCTATTCTGATGATATGTCGTGGACACAGAACACATTAGGTCATTAAACCAACTATCTGCTGACCCAAAACACAGATATTTCCAATTTGTCTTGAAGTCAAATGGCGCTGATTGCAATATATAATCCGTAATAATAAAAGGAATGTAATATTTAAGGACCACATCTAAGGCAATTATGTCCCCCAGCTGTGCTAACCCACTAAATAGAATTCCTATAAGCGACTGATGACCTCATTAACTGTGCAATGACCGTGTCAGCAATATCCTCACATGACTGGGTAACACATTAGTTTGATATTTTCAAGCGATGTGTATATTTGACATAATACCACAATAGTTATCTTCATACACATGGCAAGCGTATCTTAATGATAAAGTAAGGGTTGGCATTAAGTAAAAGCAGTATCATCAGTAAACACTTGGTATATCTCCTCACAGAAAGATCTTTTCAGCATTAATTTATGTAAAAATTGCTATTGCAATATGTATCATAGTCTTGGTTTTATACATTCGGTTTATATGGAATTCTAATCAAACACTAATATGATGGGTAAATGTTAAATCAATAATTCATATATCAAAAGAAGGCATACATATTTACAATTATGTCATGTACATTTGACTTGAATTATTTTGCCCAGTCCCTCAAACATTTCATTCATACAATTAGTTATTCACCACCATACAAACAGAAACTTTTTATAATGATATTTCAACTATGGTGACAAACACATGATAACTGAATCCATGTATCAATTAAACACATAAATATTTATGGTTATGTCAAAAACATCTGACCTCAATTCTCACTGCTCAAGCAGGCCATACTGCCACTGGGTATGTTAAAATGTGTCACAAAACAGATATGCAAGCTGCGCTCACCGTAGTAATAAATGCTGATTCATATCATTTTATTTCAATCGGTTAATACACCCACAACTTCTCTTCTCAGGTTTTCTCTACTGATCACTATATGTATGTATGTACATTTGTTTGTAAAATACAAATGTATTCCCTTTTTACCGAATGGTTGCCATCAATCCACTCTCATGTCTACAAACCTTTTTCAGCACGCATTGCAAACGACACAATAGCCACCTGGTGGATCACAATGTTCAAGACTCAATCAGTGAGAATTATCATTCACGCCATAATTATCCTCCATTCACTTATCCGAGAACTATGCTTTTTCTATAACATTTGAAGGCTTAAAAACTAAATATTCAAAATGCTCTAGGAAACAGGATAGCCGAGGAGACCAGGGCGACAACAAAGGAAACGGCGAGGTATATGAAGAAAAAGCAGCGGTCCAAGGCGACTGCCACGGCGTGCCACTCCATGGCTTTCTCGTCCCGGCTGTCCATCTTCCTCTCCCGGCCCTGAGAGTTCTCACTGATCTGCTTCACGTAATCCCGGGACTCCCTAACTAGCCACTCTATTCTATTCAGACACCGGGAGTCTTCTGACATGTTGGCCAGGTTCAGATTACCAAGCCCGGGGTCTGGCTTTTTGTCGTCTTTTTTCTGTAAATCTACTACATTGGCAACAGCCTTCCTGAACTTGGACATGCCGGACAAAGCAAACCCGCCCGTGGACCTTGTCTTCACAGCAGACGCTTGAATTTTGGCCGTCTGCCCTTCTTCCTTAGCCTCTTTTTCGAGTTGTGCCAGACTGACCCCTGGTGAGTGGCTTACTGTGGACCTGGCGCTGGTGGCAGGCTGGCCCGTCTTGCTAAGTATAGGTATGCCAGTGGCAGTTGACCGTTGGTCAGTTTTTTCTTCGGGCAGTGGAGGAAGACCCATTTTTTTTCTTTTCTTGGCATGCTTCCTCCTCAGCTTGTCCCGTTTTTTAAACGCTTCTTTCTGTTTTAGTCTTTCTGCTATATTTGACTCTCCAAAGTTAAGCTTCCCGCCATGAACTCCAAATATTCCTCCTAATGTATCTATGGCAATCTGAAACCAAACCACTTATCCAATTACACTTCAGTAACGTTTACAATATGTTTATATATACATAATTTATGGCATGTTGGTGTTAAGTGTCCGGGGCTTCATAATATTTACTGCACTATTGTGATGTCAACCTTTTGTGATATTGACCTATTTTGATTTTGACCTTTTGTGATTTTGACATATTGCTAATTTATCTATTGTAATTTTGACCTTTTGTAATTTTGACTTATTGTAATTTTGACCTATTCTGATGTTGACCTAGTGTGCTACTGACCTGATGTGATGATGACCTATTATAATTTTGACATATTTTAATGTTAACCTAATGTGATATTGGTTTATTTTAAAATTGACCTACTGTGATCTTAATCTATTGCATGATTGACTTTCTGTTTAGCCTGGATTCGGTCTAGGATTGATTAAGGTCTGCATAACTACTCATGGGTTGGATGACAAGGAATGATAATAACATCTGAGGACTTTCTGCATTAATGCTGGGATGAATATTACTTCTGCTTTAGATGCTGTTGAATTCCATGGTCTCTTTATACCTTTCATTAATGCGTTGATGTTTTAATGATCCTAACATCCAGGGTCTCTTCATACCTCTCGTTAATAGGTTGATGTTTTAATGAGCTTAACCTCCATGTTCTCTTTATATCTTATTAGTGGGTTGATAGGACTTACCAGCTTCAGCCACCTGGGCACCTGTGGCGTGGCTTTATTGGTTCGGCTTATGTTGACAACTATAGTTGCCAAGGCAATGGACAGGGCAGTGATCACCATGTTGAAGAAGTAATATACTCCTGAAAATGTACAATAAAATCTCATTAAGTCAGCTTCTAAATATGTGAATAGTTCTATCCGTATGGCATGGATTAATACGTACCTAGTATAGGAACGGATGAAGCAGTAGATGGAATGGATCCGACAAGTACAAGAAGTAACACTGTGAAACTCCCAAAGATGCTCATAGCTACAACACAAATGCATTGCTAAAGCTTTAATTAAAATTATTTCCGATAAATGATGCATTAAATCGTTACTTGCGAAAGAATTATGAATTATAATAAGTATTGCATAAACATTTAAGTGATGTATTGTATTGGATATTGCAAATAAATGATACATTTTGTTGAATATTACAAATAAGTGATTTTATATATCAATCCTAGTTCTTCCAGTTTATTTTACAGCACCTTAAGGCTAGCTAGCCGTGTTCTAGGAAGGTGTTCCTACCTAGCGTGGTTTTGTCTGGTCGCTCCGGAGGCAGCCAGAATATCACCATGGTTAGAATGGTGAGGAAGACACAGGGGAGCATAAGGATATACGTGAAGAACACCACCTTCCTCCGCAGCGTGATGGCGTAGCGCATCGTGTCCGCCGACGTCGTGTCCTGCCGTGCAGCGCCAGAAAGCAACCACAAGTCAGTCAGAGTGCGGGGTGATTTTGGAGGGAGAAGAACATTTTCAATGATGACCAAACGTATGTGGAATGCGTATCTTGGTATCTAGTCAAGCTTAACTAATTAATTCTATATTTTGGAGGTAATGTTTTATAAGGAAACATTTTTAACTTTGCTTCAGAACAATTTCAACATTTTTGTCGAATAAATCTCTCTTTGTTCAAAATTGCTTACACAAATACAACTAACATAAATGGAAAAAACATTCAAATATAAATCAAATCACTAAAATTTGTTTCAGGTTAAATTTAATTATTCGAGAGCATTTTCAAATTGTCAATATTACAAAGCCATCGTTAACAGCTAAGTTGATGGAGGCGTTACCTGGAAGTCCTCATACATCTTGACCTCGACGACCTCCCACTCTCGCGCCTCTATGTACTCTCGCAGGATGTGGTGTTTGGCGACCTCTAGGAGGTTGGTATCCTCCCCGTACATGGACACGAGGTCCAGCTCCTCCAGACTGTACGACGACGACTGTAACACATTAAATGGGGTTTATGTATATCCAATTAGGTCAACATTTTATACGGAGTTTGGGCACGTGACAGCTTTGGGGCGACTATTGACAATCCCAGGGCCGTCATGGAAATATCCAGTGAATAATGACTGATTTTTACTGCAAGATTGATCCTTTGGTTTGGATGGACAATGATCAGTAAATCCAAATCATTGCAATTGACATAGCCACAAAATAAATGCCTACATTTTACAGGGACATCTAAAATATATATATTTTTTACTCATCCACATTTCTTACAGACACAATATGTAATGCAAAAATACCAATAACCTTTTGGTTCTCCAAATTTGTTTTGGATCAGGTACTAAATATATGAGCATAAACATATGAAATTACAAAGCACTTTGTAAAATTCTGCTTTGCAACAATATTCTTGTCTTTGTTTGTGGTTTTCAGACAAATGAGGATTGATTCGCCAGTTTTCAATTTGTTGATAGCTGTTTTAGTTTAGAAAAATATGACACAAAACAAGAGTTTTCCCCACTCAAGCCTATTTGTACCAGTGACCCCTGCCAAGTCTTTCCACTCAAAACAGGTGGTGCCCCCTATAATGAGTGATATTAGGTAGTTTACAGAATGCAAGAATTGACGCCGATTGGGCAAGGGGTCCCAAAGTTGCCAATATCCATGAACTGGTCTCCTATCATTTGATATTAAGAAAAGGATCTTCACTTCAGGAGGAAATGAAAAGAATAGCAATTAATTTTAGTGAATAAAAGATTTTACTTAGTTTTTGCTCTTTTGTTTTGTCTCATCCAACATGTCACAGTACTGACTATCAAACTCTGCACCTACCTTGACCACCATGTCACAGTACTGACTATCAAACTCTGCACCTACCTTGACCACCATGCCACAGTACTGACTATCAAACTCTGCACCTACCTTGACCACCATGCCACAGTACTGACTATCAAACTCTGCACCTACCTTGACCACCATGTCACAGTACTGACTATCAAACTCTGCACCTACCTTGACCACCATGTCACAGTACTGACTATCAAACTCTGCACCTACCTTGACCACCATGTCACAGTACTGACTATCAAACTCTGCACCTACCTTGACCACCATGTCACAGTACTGACTATCAAACTCTGCACCTACCTTGACCACCATGTCACAGTACTGACTATCAAACTCTGCACCTACCTTGACCACCATATCACAGTACTGACTATCAAACTCTGCACCTACCTTGACCACCATGTCACAGTACTGACTATCAAACTCTGCACCTACCTTGACCACCATGTCACAGTACTGACTATCAAACTCTGCACCTACCTTGACCACCATGTCACAGTACTGACTATCAAACTCTGCACCTACCTTGACCACCATATCACAGTACTGACTATCAAACTCTGCACCTACCTTGACCACCATGTCACAGTACTGACTATCAAACTCTGCACCTACCTTGACCACCATATCACAGTACTGACTATCAAACTCTGCACCTACCTTGACCACCATATCACAGTACTGACTATCAAACTCTGCACCTACCTTGACCACCATGTCACAGTACTGACTATCAAACTCTGCACCTACCTTGACCACCATGTCACAGTACTGACTATCAAACTCTGCACCTACCTTGACCACCATGTCACAGTACTGACTATCAAACTCTGCACCTACCTTGACCACCATGTCACAGTACTGACTATCAAACTCTGCACCTACCTTGACCACCATGTCACAGTACTGACTATCAAACTCTGCACCTACCTTGACCACCATGTCACAGTACTGACTATCAAACTCTGCACCTACCTTGACCACCATGTCACAGTACTGACTATCAAACTCGGCACCTACCTTGACCACCATGTCACAGTACTGACTATCAAACTCTGCACCTACCTTGACCACCATGTCACAGTACTGACTATCAAACTCTGCACCTACCTTGACCACCATGTCACAGTACTGACTATCAAACTCGGCACCTACCTTGACCACCATGTCACAGTACTGACTATCAAACTCTGCACCTACCTTGACCACCATGTCACAGTACTAACTATCAAACTCTGCACCTACCTTGACCACCATGTCACAGTACTGACTATCAAACTCTGCACCTACCTTGACCACCATGTCACAGTACTGACTATCAAACTCTGCACCTACCTTGACCACCATGTCACAGTACTGACTATCAAACTCTGCACCTACCTTGACCACCATGTCACAGTACTAACTATCAAACTCTGCACCTACCTTGACCACCATGTCACAGTACTGACTATCAAACTCTGCACCTACCTTGACCACCATGTCACAGTACTGACTATCAAACTCTGCACCTACCTTGACCACCATGTCACAGTACTGACTATCAAACTCGGCACCTACCTTGACCACCATGTCACAGTACTGACTATCAAACTCTGCACCTACCTTGACCACCATGTCACAGTACTGACTATCAAATGGATAGTTTTCCATGTTAATTTGGCAAGATGTCCTGTAAACCTTCCGTTGTCCCCAATGAACGCTGCCATTGGCTGACACCCGAACTATGGCAAATTTATCAATATTTTCTTCCTCTGCCACACTGTACAAACAAAACACGTATCAATTATTTCAATATAGCTATGTATATGATAGCTACGACTAGATATCTTGTTACTCTGTCATACTGTACGAACATAAACCTCCTCTCAGTAATGTTATATATTTTATAATTGCATAAACTAAAATTGCATCCACTAAAATAATATCTATTTACTCATTTATCCTGAATCAAAGGATAATTTTAACCATGAAAAAAATTAAGAGGTTTGCTAACACTTATTTAAGATGTGAATACTCACGAATTGGAGAGAATAATGTCGGGCACCCATATTTCGTTGGGAGATAACCCTATTGTGTGGACACCATCATATTCGTCCACATCCCACATCAGGAAGTCATCATTCCAAACCTAAAAGACAGTCTATGCTTTACCTGCAATCCTGCTGACAACATACATTGCAGATGCAAGTTTAGAATAATAGTCAAGGCAGAACCACAAAGACAAATATACATCTCAAGACGCCCTCCATATCATATCTTAAATCTCACTTAAATGTATACTATGCTTTGAAAATGATACGTACGTCAAAACACAACTTATGAAAATCACGATTCCGAAAGCACTTGATGTGAGTTACTCACGAAGTGTGTCCTGATGCTTGTTGTGAGCACCTGGTTCTGCTCATCCAAATCTAGAATCTGAACTAGGTGAAGGGCCACAGTGACATCTAGCGGCGAGGAGTAGTTCTTAATGGGCCGGCCATGGGTTCCCATTAGTTTGTATGTGTCCAGTAACTTGGCAGTAAGTATCTTCTCAGCTGAGAAGTAATCTGCATCTTTTATAAAAGGCGCTGGGTACTTACTGGTACTGCAAGGCAAACAGTTATCTCTTTAAAGCAATATCGTTAGTTGTACTCAGGTGAATACAATGTAAAATGGTGGCTTACAAATAGAATGTACTTTCAGGAGCGAGGCAAAGCATTTAGTTGTGTTTATTCTAGTCTAATAGTAAATATAAATTCCACCTAATAAACAAAAGTTGTTAAGTAGGTTAAGAGATTATGTGAGGCGGGAACCAGGAATGTGGTTAGTTAACTAACAATTATCATTATAATTGTTAGTTATCAAGTTATTGTTATTTAAAAAAATCACTGCATACTCCATATTTATTTTGATTCCAGATATCATTCCAAGCCTTTTTCCCACACACGACTAAATCAATAAGTCACGAACTTCGTCCATGGGTTATTTGCAGTTTTCATATTTTTGATCTTTTTGTGTTTTGAGATATCTTGTATATTTATTGCAATTCTAAGTCATGCTGGGAAGAGTACATATCATTGAATATCTTGATACATCATGGACGACACCAAAGGTACACATAACTTTAAATCATTGAATTGGTTAAACATTACTGACATGTGCTTAATTTGTACAAGTATTTAATTAAAAAATGTGTTAGATGAATGAAATGAAAAAAAAAAGAATAATTCAAAGTGTGGCAGATAGGTTAGATACATGATTCGCTTAGAGTTTCAGAATTTGAATTGACGAGATTGTATGCAGCTCTATGTGCAATTAATGAGACAATTGCTTTATCCCATACTGCAGAAGAATCTATTGTGTAGATGTGCAAACATGCAAGTTTCAGATCATTTTGAAAATCTCATAATGTATGCATGATAAATTCTTTTAGATTTTGCATATTCTCAACATTATGCTAGTTTATATGATTTACCAATGTTCACCTTAGCAACCAGGTTAAACCTCAGCATATCTATTTTAAAGAAAAATAAAGTCTCTGTTATCAATAAGCGATTAAGTCTCTTTTTCCTTTAAGAAACAGCAAATGATTAACTAAAAGAAATGTTATGGTACTATCTCAGTACACAATAAGACAGGCTGGAATATATATCTGATACCTCCTTACCCTGCTTCACGTTTAGTACGATCTAATGAATCTCTGTAAAAGAAATATAACATTCAATAGATGTAATAAATACAACTGCAACATTAGTAATGTTAGGTACCAGGGGGCAGCAGGGTAAAAGCAGAGATGAACTTAGACTTTCTCATTTTGAGTGTGATTCTGATTGCTATCATCCCTCATCAAATCTGTCAGAATTACTTTAAATAGAAGCAAAATGTTTATATGAGAGTAGGAAGTGTAAAAGTCACAGAGAGAATAACAAGTTTTTTCTAATTATTATTGTGATTGAAGAGCTTGGAGGACTTCATTATATCCCCTATCTCATCATTATTTTGTATTCATTTTTCCAATTACATCCTGATGATGGTTACTTGCCTGTTCAAATTACTCCACTCAGTGTTATTTTGATCTTTCCCGTTCACAGACATGTCGAGATAGTCCTCGGTGTTTGAGTCCGGATCTGTGGTGGGCGAGGTGTCTTCGGTAATAATCGGCAAAGCTTTGGCTTGGGTCACTGCATTCATCATGAGACATACAACCAGCAGTGAACCAACTACTCTTATCATAATTCTGAAATAGAATTATATAGAATTAAAATAACCACATTCTCTTCCATTGTTACAAGTTTGCAATCATTATAATCTTAAGAGATCAAGTATGAAAGGGGAGCTTTAAATATTAAACAAGTTTGTGTAACTTTTATTGTGTAGTTTTAGAGAGTTTGCTTTTCCAACGTCAAACAAATGGTAAGAGGACGTAAATATCTCACAGGGATGAGTGTCCTGCAGCCACATCTAGATTTATTCATATTTAAAGGTGGTTATATGTGTTGACTTATGATGAAATAGTTTGAGTAAAATAAATTTCAAGGATAGCATTCTAATGTTCGATAACATAGGGAGACCAGTTCACGTTTACTCTCTGTCAATGTGCACCTCAGAGCAAAGGCACGGACTGACCTATATTGAACTTTAAATTGATCCAATCAATTAAATGTTTGTTATGCAGCTCAGACAAACAGGATCTTTGCCCATCTAAACCTGTACCTTGTTAATATTCGGAGAAGTTTAGTGAAAGTTGAGATGGGTTTCTTATAATTGAGAATTTCCCTCATGGCACCATCACTTGCCTTTTTTGTATATAGCTCTTAAAGCAGTAATAAATATATGTGGTAATAAAGACTATATTAAGACAAACTGTATACAATTTGATCAGAGACGAGGAGTGCTGATGTGTCAACGTCACGCTTTCTATGTACTTTTTGGTTCGGAGTGTCACCATCCCCCCAAAAATACAAATCGAATGCTGCTTCATTAAAGATGGCGGCGAGCACTTAGTACAGCAAGGTATGCCCAGTTTTCAGGGTGTGGGATTTGTGTACTTGCAGCTCACTGCACGTGCTGACAGTGACACCCTGCATGTGCTGGTCCATGATTTATGGCAATTTCAAAATGATGAAAAAATATAAATATCACTTTCAAAAAGGCAACTGTGTACAAATTCTTTTTTTTTAAAGACTTTCTTGTTATTGTGCTCCTGAATCCCATCTAACAGAGTAACATTTTATATATATATATATATATATATATATATATATATATATATATATATATATATATATATATATATATATATATATATATATATATATATATATATAAAATGTTACTAAATGTTATAAAATGTTATATATATATATATATATATACATTTTGTTTATATGTAAACAAAATGCTGACAGAAAATCACACTCTGCCTGACTAGCACTGACCATGGTCCACATGATGCACGCACCAAAGACACATCTGGCCTGGCGGGCCTGTTGATCAGTGTCACATGTCAAGTGACCTTATTCTCCAAAATGTATGTCTTAATATAATTAATGCTCCATTATCATGGATAGCAGGATTATTGGCGAATATTCTTCTTACTCTGTGATAGAAGTGCACAACCAGCATTGACCATGGCACGCATATATAATGTTGGCGGAGAGTAGTGCAAAGTTGTGCCACTCACTCTACGGGAAATATGAAGCTAATATTTAGTTTACAGTTACTAAACACCTTGAGAAGAACTATAATCTCAGCTGACAACAGGCGTGTTTCAGATCTCGGCAGGTGTAGTTGGTGTGATAAACGTATACACAAGTATACAAAGTTTTCAAGTAGCGTTATTTTTCACTCTCAAAATATCACTTTGGAATGGTACATTGTTTATTTCAAAATGTATAATCTGAGAGGAACCGAAGCCATTGGTGAAATAATATCCTTTAAATCTCATATGATTCACACATATACTATAGGCAATTACATTTGTCTTGACTATGATAAATCATAAATGTCTCACACATGTTATTAAAAGCACAAAATTGTCCCAATATTGTCATTTCCAATTGTAATTGTGGGGTCAACTTTGATACGGATAGTGTAGACCTGGTGCATATATTTTACATATGTATGTCGTCTTGTGTTCTGCTTAGCAATGTTTTATTTAGAATATACCTTGCATCAATGCAATCGTTTTGTGGAGAATCTCACCACAACTTGTTATTATGAAACTTTACTTAGTCAATTCCTACACCTGCGCATGAACAGAATTCTATATTAATGACGCCAATTGGCCCATTATCCAGCTGGAATGAGTGGGTGTGGAATGTGGAATTTCATTTCACATTCGTCTGCGACAATAAATGTCTGGCATGTCTGACATGTCAGTTCACCCAGGTCTGTCAAGGTCATACAGTGATGGCATATTTAACCATGTCTCGTCTAGACTTGACCATTGTTTTTTTTTCAAAATGATATATTTAATGTTCTATATGTCTCCGTTCTATATTACAATTATCATTATAATAATGATGAATTGTGTATTATTGGGAATTCCTGGCCGTATTGAAGCCCTCTTTGGTGGATGGCTCTAGGTGCTGGGATGTACAATCTCAACCTGTATACCATCACCAGATCTATCACTAATAGAACACCTGTATTACACTCAGCAGTCTGCTGTGTGACCATCACTCTGGTCTGAACTAGACAGGATCTGTAAGCATTGCTGACTGGTGTATTTTATCTCCTCACGCAGGAGATATGAGGCATTGGTTCCTCAGTTATATAATAAGAATCCTTGTACTCAAACAGTCCACCTGCTCGTGCATGTGAAATCATATTCGTCACTTTACCAAGTTATTTTTTCTTTCTAGTTTATCAAGGTGTCTTGAAAATAAAATCAATAATAACTGCTGTCAGGGTGATGATCACACAAAATGAAGATTTTGTAGAATTAGTAAAGGGTTTGAGGATGACAATCCATATTTCTTGGCAGTATTAATCTTTGATGGACAATTGACCACTTGATATTTAAATGGCTAATCAAACGATGCTTTTTGTCTCTGTTATTTAGACATATTGAATATATTTTCAGCAATTCCATGCATATGTGTCCATTTTATAACTTAGTATTAAGTTGGACATTGGATGTGTAAAATGCAAATACATAATTTGTAGATAAGTATTGATATATATTGAGATTGCTGAAAATGCAAATGTTTTAAAATAGATCCTAATTGATAAGATAAATAAAAGATAATGTCATTGATTAATAAATCACTCGTTGTTGATTGTTAGTATTCTCGGTGTGAACACATTTGCCACTTCCGGTGATATATGCTATCGCAATGTATCATGGGAAAAAATCACTGATATTAGCTATATAAACAATATGTTGTGTGCCTTGTGATTGACGTATTGTTATTGTTTATTGTTGAGAATATTTCACTTCCAGGTGCAATGCAGTCAATTATAAACCATAATACATCTCAGGGGAGATGACGTATTAATCCTGTCCTTACACAGTCAGACATAAATTGAAAATAATGATAATAATAATAACAAGAGATATCAAGAATTAATTACCATGATGTCATCCATAGAACTGTATTTGTGTTGGTTGGATGCATGACTATTTTTTTGTCATATATTCATTTTAATGAGTGCTATTTTATTAGCAAATATGCACATAAGGTGCGATATCACTCGCTTCCACTGACTTCCATTGTCTGCTTATCATCACAGGTTCAGTTTAAGCTAAATATAAATACTGTATTGCCTTCAAACTCGTACAGTACCATGCTCAGCTCATATACCTACCTGATGAGAATCAACAAGAAAATGGTGCTTCAGATTTGTGAAATATTGAATCAATATATCTCGTGACTTCCTATAATCATTTTGCCTAAATTATGATACCATCGTATTTATGATAATTCTATGTCAATTTACTAAATGTTAAATGTAGACTCATACTTTTATTTAGAAAATTCTCACTAACACCGAGATTTTGCGTCTCTCGTGATAAACCCCAATACAGTCATTGTGATTTTTAGTTCAAAATCAAATTTAAGAAATTCAAGATGTGCCATTCGTTACGTATTACCATTATCATACCAAACAATCATCTGATAATTACAAGCAGTGAAAGCAGGAAAGAGCACATTAATAAGACACAGCTCATTGAAATAATAATGCTACACACAAGGAAGTTTCCCAGGTGGACCTCTCATAAAGCATGCTCACTTAGCAATATCCCTTTGACTTTATGAGTTTAATTTTTGGTCAATGTGAAGTATTGAATCCTGCCTCACTTAATTGAAGCGTATATATATATATATATATATATATATATATATATATATATATATATATATATATATATATATATATATATATATATATATATATATATATATATATATATATATATATATATATATATATATATATATATATATATATATATATATATATATATATATATATATATATATATATATATATATGAAGGACTGATACATGTCACAATAAAAGGTTTTAACTCTTTATCACCACGGACTTTGTTGGATTACTTTCATCACCACTACACGGTATATAACTACCTTTTTACTTGACCAGTGTATATATATTATATATATATATATATATATATATATATATATATATGTAATGTTTATGCCACAAAATGTGTCCAGGTTCAACTGTTTGTTTGAAAAAGAAAATGAATAACATGTTTACTACTTTATAAATAATGTTTACACATTCAAAATGATTATCATATTCTGTCATAATCATTTATAGCAATAATGAAAAAGCAATCATTTGCCTTCTGCAACAAGTGGTCATTCTCAGTATGTCAAGGTACAACGACAATAAACAAGCATCTGAGAAGCAATGGAAGAGTCCACTTTGAATATCAATACTACTACTTATAATAATATTAATAAAAGTAAATTATTTATAAATTGCAATATCATAGATTGCTTATTTCATATGTCGCTGTAATATTGGTTAAATACAAAAGTTGTCCATTTTCTCACATTTCATCAGGAAATATTTTTTTCCGGAATATAGGAGCCATATATTGAAAGGCCCTGTCACCATAACTCTTGATTTAATTAGTAGGAACAACCAACTCAATTTTAACATTATACCTTAAGTTTCTTTAATTTGCTTTTGTTTAAATCATCCCTTTCAATATTAAATCGTGCCTAGTTTTCCGTGTCAACAATGAGATTTTGAGAGTAGCCAGTGCAATTATTAATATGGACTATACTATGTGGTGATGTCACTGGACTCAAAAAACAAATAAAAAATAAATACAAAAACAAAATATGTATTCATTCCATGCCTATGAAAGAAAACATTAAACACTGACAAGAAAATATTTGATATAGAACCAGCATGTGGGATTAATAGTTGAATAGGGCAAAGCAGTGAAAGCGTTACAGCCAAAATAATTGTCTGGCCAAGTTGTGAAAGAGCTTAAAACAGGTGTCTCTAAGTAGGTCAAAATATGGTTCAAAATCAAGCGCCTAACACTTAAAGTATTCAAGAAATGAGATTTTCAAGCAATTAATTCTTGCATAATATCAATGTTTATACCCCACACTTTGTGATCAAATGTTATTACCCATCATTTTTCCCCCATATCTGTGGCATTTGAAAGTAGATGAGTCTTCTGCTAATATCCAAATCATACTTTGGACACTTTGTCAACAAACCTTGTTTAGCTTACCAGTGATCTAGTGCAAACACCTGCTTAGTAAAGTTTTGCTAGCAATGAACCGTCTTCAGATTGGGACAATGGAGAGATTTGGCTTAATGTTTATCTATTTGTAAATGCTTGTATATATGTCACCCCCTTGTGGTCACAAGAATACAGCCCAAACCTAGCATTTTCAGCAAAACACCAGTGTATTTTGGTTGATCTCAGTGAGTTTCTTATAATTTAAACAAACCTCAAATGTGGGAGAATAAAACATTGAGTAGTGTTATGTGTGGAGAATATTGATACATTTTGTTTTTTCTGACAAAATCAATTGTGACTGTGGTAGTCAAGTTAGGAAAATTGCCTGAACATTTCTCAAGGGCCAAACATATAATATGTGGTTAAGATGGGTATTTCAAACATTTATGAAAATATCAATATCTTTATATTTACATTTCAGATATTCTTAAAGATTTTTCAATTTCACAAAATACATCCGTAATGCTTACCTCTACTTCAGAAAGTGCTACTTTTATCGAATCTACTTTTAACATCCCCACATAGCAATGATTCATGATAAGCAGGTTTATTGCAACAAGACCAATATTTCTTTGGGGAATATCCACTTTAGATGTACTTCATTTAGCTTATATTGATTTCTGAACTATTGGGATTACTGAAACATTTGCACTGTCATATCATCCAACTTTTATCCATATATAGCTACGATATTGACATACCCCCAGAATATAGTAGTCTTATGCACTAAAGACATTTCTCTATATTCAAATTTTACATAAACACAAACCTGTACATGTCATATTGTAATTAAAACCTGGGTCCAGAAAACCTAGATGCAATACTTAGAGACACAGTAGAGAATTATATAGATTCCCTTGGACAGGCCGTCAGGCCGTCTTGGACATATTGTGCAGAGCCAGTAGAGAATGGGGTTTCGTCATATACCATAGTGGGGTAGATATATATTAGGACTTCATCCTCAAGCGACGAATAGAATTGGAGTATTGTCAGTTAGCTTTTGTTACTTAAATGTTATAAATAAACCATGTATGATATTTCATAATTCGGTGGCATATCATGAAAGGTGTACACACAATTTAAATTGATTATTGATTATTTCTATAATTGTTAATTATATCCCACATCTAACTGTTGCTTAGGTCATATATCATGCTAGTGAAATTCAACATTTAATAGATGTTTAGTTTATGTATAAGGATTACAAATATTGAGGTTTAGACGAGATCAGATAATGTACATGACGATGAAGGCCTATATGACAATTTCAGTTCATATTTTAGTGATTCAAACCTATTAGTACATGATATTGTTATCTATAACCTGGCTATCTATGGGGACCTAACAATATTCCATATCGTTATGTTGAATATCAAACAATATCTTATTGCCTTGATCCCTTATTGACACAAGTATAAATAAAGTATTATTACTACAATTAAACCCACATTACGAAAAACTGTGCTCATACATTTTGTTCAAACTCTCAAAGTCTCAATTATATGCAAATATTCTCAGGCTACTTGGTGCAATAAGGACACTTATAAATATGTAGAATATGAACATGATTTAACAGCATGTGGTAAATAAGATCGTCAACTGGTGCCAAGGTCAAGCCATCAACACATCTGGTAACACATTGTCTTGATACCTGAGGCCCTTTTGCATTTTGCGACATTATAACGTTCCAATGATTTACTTACCGATATATGTAGTACAGCTAATAAGACATGGGATTTTAACAAAACTCATGATTTGTTGTCAGTTGTAATGCTCAGGTTCACCAGTTTGCTTACAAAAGCATGATTGTGTTGGCAACTATTTTGTCACGTGACCTGCAAGAATTTCCGACAATGGCGGCCATTGTGACAGAAAGGGAAGCGTATATCAAAGCTATTGTTTGTTCCTTCAAGAATACTTAAGCAAAGGGTTCTCTTTGCTTGGCTCTTTTTTTTCTTTTATTATTAAGGTGTGACATTTTCCAAATAAAAGATGGTCGGGAAAATAGTTTAAACAATGGAAAATATTGTTGTAATCTACACGTGATTGTTCTTCTGTTGTCAGCTTTACTTTATGAACGTGAATGGGACCGTTTTCATAGAATTGCAAAGGAAGGTAGAGGTACGTTCTATCCAGGACAAAATATGAGACGGATGTGGGCGAGCACGGCTTGAAAGAAAGTATAACGTACCCGGTGTGCGGTGGGCTCAGACACAAGGCACAAGACCGGCCTCTTAGCCTCCAATGGTTGCATTCTTGTCACTGAGAATGTACAATTCATCCACCAAGTTATCCTCTCCACTTGTAGATCCCTTCTGTGGACAGCCGTCAGCATCTACCTCGCACATGGCGACCATCTAGTCATCATAAAATATTAGGTAGACACTATGAAATGCTGCACCACTAACATGATGGCAATATATATGTTAGACTATCATACTGTGTCGTGCTTTGCTATACTTTCTATTTTTATTGTGGAGTTTTGCAGGGAGATAGGTTGACACCATGGTCCCCTATATATATCTAGCTAAGACCCGGCGTGCTAACCCTCCTCACCCCGTAGGCATAGCGATACATGTTCCTTGCAGTACCCACCTTCATACCCTGCCAGTAAACTCAGGTGTGAGGAGTGTGAACACATCTTAACCCATCCAATGCCCTGCTACTCTGGTACCCCACAACAACCCTGTCTCGTGTGGCAGAAAATACCCCCAAATTAACCCCTTTGTGCCCTATATGAGGGGTATGGTACATTATTACTAACACTAATCTACATCAGGTACATGTATATGAAACTCTTATTCTAGCAGGTCCGATAGGGGGAGACTGAGGGAAATAACCAATAGGGATTTGTTGCATTCAGAGAACGGAACATCATTTGTGCTTTCAAGGGTTCCTCATGGTTGATAATTGCATGTAATGATTGGAATTGGCCGCCGAGACATGACCTCGTAAAAATCAACCCACTATAACAAACAATATGATTCTCATCGTCCTAGTTTACCTCCTTTGATTTGCTGATAAACTGCCGATAAAAGTTGTATTCAATCATACATGAAAATAATATTAAAAACCATTCTCAAGGTATAAATTAAATTAGTAATAAAATATTACAAAATACGAGATACTCGTTTATCAGATATTTATAGATAATTTGGTTCATGATCATTGCTGCTGTCTTCACAGAGTTATAATTTTTTTTCCTATTTGAGTAAAAACCAGAGCATCTGATATTTGTGTTGCCATGGTTTTTGAGGATAAAGCAGGTGTTGTAATGTGCCGTATTGTGACATCTCGTCATCATCTCTTATCAGAATTTAACAAGTAAAGCTGCATGGTGTTTCCTCCTCACAACTGGCGCGTGCTTGCATATTGTGTCAAACATATTTTTTCTATATTTATCCACGTGAATTGAGAATATCTGCAGTTGTCATTCTGTACTCTTATCATGGCGGATTATGCTGCTTAATATCTACACTTCACAGCCAGAACAAAGTCTGACCTCTCAACTCTCGCGCCTCATCTCGCGCATTCCCCATCAGGGGTCACGTGGTATTTGTTATCCAACCAAACAACACCGCGATGGTAGTGTCCTCGAGGTCAACTGCGACTGAGGTTTTTTTCCTTCCATACTTGACTGAAGAGTCAGTTTTCAGGCCTTCCGACACGCCCGATGTAAAAATAGCTCATGAACTGCTGAACGTATATAGCGTATTTGTTTATTCAACAATGTATCCATAATCTTATCATGAGGGATTTGTCTTATTAAATGTATTTGTTTTTAGTATTTTTCATATTCTAACACAGAAGCATATGCAGTATATAAATTATTCATATTGTACCCAAACATTCGATCACATGTCATAAGAAAGCAAAAAACAAATAACTTTGATTTAGTGTAATAAATAATCTTTATTAAGGTTGAAAATGATCTTGCTTTGATGCCTTCTTCAAAGTATGTAATATAACGACTTGAGCATAACGATATCGACCCTTGATCAACATGAAATATATAAAGACAAGTACAAACTATACAGAGAGTATTAATGGCACGTTGTATGAACCATCTGCACGTGTGGGAGCGAGCCACACCCAGCAAAAGCACACATCTTCTCGCTCATTACCTCATGGTGAGAGATACCGTGACATCCTTGGCCGATCTTATTGTATGCAGCCCAGCTCATGGTCAGTGGTCCAAGAAGGAACCCCATATCATACCCCACTGTGCATGACACCCTATATAATACCCCACTGTGTATGGCACCCTTTATCATACCCCACTGTGCATGGCACCCTTTATCATACCTCACTGTACATGGCACCCTATATCATACCCCATTGTGCATGGCACCCTATATCATACCCCACTGTGCATGTCATCCTTTATCATACCCCAGTGTACATGGCACCCTATATCATACCCCACTGTGCATGGCATCATTTATCATACCCCACTGTACATGGCACCCTATATCATACCCCATTGTGCATGGCACCCTATATCATACCCCACTGTGCATGACACCCTATATAATACCCCACTGTGTATGGCACCCTTTATCATACCCCACTGTGCATGACACCCTTTATCATACCCCACTGTGCATGGCATCCTTTATCATACCCCATTGTGCATGGCACCCATATCATAACCCATTGTGCATGGCACCCTATATCATGCCCCATTGTGCATGGCACCCTATATCATACCCCATTGTGCATGGCACCCTATATCATACCCCACTGCGCATGGCATCCTATATCATACCCCATTGTGCATGGCACCCTATATCATACCTCTCTAATCATGACACCCTACATCATACTCTAATGCTCAGGGCACCCTTTATCGTACCCCTCCACTCAAATTGAGAGATCCAAGCCAGTGCAACACGGTGGCAAGCGGGACTTGCTACTGATCGATGGGAGCTGCATAAAGTAAATGAGAACTGCGTATGGTAGGTCGGACCTGAGTAGAACCTGTTGTTGGTGAATGGAACCTGATGCTGATGTATTTAACCTATTAATGATGTCCTACTAATGGTGGGTAGGTCCTGCCCATGGTGGGTGGGTGGGTGGGTCCTACTGATGGTGGGTGGGACCTGCTGATGGTGAGTGGCACCTGCCGAAGCTGGGTGGGACCTCATGCCAGTGAGTGGGACCTACTGATTGTGGGTGGGACCTGCTGATGGTGAGTGGGACCTGCTGAAGGTGAGTGGAACCTCATGGCAGTGAGTGGGACCTGCTGATGGTGCGTGGGACCTGCTGATGGTGAGTGGGACCTGCTGAAGGTGGGTGGGACCACATGCCAGTGAGTGGGATCTACTGATTGTGGGTGGGACCTGCTGATTGTGGGTGGGACCTGCTGATGGTGGGTTGGACCTGCTGAAGGTGGGTGGGACCTCATGCCAGTGAGTGGGACCTACTGATTGTAGGTGGGACCTGCTGATGGTGCGTGGGACCTGCTGATGGTGGGTGGGACCTGCTCCCTGTATAGACGATTGTATATGGCTTCACACAGTGACTGCATGAGGACACTTTGTACTGTACATTATGTCATACATAGAAGTAAGGCTTATGTAACATGCACAACACTGACATAGTAATGCAATCTTGTATCAAAAGTATATTATTTTCAGTAATAGATCCAGCTCATTGTGTTACCTCTACTGTATAAAATTCTACGAACAAGAAATTGAAGAAATGATGAATTAAATTATGGGTGAACATACCCACAGTAAAGAAAGTCCATTTCTTTCCTCATTATCAACAAAGATATAAGATATGTACATTTAGTAGAGTTTAGTTGAGTTAAGGGTACTACAAGCGTTAACAAGATTAGTATTTGTATACATAATACTACATTAGACTGATTACAGACAAATGTATCATAGTATAAGCGTCATATAATACGCTCGTGCATTTAAACATTCTCAAACCAGGTATATACATTCTCACAGAACACAAAGGGTTCTTGACTTCTTATTACATTCCATCTAAGAACAAAGGTTTGTATTGAAAACAAAAACAAAAAAATGAATAAAAAGTTCTTTTTAAACAAGACTTTCTCTCCTATCCTATTCCGCCTGGTTTTGTTAACAAATAATGAAGAGGCAACACGTACAGTGACTTTATATAAAAGCACAGATATTATATACACTTTTTAACAGATATGAAGGTGTATGGTAAACCCCAAGTGTATGTAGCATTGTAATTCATCTGTATTGCTTATGTTAATTAAGATTACTGTGATAAATTCCATGATGCGAGGAGATACTCCAAGAGGGAAATATAATAAGAGATATGTACAATACTCAATATGAGCAGATTGCTAAGGTGAAGTTTACCTTCAGGTGGCCATCAATCCAGGTCACGTGACAGATAGTACACATGCTGCTAAACATTGTCCTACTTTCGGAAATATATTTCTTGATATTCAAAGCATTTTTGTAGAAAAGCATTTATCATACTGATCAATAGGAAGGTAACTGTAAAGAAATGAAATTAGGTAATTTAAAGTAAATTTATGATAGATTCATTTATCTATGCTAACCATGTGTATTGTTCCCGAATATTACATTGGTTCAGACTAACCATGTGTATTGTTCCGGAATACTACATTGGTTCAGACTAACCATGTGTATTGTCCCTGAATATTACATTGGTTCTAACCATGTGTATTGTCCCTGAATATTACATTGGTTCAGACTAACCATGTGTATTGTCCTGGAATATTACATTGGTTCAGACTAACCATGTGTATTGTCCTGGAATATTACATTGGGTTACACTGACCATATGTATTGTCCTGGAATATTACATTGGGTCAGACTAACCATGTGTATTGTCATGGAATATTACACTGGTTCAGACTAACCATGTGTATTGTCCTGGAATATTACATTGGTTCAGACTAACCATGTATATTGTCCTGGAATATTACATTGGGTCAGACTAACCATGTGTATTGTCATGGAATATTACATTGGTTCAGACTAACCATGTATAATGTCTTGGAATATTACATTGGTTCAGACTAACCATGTAAATTGTCCTGGAATATTACATTGGTTCAGACTAGCCATGTATATTGTCCCGGAATATTACATTGGGTCAGACTAACCATGTGTATTGTCTTGGAATATTACATTGGTTCAGACTAACCATGTGTATTGTCTTGGAATATTACATTGGTTCAGACTAACCATGTATAATGTCCTGGAATATTACATTGGTTCAGACTAACCATGTGTATTGTCCAAGAATATTACACTGGTTCAGACTAACCATGTGTATTGTCTTGGAATATTACATTGGTTCAGACTAACCATGTATATTGTCCCGGAATATTACATTGGTTCAGACTAACCATGTATATTGTCCCGGAAAATAACATTGGGTCAGACTAACCATGTGTATTGTCTTGGAATATTACATTGGTTCAGACTAACCATGTATAATGTCCTGGAATATTACATTGGTTCAGACTAACCATTTGTATTGTCCCGGAATATAACATTGGTTCAGACTAACCATGTGTATTGTCTTGGAATATTACATTGGGTCGGACTAACCATGTGTATTGTCCTGGAATATTACATTGGTTCAGACTAACCATGTATATTGTTCCGGAAAATAACATTGGGTCAGACTAACCATATGTATTGTTACGGAAAATAACATTGGGTCAGACTAACCATATGTATTGTCTTGGAATATTACATTGATTCAGACTAACCATGTGTATTGTCCCGGAAAATAACATTGGGTCAGACTAACCATGTGTATTGTCTTGGAATATTACATTGGTTCAGACTAACCATGTGTATTGTCTTGGAATATTACATTTGGTCAGACTAACCATATGTATTGTCTTGGAATATTACATTGGTTCAGACTAACCATGTATATTGTCCCGGAATATCACATTGGGTCAGACTAACCATGTATATTGTCCTGGAATATTACATTGGTTCAGACTAACCATGTGTATTGTCCTGGAATATTACATTGGGTCAGACTAACCATGTATATTGTCCTGGAATATTACATTGGTTCAGACTAACCATGTGTATTGTCTTGGAATATTACATTGGTTCAGACTAACCATGTATAATGTCCTGGAATATTACATTGGTTCAGACTAACCATTTGTATTGTCCCGGAATATAACATTGGTTCAGACTAACCATGTGTATTGTCTTGGAATATTACATTGGGTCGGACTAACCATGTGTATTGTCCTGGAATATTACATTGGTTCAGACTAACCATGCATATTGTCCTGGAATATTACATTGGTTCAGACTAACCATGTATATTGTTCCGGAATATAACATTGAGTCAGACTAACCATATGTATTGTTACGGAAAATAACATTGGGTCAGACTAACCATATGTATTGTCTTGGAATATTACATTGGTTCAGACTAACCATGTGTATTGCCCCGGAAAATAACATTGGGTCAGACTAACCATGTGTATTGTCTTGGAATATTACATTGGTTCAGACTAACCATGTGTATTGTCTTGGAATATTACATTGGGTCAGACTAACCATATGTATTGTCTTGGAATATTACATTGGTTCAGACTAACCATGTATATTGTCCCGGAATATTACATTGGGTCAGACTAACCATGTATATTGTCCTGGAATATTACATTGGTTCAGACTAACCATGTGTATTGTCCTGGAATATTACATTGGTTCAGACTAACCATGTATATTGTCCTGGAATATTACATTGGGTCAGACTAACCATGTATATTGTCCTGGAATATTACATTGGTTCAGATTAACCATGTGTATTGTCTTGGAATATTACATTGGTTCAGACTAACCATGTGTATTGTCCCGGAATATAACATTGGGTTACACTGACCATATGTATTGTCCTGGAATATTACATTGGGTTACGCTCACCATGTATATTTCTCATAATATTACATTGGTTCAGACTTACCATGCACATTGTCCTGGAATATAACATTGGAGTGTTATTTTAGGTCAATCTATCCAAATGTTTTGTGGAATGTAACTTTAACGTCCTAGATTGGCCAAGAATAACGATGCTGAGATTAAGGTTATTGATATTAATACATACATGTATGTATGTGCATTTCATCACCTGATTTAAGATTTGCACAACAGGACTGGCTGATTTCATTCATTTGTAACACAAACAAAGAATAGCATGCCATTATTATCATAACATATAGAATATAGGACGTCATATCTTAGCAATTATGTTTCTATACAGTTGATATTTTTTGTATCTATGAAATACAAATATATGATTTAATATGTCAAGCAATAGATATGTTTTAAAATGTGAACATTGACTCGTGGCTGACAAAAAGTGGCACTAGATGGCGCCACCTGGTGTGTAAGTAGGCAGAGGAGAGCACATTGCACAAGGCAATTAGGCTTCACACATTCAAACAAATGCCTATTAACCGATTTTAGCTAACCCTATTATAACAATTCTATTTTACCTGACCTCAAACATATAGATATTACACCTTGAGCGATCTGAAAAGGTAATATTATCATGACATAATTTCTAATACATTTTGCGATGCGATCTAAAATATTATAAAGTACAAACCGTGTTGGTTAGTTTTTAGTTTCCCTGCCCTCGTGCCAAACAACACACCCATTTTACAGTTTGTGGGCCTTGTGGAACATTTAAATATAAACGATTGTTACACATTTATTTGGAGTTCTGATATTCTCAAGAACACATAATGAAAAACAGCAATAACATATACAATAAGGCATTATTGATAGCCATATATCTGACGTGTATGGGTTCTGATAACTACGACCCATGATATGTAACTTATCAGAGAAGGTAGCGGGCAACGTATGCACTAAAACCCTCTGAGACATTCTGCAGGATAGGCCAACTCTTAAAACTTAGAGCCAAACATCTATATGGTCATGCATAATCGTGATAACCTTAGGTAATGCATGGCTATTGCGTGACCACATATGGTCAAACATATCTTATACGTGCCACAATATGGTGACCATGAGATGTTTGGCCCCAAGTGCTTCATCCCGTCAGTATAACTTTTAATCCAGCCAGCAAAAATCGCAATCCAAAGAGCTAAATTGTGACGAAATTTAAGTCATTATGGCTCATTATTCCATCCTGTTTAAAAACCACTTCATAGATATTTGTGTTACATGATTCATGATGTGTTAGTTTGTAGGAGGAACTGCCCGACTTGGAGTGATCTAATCCGGTGGCAGATTGACAATTACTACATTAACTATATTCTAATTATGCCAATAACACTTATCACTGGCACTGCACCGATTACATCATCCAGTCTTAACATCAAAACCACTTCTGTAAACAATATTTGAGGAATACATTAATAATTAGATTTGTGGGAATGTATAAGTTATTGAAATGAGTGTATTATAAATCGTTATTTATTGTGATTTAATACGCATTTGACAAAGATCATGACGTGGACACGTGGCTGTGTTCTCTATATTTCCTTGATTCAAACCAGGAAGTGTAGCTTATAAACGCCCCTTTTACAAGTATTATCCATCAATGGAGAACCTATCACAAGTGCTGTGAATTTCTTGGTTTCACAGCTTGGCTACCACAATCGATTGGTTTTGCCCTCCCAACATAAAATTATGTGAATGCTCTCCAAATGCAATAATACCTGACTTTAAAATCTGCCATCCCGGATTTCATTTTCTGGTCGGGAAGTCAGAGGAAACATAGTATTTACAGGGACATTGTCTGATTATTTAAGTCATGTGTATGATATAATATTTAAACGAAAAATAAAGTATTGCACATTTTGCCAAATCTTATGCTTTAGAGATATATTATTTCCCATCATTCTTTGTCAGTTTTGTGTATTTGAATGTGTTTTCATTTTAATCACTAAGGGACAAAATATCTAACGGGTGGATAGTAGATAATCGAAATAGTTGCTCTGCACAAAATTGAAAATAATTAATTAAGAGAATATTGCATTAGGTTCTGTTCCAAGTGACTCAACCATCTGCTGTGAATGAATCATTGTATCACGTGACATCCGAGGTGACAAACCTGTTTTCTCTCACAGGTGCAAACATGCAGGCCTAGAAGCCTGTAAACATGATAAACCAACAATCAAGTTAAATGTCAACAATTGATCATAAAGCAGACATACAGGAGAGTAAACACACTACTGCAAGAACTGCTTAAAGTTGTGTAAATGGAACCACTTTATCTTGAAGTTATGTACCCGGAATCAGTTCATCCAAAGAATTGTCTTGAAACTGGTAAGGCCTTGGAAACAAAAGCACAAGAGATATTACAATAGCGACCACAAATATAACGAAGAACAGTCTGTCCATTGTCATGGCGACCAGCTGCCACTCTATTCGAAGTCTCCTTATTTCACGCGTGATTTCTTTCTCTTTCAGGATATCAATTGTTGAATTGATCCCCTGCTCAATGTACCTCAGGTATTTCTCCATCAGGAGGAAATGACCATTGAGAAGCTTGAATGTGTGGCTGTCTAATGTAATTTCTGAGGGGAGATCTTTAATTGAGAGTGTTTCCGGTGTTACACCGTTAGCGATGTTTCCGGTGGTCATGGCTTCCTCATTCGCTATCACTTGTATCTTGCCATCTTCTACAGTTTCAGAATGTCTTTTGTTTGGTCGTGCACGGAGAATCTCCCGACGATTGAATTTTAGTTTTGTACAGAAAAAGCGCCCAAGTCCTTCTAGAGCAATCTGAAAAAAAAACAAAAAATAATTCTTTGAAATAAGATGACATAAAGATAATAATAACAATATAAAAAAAATTAAAAAATACTCCGGTATCCTGATAACCCAAACCAGTTATTTTTATGATGTTTGTTGAACGTCTTATGACATTCTTAACTCATCAAAGTGATATCTTATTTATAATGATAATGTAAGTGAAAAGTGAAACAACACTTCTTTATCTTGGCCAGTTGTCCGTTACTAAATCAATTATTACTGTTGAATTTCAGATACTTCATTAGACAATATCTAATTTTAGCAAAAGACATAGACATATCATTCTTAATTAACCCAATACCTAATTGCTGTGGGGAAACAAGAGTGTAGAAAAGTTCCTACCATTCTGACCCAGTTAGGCAGGCGTTTGGCTGACTCCCCTTTCCTGCTGACATTAATGATGACGGATGAGAGGAAGATGGACAGCATGATGATCACCATATTGAAGCAGTAGTATAACCCTGAGGAATAGAGTATCATTGGTTATCACCATATCAAATCTGACTATCATTCTCTCAAGCCTAACATGCCATTGGTTATCACCATACCAAATCTGGCTATCATTCTATCAAGCCTAATATGTCATTGGTTATCACCATATCAAATCTAGTTATCATTCTATCAAGCCTAATATGTCATTGGTTATCATTCTATCAAGCCTAATATGTCATTGGTTATCACCATATCAAATCTGGTTATCATTCTATCAAGCCTAATATGTCATTGGTTATCACTATATCAAATCTAGTTATCATTCTATCAAGCCTAATATGTCATTGGTTATCACCATATCTAATCTAGTTATCATTCTATCAAGCCTAATATGTCTTTGGTTATCACCATATCAAATCTGGTTATCATTCTATCACGCCTAATATATCAGTAGTTATTACCTTATCAAACATAATATACCATTGGCTATCACTCTATCAAGCCTAATGTCACTGGTTATCACCTTATCAAATCTAATATACCATTGGTTATCCCTCTATTAAGCGTAATATGTCACTGGCTATCATTCTATCAAGCCTAATATGGCATTGGTTATCAACCTATCAAGCCCAATACAATATCACTGGTTATCACCATATCAAACTTAAATTAGCACTGGTTATCAACCTATCAAGCCCAATATATCTTTGGTATCAAGCCAAATGGATCTTAATACACTGGGGACAACTACTATTATTTCAATACAATCATAAAGACATACTAGCGAATCCCAATCAAGTGTTTGTTTGCGTGAGTAAAGACATCATTTATCACGACAACATTTGTGTCCGGTTTGAAAATCACCTAAGACTGCCAACATCTTTACTGCCATATCATCAGCCCAATAAAAGTGTCTCTTTATTGTGAATCCCCATGGCTACATCACATAACAGATTACTGTAGCACATCCCAGCGTGACTAACCACCTGAGCCTGCCAGGAGAACATCACAGTCACACGAATACACCTGGCCAAAAGCCGCTGTTGGCAAACTACTCCATTTATGCCATACAACAGGACCGCATATAAAAGGCAGTGGTTTCTATTATCTTTATGATTAATGAACAGAAGGGGACCCAGATGTTTTTTTTAAAGCAGGTCATTGCGTCATGGTAAAATCTGTTTTAATTGTGAGCTGGTAGGCACAGAGCTAGTAGTTGGAATACTTACCTAAATGTAGCTACAGAGCTGGTAGTGTGAATACTTACCAAAAGTAGGCACAGAGATGGTAGTGGGAATACTTACCAAAAATAGGCATAGAGCTGGCAGTGGGAACACTTACCTAAAGTAGGCACAGAGCTGGCAGTGGGAACACTTACCTAAAGTAGGCACAGAGCTGGCAGTGGGAACACTTACCTAAAGTAGGCACAAAGCTGGCAGTAGGAACACTTACCTAAAGTAGGCACAGAGCTGGCAGTAGGAACACTTACCTAAAGTAGGCACAGAACTGGCAGTGGGGGCACTTACCTAAAGTAAGCACAGAGCTGGCAGTAGGAACACTTACCTAAAGTAGGCACAGAGCTGGCAGTGGGAACACTTATCAAAAGTAAGCACAGAGCTGGCAGTGGGAACACTTACCTAAAGTAGGCATAGAGCTGGCAGTGGGAACACTTACCTAAAGTAGGCACAGAGCTGGCAGTGGGAGGTGCTGCTTCCACTAGGATAAGCAACAGCAACAGGAAGCTGGAGAACAATGACATGGCTGAAAAAAACAAAACATCGGACAATCAATCTTACTTCCCCTCACAATAGAACGCTAGCCATATGAAAATATCAGGAGGATCTGTGCAAATAGAATGCTTCATATACAAGGTGTACGAACATATCCGTACATCTATCGCACATACAATACTTATCTCAATGTGATAATATAGAAAACGTTTTCGATTTCAAACACACCAAAGGCAACATATATATTGTGTATATTGACTATTTCAACATTAATACTATCATCTTCCCCTTTTGATAAAATGATCTTTTTGAATGAACCTACTAAGATAATATTCTTAAGATATACATGCGTACTGACCAAGACTGGTTCTGTCCGGCCTCTCTGGGGGCAGCCAGAAGACAACAAGGGTCATGCAAGCCAGGAATATACACGGCAACGTCAGAATGAAACTGGAAAACACCAACTTCCTCTTGAGCTTGAGAGTAAAAACCAAAAGAACATAGGGTTCAGGACAACAGTCATAGTACTCTATAATCCGGTCTTCTGTCTTGGCTGTGATGTCCCACTCAGTGGACTCGCGTTCCAGGTCTGATATGTCTAACATCTCCAGGTTTTTGTGGAATCCAAGGTCAATCTCATTGCCATGATAGGCCCATGATCCAAATGTCATCCGGCACTCTTGCCGATCAAATGGGTAGTTAGTGACATCTACCGAGCAAGAGGAGCGGTATATCCGGTGTGGGATCCAAAGCACGTTGCCCTCGTATGAGATTACAGCTAACACTTCACGCTCCAACTTATGAGTATCAGCGCTGAAATATACAAAACCTCATACAACACCTATTGACAAATAAGGTCATACTTTTGTACCATAATTTTTACTTCAATTGTTCTCATTGGTTGTTGATCCATTACATTACTAAATGCATTAAGGAGCGTGACCTCATAGGTTCTCATCTTGAGATTCGGACAGAAGGAAGCCTAGCATAAAATGCATCAGCAAGATATATTAGGACATCAAAAGGGTAAATCAATCTTCGAAAAGTCATAAACCAAGTGTACAGGAAAACCATCTCTGTTGCAGTTAGGTTTTTTTTCTATGTCCGACACATCTCAAATGTATCAATTCCCTTTGCTTTATATCTACATGTTTAGCACATGATAATGTTAGTTCTCTGTGAAGTGGGAGGAGATAAGATATCTCTATTGTATGTGGTGGAAGGGTTTCTGCATGATAAAGGTGGAAATCTACCGATCAGATAATTATCAGCGCAACCGAGGCCCGACATCTTGTTATGAAAGGAAGTGATTTAAGGAAATGATCCAACATACTTCAAGTAAAATAACATTCTTATTTTGTGTAGGGAAAGTGAAAGGTGTCCTTTCATTGTGCGTGTCTGGGGGCTAATTAAGATGTACCTGAAATGTCATTGTATTGTTTTCAAGAAAAATATTCATATGAAATGATATTCATAGGAAATGTCCTTATAGATGACTGTCCTGATAGAAATGTCCTGATAGACAAATATTCATATTTTTTGTATCGGGAAACATATATTGTGACTAATATAACGTCACCGGTTCTTGTGATCTCGCTTTTATGCTATGTCATGTAACCTTGATGCTATGTCATGTACCCTTGATGGCATGTCATGTAACTTTGATGCTATGTCATGTAACTCTGATGCCATGTCATCTACCCTTGATGGCATGTCATGTAACTTTGATGCTATGTCATGTAACTCTGATGCCATGTCATGTACCCTTGATGGCATGTCATGTAACTTTGATGCTATGTCATGTAACTCTGATGCCATGTCATGTACCCTTGATGGCATGTCATGTAACTTTGATGCTATGTCATGTAATATTAATGTTATGTCATGTAACCTTGATGCCATGTCATGTAACTCTGATGCCATGTCATGTACCCTTGATGGCATGTCATGGAGCTTTGATGCTATGTCATGTAACCTTGATGCTATGTCATGTACCCTTGATGGTATATCATGTAACCTTGATGCTATGTCATGTACCCTTAATGCTATGTCATGTAACCTTGATGCTATGTTACGCAACCTTGATGCCATCTCATGTACACTTGATGCCATGTCATGTACCCTTGATGGCATGTCATGTAACTTTGATGCTATGTCATGTAACTTTGATGCTATGTCACGTAACCTTGATGGCATGTCATGTAACGTTGATGCTATGTCATGTAACCTTGATGGCATGTCATGTAGCCTTGATGGCATGTCATGTATCTTTGATGCTATGTCACGCAACCTTGATGGCATGTCATGTACCCTTGATGGCATGTCATGTAACCTTGATGCTATGTCATGTAACCTTGATGGCATGTCATGTACCCTTGATGGCATGTCATGTAACTTTGATGGCATGTCATGTACCATTGGTGGCATGTCATGTAACCTTGATGGCATGTCATGTAACTTTGATGCTATGTCATGTAACCTTGATGGCATGTCATGTACCATTGATGGCATGTCATGTAACCTTGATGGCATGTCATGTAACCTTGATGGCATGTCATGTATCTTTGATGCTATGTCATGTACCCTTGATGGCATGTCATGTAACTTTGATGCTATGTCATGTAACCTTGATGGCATGTCATGTAACTTTGATGCTATGTCACGCAACCTTGATGGCATGTCATGTACCCTTGATGGCATGTCATGTAACTTTGATGCTATGTCATGTAACTTTGATTCTATGTCATGTAACTTTGATGCTATGTCATGTAACCTTGGTGGCATGTCATGTACCATTGGTGGCATGTCATGTACCCTTAATGGCATGTCATCTTACTATGATGCTATGTCATGTAACCTCGGATGCCATGTCATGTACCCTTGATGCTATGTCATGTAACCTTGATGCCATGTCATGTACCCTTGATGCTATGTCATGTAACTATGATGCTATGTCATGTAACCTTGATGCCATGTCATGTACCCTTGATGCTATGTCATGTAACTATGATGCTATGTCATGTAACCTTGATGCTATGTCATGCAACCTTGATGCTATATCAATTATGCACCTAATATGCAACAATATAAAGAATGATACCACAGCGTTTTATTAAAAATATCAAAATTATATTTGTAGGCAATTTGCCTCCATATTTATTTTAGACATGATGCAAGCATGTTTGAGTATTTTTTCGAACGTTTATCGCGTGTGTGGAATTACTTTACAGTAGCAAATGTAGCTGTGTATAAGAAAGTTAGAAAGTTATATTCATTTCAATCTGGAATCGCATGACAGCACGCCAAAAAAAAAGCCAATACACATAAGTATTCAACACTAAATACATTTATACACAAACATCTATATATATATATATATATATATATCCATAGAGAGGCACTTCAGAGGCTGAATATGACCCTCATGAGAACTCAAATAAAAGTTCAATTTCATACTATATGCTTTTCACTTGTGTTCCCAGTTTTATATTTTGTTTTCAATACAAATAGGCATGTAGGTCTTTTAGCATTTGATTGATTATGATCATGGTGCAGGCAAAATATAATTTATATCCTGAATTGGTATTGTTATTTTGTTATATTTCTAGATTCTAAGTGCAGTTTTAGCAAATATGTATATATTTTTAATTCTACTTGCCAGATATGTTCTTTTCTGGGCTTAATACTAACTCACAGTTTCTTTTCCAGACAAAAGACACATTTTAACAAGCTAGAATTTATTTGAATGAAAGAATGTTAATATGAAAAAAAAAATCACCCGACATGCACTGAATCGCAAACCTCTAAAAGGAGATCCCTGGACTCTCGCGAGATTATATAACAAAGAGTTATGTCTTGAAAAGGCAAAATGTGTCTGTCATAGTTCCCATTATCAATGTATTGAACCCTGCAAATTTGGATATTTGTAGATGAATTATTGTACAAGTTGCTGTTCATATACAGCAGCCAGCAGTTTGCGGGACTTATTGCTGTCGACATTAAGCAGTATGATTTCACATGGAGCAATGGGTACTTTATGGCACAATAGGAGAGTTGTTTCCAGCAACAACAACTATTATCTTCAACTTACTGTGTTTTTTCTTCTTTATTTGCGAAATCGTTATGTCCACATTTGTGCTAATAAAGATACAGACAATGTATATATATATATATATATATATATATATATATATATATATATATATATATATATATATATATATATATATATATATATATATATATATATATATATATATATATATATATATATATGCTGTGATTATTTGCAGACATTTATACATACACCCCGTTAGGCACATAGGAAGGGCATTTATTTGTTGCTGTAAATATGTCTCCTCATCTACATATTTTTGTGGCTCTTTGTGTATCATATTTCTCCGGATTAGTAGACAATTTATTGCAGTTTTGTACCACCAATCCTCTTTACCGAGCTAATAAAAAAGAGTTGAAGCTCCCATTTAATGAAATCTATTGTGATCTCACGGAGTTACTGAGATATCATAATTGCCTCCTGAAGTATTTTGAGACCAGCTATTACAACAATAGCAAGAAACCCTATTGTTAGAATAATGCTCCTATTAATTTTACCGGCACACCTTTATAAGCTTTGTTCTTTATATTTTAGTTGAAGAGGTGAATTTTAATTACGAAATTGGAAACTATTGTAAATGAATGAAAGAAAGTAAATAGAATTGAGCAAGTACTGATGGATCACAGCTTCAGTGGTTCTGGGGGATCTTGGTTGTTGTTCTATTTGGTCTGGATTGCCTTTTCTGCTGCCCATCTTGTATGGCAAATACCTGCAGGAAGAGGCTTGATATAAACACAGGAACAACTGGCAGGGTACGCGGCCTTCGGATAAAACACTGTTCAGTATAAAAATGGCTTCCTGGCTGGATATTCTGGTGTCATGTCAAATGTCAACATCTCCTGAGCCCCTCATACGATTGTTAGATATGGAAGATCGTATAGATTTTACTATATATTAACCTTGAAATGAGTGGTCACATGCATATACGAGGCCATGCGGGCTATGACCTTGACCTTGACCCAAGTCACCAAAAAAACTAAGTATCATTATGTCTGGTATTTATATATGTTAGTTTTCTATAAAATAATCACTTCCGGTGATTTTGTAAATAAAAGTTCCTGTGACCACGAAAATAGTAGTGTTTTACAAAATAACACACACAACCACTTTTGAACATTACTTCTTGTGATCTTAAAAATAGCTCAAGGTAAAAAAAAAATTGAAACTTATCCAAGTCTTTCAACGGTAAATCATATCTGCCAAGTCATAACGTATTTGCTACAAAACATATTGTACAAATCTAGTGCGAATAAATTTAGTTTGTAGTGTTTTGAATAAGACAAATGTAATGGGAATAAATTTTGTTTGTAGTGTTTTGCTCCTGTGTTGGTCATGACTTTGACCTTGACCCCAGGACACAAACAATTTAGCCCAAATATTTCAGAGGATACAGCAATTATGCACAAACAATGAGAAAGAAATCAAATGAATGAGGAAGAAAACAAATGAATGAGGAAGAAAACAAGTGAATGAGGAAGAAAACAAATGAATGAGAAAGAAAACAAAGTGTAGCAGCAGAACAAGAACATAATGTTAACTTGCACATTCTGCCCGGGGCTCCAATTCTGCAATAAGCAAAATGTGACAAAATTTGGACCATGAGTCGCAATGAGCAATTTATGGCTAAGGGTCACTGGTTGCAATGAGCACATTTTAACCTTTGTACATTTTGACGAAGGTTGACAGGCTGCAAACATACATGGGACACAACCTAATATCACCGTCATTTAATCACTGTCACTTGACACCTACGTGTTATACAACATAATATCCGGGATCCAAATCATCTTGGTTGAAAGTCTGATCTTCTTAAGGCCGCCATATTTCTGGGGATTCCATGACAAGTACTCATCATACCATCTCTGTAAAAAAAATACATGAGCATTATTTTTTTTATTGTCCACGCATGCCAAGACGCACATACATTGATATCGTTTAGTATTTACAAAACGTGCCACAAAAGTGATATGATTAATGCTTCCTTATATTAAGATAAGGTGGGTTAAACCTGGAACACTAGGTGTCGCCGCTAATCCGCCCAGCAGGGCATTGTTGCTCCCTAGCAACGGGACAACGGTCACGTGGGGGACGCCAGTCTTGGCGCCAAGGTGGTTAAGGACGCCATTCGGCTCCAGTGCAGTCAAATAGTCAAATAGTCAATATCTGCATGTCTCGAATGTATTCACCACTGTCCAATACATACTGCAGTTAATAATATGTACGCTCACATTTAATGTTCTAAGCCATAGGTATGTAAATGGCACGGTAATCGCGTACACACGATAATATCATAATTATATTATGTTATGAATATGTATTGATGTCTATATTTTATGTATGTAGCTAGGTAAGACGGTGGAAGCAGATTTATAGGAAATAAATCAATGTGTGCAAATATTATATTAATAACGGCGTTTGTTCCAATTGTTTAATATTATTTGAAATTGTATTGGTGCAAGGTTTGCGGTAGATGTCATATTTTGAGCTGTATTTCGTGTCAAGTCTTCCTTGAAGCGTCATACTTGACCAGAAACATTTAAAACATATTTAAATATATCTGACCTGACATATTCCATAACCTGTTTCTGTCCTACTTGAAAGCTAGAAATCAAACAAAGGAATTCCCAATAGCGTCCTGATCGACTAAGTCAGTACATCAAAACACCCTAAGATATAAATTCATCTCAAAGATTGATTATATATATATATATATATATATATATCCATTCCAACGTGAGGTGGTAGCCAGTTTCCAACGTATCACGTGACAGCTGCGTCCCCAGGCGGGTAACACGTGTTAGAACTCCACAAGAGCTTACCAACCTCCAATCAGGCCAAGTCCAGATGGGAGTTTCAGGGCCGAAGATTTTCTATGTAAGAACCACTCTGATTTGTTCATCCCAGTGAATTTTCTGACTGGTTAATCTTTTAATATGTTGGTGGAAGCCCTCCAATGTATGGCTAGATAATTAAATAATTGGTGGAACCCATTAAGAGCATGCTGGGGTACCCATTTTTGTTTTTATATCTCCACTAAGCTGAACATATTTTGTTATTAGAAGTTTTTCTTAGCATTTCAAATCATTGATATAAAGATGAAGTCTTCACTATGCCAGGTTCAGAAAAATGATATCATAAACTCTAACAGAAATTCCTGTAAGATTGACCAAAAGGGCCGCTGACCTCAGCCAGCCCTACTGGATCGCACATATTTATCTGCCGCTAGATGGAGTTGGCTAGTAGAGCGGCTAGAACTCCCAATAAGATCTAACTGAGCATGTCCGGTATACATATGCAGATCGACTATAGACAATGATTGGTCAACCTGACTGTACACATCAATCAGACAAATAAAATCTGAAAGTAAACATGCATACAACAACCGGTTCTTGGCAATTTATAAATAACAGAAATTATCATAGGAGTATTTATGCTGAGGAGAAAATTACGAAATCAATAGGATATTATTTGGATTTCAAATATATTTTCAAACCTTAACTCCTTAGATTTCTATGAAATGGTAAGGGACAATTTTACTCAAAGATCCTCATGCCTTTTGCAACTGGTTAAAGATAATTCACATTTTTAGATCACATATTCCGTTAAAAATAGATAGAGGGGATATTAAATGATAGGAACAAATTGATAGAATTCTTCCTTATTCAGGGTTTGAACTCATGACAAACAGAAATGTAGGAACAAGCTTAATGGTGCTCATTATTTAAATAATAGTTTGACCAACGTTTAAATTGAAACCTTTCAAATGTAATTTAAAGACCAACAGGAAATTCACATTCTGTTTGAAACATAAAGTAGAAATGTATATGAGAAAAAGAGTGTCATACTAACCCCTATTTAAACACGAGGGCTTCATCTGGGACCCAACAACCCTATCTAAACATGAGGCCTTCCTCTGAGACCCTACACTCCTATCTAAACACGACGCCTTCCTCTGGGACCTTACACCCCTATCTAAACACGAGGCCTTCCTCTGGAACCTTACACCCCTATTTAAACACGAGGCCTTCTTCTGGAACCTTACACCCCTATCTAAATACGAAGCCTTCCTCTGAGACCCTACACCCCTACCTAAACACGACGCCTTTCCTATGGGACCCGACACCCTGTCTATACAGGGTGCCTACCTCTCACGATCCTACACCCCTGTCAATATGGGATGCCTTCCTCTGGGACCCTACACCCCTGTCAATATGGGATGCCTTCCTCTGGGATCCTACACCCCTGTCAATATGGGATGCCTTCCTCTGGGATCCTACACCCCTGTCAATACAGGGTGCCTTCCTCTCACGATCCTACACCCTTGTCAACATGGGATGCCTACCTCTGGGATCGTATACCCCTGTCAATATGGGATGCCTTCCTCTGGGATCCTGCACCCCTGTCTATACAGGATACCTACCTCTGGGATCCTACACCCCTGTCAAAATGGGATGCCTTCCTCTGGGATCCTACACCCCTGTCAATATGGGATGCCTTCCTCTGGGATCCTACACCCCTGTCAATACAGGGTGCCTTCCTCTCACGATCCTACACCCTTGTCAACATGGGATGCCTACCTCTGGGATCGTATACCCCTGTCAATATGGGATGCCTTCCTCTGGGATCCTGCACCCCTGTCTATACAGGATACCTACCTCTGGGATCCTACACCCCTGTCAATATGGGATGCCTTCCTCTGGGATCCTGCACCCCTGTCTATACAGGATGCCTACCTCTGGGATCCTACACCCTTGTCAATATGGGATGCCTTACTCTGACGATCCTGCACCCCTATCTATACAGGGTGCCTACCTCTGGGATCCTACACCCCTGTCAATATGGGATGCCTTCCTCTGGGATCCTACACCCCTGTCTATACAGGGTGCCTACCTCTGGGATCCTACACCCCTGTCAACATGGGATGCCTTCCTCTGGGATCCTACACCCCTGTCAATATGGGATGCCTTCCTCTGGGATCCTACACCCCTGTCAATATGGGATGCCTACCTCTTACGATCCTACACCCCTGTCAATATGGGATGCCTTCCTCTGGGATCCTACACCCCTGTCAATATGGGATGCCTACCTCTGGGATCCTACACCCCTGTCAATATGGGATGCCTTCCTCTGGGATCCTACACCCCTGTCAATATGGGATGCCTACCTCTGGGATCCTACACCCCTGTCAATATGGGATGCCTGTCTCTGGGATCCTACACCCCTGTCAATACAGGGTGCCTTCCTCTCACGATCCTACACCCCTGTCTATACAGGGTGCCTACCTCTGGGATCCTACACCCCTGTCAATATGGGATGCCTTCCTCTGGGATCTTACACCCCTGTCAATATAAGATGCCTTCCTCTGGGATCCTACACCCCTGTCAATATGGGATGCCTACCTCTCACGATCCTACACCCTTGTCAATACAGGGTGCCTTCCTCTGGGATCCTACATCCCTGTCTATACAGAGTGCCTACCTCTGGGATCTTACACCCCTGTCAATATGGGATGCCTTCCTCTGGGATCCTACACCCCTGTCTATACAGGGTGCCTACCTCTCACGATCCTACACCCCTGTCAATATGGAATGCCTTCCTCTGGGAGCCTACACCCCTGTCTAAACAGGGTGCCTACCTCTGGGATCCTACACCCCTGTCAATATGGGATGCCTTCCTCTGGGATCCTACACCTACACCCCTGTCAATACAGGGTACCTACCTCTGGGATCGCATACCCCTGTCAATATGGGATGCCTACCTCTCACGATCCTGCACCCCTTGTCTATACAGGGTGCCTACCTCTGGGATCGTTTACCCCTGTCAATATGGGATGCCTACCTCTCACGATCCTGCACCCCTGTCTATACAGGGTGCCTACCTCTGGGATCCTACACCCCTGTCTATACAGGGTGCCTACCTCTGGGATCCTACACCCCTGTCAATATGGGATGCCTTCCTCAGGGTGCCTACCTCTGGGATCCTACATCCCTGTCTATACAGGGTGCCTACCTCTGGGATCCTACACCCCTGTCAATATGGGATGCCTTCCTCTGGGATCCTACACCCCTGTCTATACAGGGTGCCTACCTCTGGGATCCTACACCCCTGTCTATACAGGGTGCCTACCTCTGGGATCCTACACCCCTGTCAATATGGGATGCCTTCCTCTGGGATCCTACACCCCTGTCAATACAGGGTGCCTACCTCTGGGATCCTACACCCCTGTCAATATGGGATGCCTTCTTCTATGATCCTACACCCTTGTCTATACAGGGTGCCTACCTCTGGGATCCTACACCCCTGTCAATATGGGATGCCTTCCTCTGGGATCCTACACCCCTGTCTATACAGGGTGCCTACCTCTGGGATCCTACACCCCTGTCAATATGGGATGCCTTCCTCTGGGATCCTACACCCCTGTCTATACAGGGTGCCTACCTCTGGGATCCTACACCCCTGTCAATATGGGACGCCTTCCTCTGGGATCCTACACCCCTGTCTATACAGGGTGCCTACCTCTGGGATCCTACACCCCTGTCAATATGGGATGCCTTCCTCTGGGATCCTACACCCCTGTCTATACAGAGTGCCTACCTCTGGGATCTTACACCCCTGTCAATATGGGATGCCTTCCTCTGGGATCGCTACACCCTGTCTATACAGGGTGCCTACCTCTGGGATCCTACACCCCTGTCAATATGGGATGCCTTCCTCTGGGATCCTACACCCCTGTCTAAACAGGGTGCCTACCTCTGGGATCCTACACCCCTGTCAATATGGGATGCCTTCCTCTGGGATCCTACACCTACACCCCTGTCAATACAGGGTGCCTACCTCTGGGATCGCATACCCCTGTCAATATGGGATGCCTACCTCTCACGATCCTGCACCCCTTGTCTATACAGGGTGCCTACCTCTGGGATCGTTTACCCCTGTCAATATGGGATGCCTACCTCACACGATCCTGCACCCCTGTCTATACAGGGTGCCTACCTCTGAGATCCTACACCCCTGTCTATACAGGGTGCCTACCTCTGGGATCCTACACCCCTGTCAATATGGGATGCCTTCCTCTGGGATCCTACACCCCTGTCTATACAGAGTGCCTACCTCTGGGATCTTACACCCCTGTCAATATGGGATGCCTTCCTCTGGGATCCTACACCCTGTCTATACAGGGTGCCTACCTCTGGGATCCTACACCCCTGTCAATATGGGATGCCTTCCTCTGGGATCCTACACCCCTGTCTAAACAGGGTGCCTACCTCTGGGATCCTACACCCCTGTCAATATGGGATGCCTTCCTCTGGGATCCTACACCCCTGTCTATACAGGGTGCCTACCTCTGGGATCCTACACCCCTGTCAATATGGGATGCCTTCCTCTGGGATCCTACACCTACACCCGTGTCAATACAGGGTGCCTACCTCTGGGATCGCATACCCCTGTCAATATGGGATGCCTACCTCTCACGATCCTGCACCCCTTGTCTATACAGGGTGCCTACCTCTGGGATCGTTTACCCCTGTCAATATGGGATGCCTACCTCACACGATCCTGCACCCCTGTCTATACAGGGTGCCTACCTCTGGGATCCTACACCCCTGTCTATACAGGGTGCCTACCTCTGGGATCCTACACCCCTGTCAATATGGGATGCCTTCCTCTGGGTGCCTACCTCTGGGATCCTACATCCCTGTCTATACAGGGTGCCTACCTCTGGGATCCTACACCCCTGTCAATATGGGATGCCTTCCTCTGGGATCCTACACCCTTGTCTATACAGGGTGCCTACCTCTGGGATCCTACACCCCTGTCAATATGGGATGCCTTCCTCTGGGATCCTACACCCCTGTCTATACAGGGTGCATACCTCTGGGATCCTACACCCCTGTCAATATGGGATGCCTTCCTCTGGGATCCTACACCCCTGTCTATACAGGGTGCCTACCTCTGGGATCCTACACCCCTGTCAATATGGGATGCCTTCCTCTGGGATCCTACACCCCTGTCTATACAGAGTGCCTACCTCTGGGATCTTACACCCCTGTCAACATGGGATGTCTACCTTTGGGATCGTATACCCCTGTCAATATGGGATGCCTACCTCTCACGATCCTGCACCCCTGTCTATACAGGGTGCCTTCCTCTGGGATCCTACACCCCTGTCAATATGGGATGCCTTCCTCTGGGATCCTACACCCTTGTCAATATAGGGTGCCTACCTCTCACGATCCTACACCCTTGTCAATACAGTGTGCCTTCCTCTGGGATCCTACACCCCTGTCAATATGGGATGCCTACCTCTCACGATCCTGCACCCTTGTCAATACAGTGTGCCTTCCTCTGGGATCCTACACCCCTGTCAATATGGGATGCCTTCCTCTGGGATCCTACACCTACACCCCTGTCAATACAGGGTGCCTACCTCTGGGATCGCATACCCCTGTCAATATGGGATGCCTACCTCTCACGATCCTGCACCCCTTGTCTATACAGGGTGCCTACCTCTGGGATCGTTTACCCCTGTCAATATGGGATGCCTACCTCACACGATCATGCACCCCTGTCTATACAGGGTGCCTACCTCTGAGATCCTACACCCCTGTCTATACAGGGTGCCTACCTCTGGGATCCTACACCCCTGTCAATATGGGATGCCTTCCTCTGGGATCCTACACCCCTGTCTATACAGAGTGCCTACCTCTGGGATCTTACACCCCTGTCAATATGGGATGCCTTCCTCTGGGATCCTACACCCTGTCTATACAGGGTGCCTACCTCTGGGATCCTACACCCCTGTCAATATGGGATGCCTTCCTCTGGGATCCTACACCCCTGTCTAAACAGGGTGCCTACCTCTGGGATCCTACACCCCTGTCAATATGGGATGCCTTCCTCTGGGATCCTACACCCCTGTCTATACAGGGTGCCTACCTCTGGGATCCTACACCCCTGTCAATATGGGATGCCTTCCTCTGGGATCCTACACCCCTGTCTATACAGGGTGCCTACCTCTGGGATCCTACACCCCTGTCAACATGGGATGTCTACCTTTGGGATCGTATACCCCTGTCAATATGGGATGCCTACCTCTCACGATCCTGCACCCCTGTCTATACAGGGTGCCTTCCTCTGGGATCCTACACCCCTGTCAATATGGGATGCCTTCCTCTGGGATCCTACACCCTTGTCAATATAGGGTGCCTACCTCTCACGATCCTACACCCTTGTCAATACAGTGTGCCTTCCTCTGGGATCCTACACCCCTGTCAATATGGGATGCCTACCTCTCACGATCCTGCACCCTTGTCAATACAGTGTGCCTTCCTCTGGGATCCTACACCCCTGTCAATATGGGATGCCTTCCTCTGGGATCTTACACCCCTGTCTATACAGGGTGCCTACCTCTGGGATCCTACACCCCTGTTAATATGGGATGCCTTCCTCTGGGATCCTACACCCCTGTCAATATGGGATGCCTTCCTCTGGGATCCTACACCCCTGTCAATACAGGGTGCCTACCTCTCACGATCCTACACCCCTGTCAATATGGGATGCCTTACTCTGGGATCCTACACCCCTGTCTATACAGGGTGCCTACCTCTGAGATCTTACACCCCTGTCAATATGGGATGCTTTCCTCTAGGATCCTACACCCCTGTCTATACAGGGTGCCTACCTCTGGGATCCTACACCCCTGTCAATATGGGATGCCTTCCTCTGGGATCCTACACCCCTGTCAACATGGGATGCCTACCTCTGGGATCCTACACCCCTGTCTATACAGGCTGCCTTCATATGGGATCCTACACCCCTGTCAATATGGGATGCCTTCCTCTGGGATCCTACACCCTTGTCAATATAGGGTGCCTACCTCTCACGATCCTACACCCTTGTCAATACAGTGTGCCTTCCTCTGGGATCCTACACCCCTGTCAATATGGGATGCCTTCCTCTGGGATCCTACACCCCTGTCTATACAGGGTGCCTACATCTGGGATCCTACACCCCTGTCAATATGGGATGCCTTCCTCTGGGATCCTACACCCCTGTCAATACAGGGTGCCTACCTCTCACGATCCTACACCCCTGTCAATATGGGATGCCTTCCTCTGGGATCCTACACCCCTGTCAACATGGGATGCCTTCCTCTGGGATCCTACACCCCTGTCTATACAGAGTGCCTACCTCTGGGATCTTACACCCCTGTCAATATGGGATGCCTTCCTCTGGGATCGCTACACCCTGTCTATACAGGGTGCCTACCTCTGGGATCCTACACCCCTGTCAATATGGGATGCCTTCCTCTGGGATCCTACACCCCTGTCTAAACAGGGTGCCTACCTCTGGGATCCTACACCCCTGTCAATATGGGATGCCTTCCTCTGGGATCCTACACCCCTGTCTATACAGGGTGCCTACCTCTGGGATCCTACACCCCTGTCAATATGGGATGCCTTCCTCTGGGATCCTACACCTACACCCCTGTCAATACAGGGTGCCTACCTCTGGGATCGCATACCCCTGTCAATATGGGATGCCTACCTCTCACGATCCTGCACCCCTTGTCTATACAGGATGCCTACCTCTGGGATCGTTTACCCCTGTCAATATGGGATGCCTACCTCACACGATCCTGCACCCCTGTCTATACAGGGTGCCTACCTCTGAGATCCTACACCCCTGTCTATACAGGGTGCCTACCTCTGGGATCCTACACCCCTGTCAATATGGGATGCCTTCCTCTGGGATCCTACACCCCTGTCTATACAGAGTGCCTACCTCTGGGATCTTACACCCCTGTCAATATGGGATGCCTTCCTCTGGGATCCTACACCCTGTCTATACAGGGTGCCTACCTCTGGGATCCTACACCCCTGTCAATATGGGATGCCTTCCTCTGGGATCCTACACCCCTGTCTAAACAGGGTGCCTACCTCTGGGATCCTACACCCCTGTCAATATGGGATGCCTTCCTCTGGGATCCTACACCCCTGTCTATACAGGGTGCCTACCTCTGGGATCCTACACCCCTGTCAATATGGGATGCCTTCCTCTGGGATCCTACACCTACACCCCTGTCAATACAGGGTGCCTACCTCTGGGATCGCATACCCCTGTCAATATGGGATGCCTACCTCTCACGATCCTGCACCCCTTGTCTATACAGGGTGCCTACCTCTGGGATCGTTTACCCCTGTCAATATGGGATGCCTACCTCACACGATCCTGCACCCCTGTCTATACAGGGTGCCTACCTCTGGGATCCTACACCCCTGTCTATACAGGGTGCCTACCTCTGGGATCCTACACCCCTGTCAATATGGGATGCCTTCCTCTGGGTGCCTACCTCTGGGATCCTACATCCCTGTCTATACAGGGTGCCTACCTCTGGGATCCTACACCCCTGTCAATATGGGATGCCTTCCTCTGGGATCCTACACCCTTGTCTATACAGGGTGCCTACCTCTGGGATCCTACACCCCTGTCAATATGGGATGCCTTCCTCTGGGATCCTACACCCCTGTCTATACAGGGTGCATACCTCTGGGATCCTACACCCCTGTCAATATGGGATGCCTTCCTCTGGGATCCTACACCCCTGTCTATACAGGGTGCCTACCTCTGGGATCCTACACCCCTGTCAATATGGGATGCCTTCCTCTGGGATCCTACACCCCTGTCTATACAGAGTGCCTACCTCTGGGATCTTACACCCCTGTCAATATGGGATGCCTTCCTTTGGGATCCTTCACCCTTGTCTATACAGGGTGCCTAACTCTGGGATCCTACACCCCTGTCAATATGGGATGCCTTCCTCTGGGATCCTACACCCCTGTCTAAACAGGGTGCCTACCTCTGGGATCCTACACCCCTGTCAATATGGGATGCCTTCCTCTTGGATCCTACACCCCTGTCTATACAGGGTGCCTACCTCTGGAATCCTACACCCCTGTCAATATGGGATGCCTTCCTCTGGGATCCTACACCCCTGTCTATACAGGGTGCCTACCTCTGGGATCCTACACCCCTGTCAACATGGGATGTCTACCTTTGGGATCGTATACCCCTGTCAATATGGGATGCCTACCTCTCACGATCCTGCACCCCTGTCTATACAGGGTGCCTTCCTCTGGGATCCTACACCCCTGTCAATATGGGATGCCTTCCTCTGGGATCCTACACCCTTGTCAATATAGGGTGCCTACCTCTCACGATCCTACACCCTTGTCAATACAGTGTGCCTTCCTCTGGGATCCTACACCCCTGTCAATATGGGATGCCTACCTCTCACGATCCTGCACCCTTGTCAATACAGTGTGCCTTCCTCTGGGATCCTACACCCCTGTCAATATGGGATGCCTTCCTCTGGGATCTTACACCCCTGTCTATACAGGGTGCCTACCTCTGGGATCTTACACCCCTGTCTATACAGGGTGCCTACCTCTGGGATCCTACACCCCTGTTAATATGGGATGCCTTCCTCTGGGATCCTACACCCCTGTCAATATGGGATGCCTTCCTCTGGGATCCTACACCCCTGTCAATACAGGGTGCCTACCTCTCACGATCCTACACCCCTGTCAATATGGGATGCTTTCCTCTAGGATCCTACACCCCTGTCTATACAGGGTGCCTACCTCTGGGATCCTACACCCCTGTCAATATGGGATGCCTTCCTCTGGGATCCTACACCCCTGTCTATACAGGGTGCCTACCTCTGGGATCCTACACCCCTGTCAATATGGGATGCCTTCCTCTGGGATCCTACACCCCTGTCTATACAGAGTGCCTACCTCTGGGATCTTACACCCCTGTCAATATGGGATGCCTTCCTTTGGGATCCTTCACCCTTGTCTATACAGGGTGCCTAACTCTGGGATCCTACACCCCTGTCAATATGGGATGCCTTCCTCTGGGATCCTACACCCCTGTCTAAACAGGGTGCCTACCTCTGGGATCCTACACCCCTGTCAATATGGGATGCCTTCCTCTTGGATCCTACACCCCTGTCTATACAGGGTGCCTACCTCTGGAATCCTACACCCCTGTCAATATGGGATGCCTTCCTCTGGGATCCTACACCCCTGTCTATACAGGGTGCCTACCTCTGGGATCCTACACCCCTGTCAACATGGGATGTCTACCTTTGGGATCGTATACCCCTGTCAATATGGGATGCCTACCTCTCACGATCCTGCACCCCTGTCTATACAGGGTGCCTTCCTCTGGGATCCTACACCCCTGTCAATATGGGATGCCTTCCTCTGGGATCCTACACCCTTGTCAATATAGGGTGCCTACCTCTCACGATCCTACACCCTTGTCAATACAGTGTGCCTTCCTCTGGGATCCTACACCCCTGTCAATATGGGATGCCTACCTCTCACGATCCTGCACCCTTGTCAATACAGTGTGCCTTCCTCTGGGATCCTACACCCCTGTCAATATGGGATGCCTTCCTCTGGGATCTTACACCCCTGTCTATACAGGGTGCCTACCTCTGGGATCTTACACCCCTGTCTATACAGGGTGCCTACCTCTGGGATCCTACACCCCTGTTAATATGGGATGCCTTCCTCTGGGATCCTACACCCCTGTCAATATGGGATGCCTTCCTCTGGGATCCTACACCCCTGTCAATACAGGGTGCCTACCTCTCACGATCCTACACCCCTGTCAATATGGGATGCTTTCCTCTAGGATCCTACACCCCTGTCTATACAGGGTGCCTACCTCTGGGATCCTACACCCCTGTCAATATGGGATGCCTTCCTCTGGGATCCTACACCCCTGTCAACATGGGATGCCTACCTCTGGGATCCTACACCCCTGTCTATACAGGCTGCCTTCCTCTGGGATCCTACACCCCTGTCAATATGGGATGCCTTCCTCTGGGATCCTACACCCTTGTCAATATAGGGTGCCTACCTCTCACGATCCTACACCCTTGTCAATACAGTGTGCCTTCCTCTGGGATCCTACACCCCTGTCAATATGGGATGCCTACCTCTGGGATCCTACACCCCTGTCTATACAGGGTGCCTACCTCTGGGATCCTACACCCCTGTCAATATGGGATGCCTTCCTCTGGGATCCTACACCCCTGTCAATACAGGGTGCCTACCTCTCACGATCCTACACCCCTGTCAATATGGGATGCCTTCCTCTGGGATCCTACACCCCTGTCAACATGGGATGCCTACCTCTGGGATCGTATACCCCTGTCAATATGGGATGCCTACCTCTGAGATCTTACACCCCTGTCAATATGGGATGCCTTCCTCTGGGATCCTACACCCCTGTCTATACAGGGTGCCTACCTCTGAGATCTTACACCCCTGTCAATATGGGATGCCTTCCTCTGGGATCCTACACCCCTGTCTAAACAGGGTGCCTACCTCTGGGATCCTACACCCCTGTCAATATGGGATGCCTTCCTCTGGGATCCTACACCCCTGTCTATACAGGGTGCCTAACTCTGGGATCCTACACCCCTGTCAATATGGGATGCCTACCTCTGGGATCCTACACCCCTGTCAACATGGGATGCCTACCTCTGGGATCGTATACCCCTGTCAATATGGGATGCCTACCTCTCACGATCCTGCACCCCTGTCTATACAGGGTGCCTACCTCTGGGATCCTACACCCCTGTCAATATGGGATGCCTTCCTCTGGGATCCTACACCCTTGTCAATATAGGGTGCCTACCTCTCACGATCCTACACCCTTGTCAATACAGTGTGCCTTCCTCTGGGATCCTACACCCCTGTCAATATGGGATGCCTTCCTCTGGGATCCTACACCCCTGTCTATACAGGGTGCCTACCTCTGGGATCCTACACCCCTGTCAATATGGGATGCCTTCCTCTGGGATCCTACACCCCTGTCAATATGGGATGCCTTCCTCTGGGATCCTACACCCCTGTCAATACAGGGTGCCTACCTCTCACGATCCTACACCCCTGTCAATATGGGATGCCTTCCTCTGGGATCCTACACCCCTGTCTATACAGGGTGCCTACCTCTGAGATCTTACACCCCTGTCAATATGGGATGCCTTCCTCTGGGATCCTACACCCCTGTCTATACAGGGTGCCTACCTCTGGGATCCTACACCCCTGTCAATATGGGATGCCTTCCTCTGGGATCCTACACCCCTGTCAATATGGGATGCCTTCCTCTGGGATCCTACACCCTTGTCAATACAGGGTGCCTACCTCTCACGATCCTACACCCTTGTCAATACAGGGTGCCTTCCTCTGGGATCCTACACCCCTGTCAATATGGGATGCCTTCCTCCGGGATCGTATACCCCTGTCTGACCCTGAATATTTTCTGTCATTCTGTTTGCACATCAACATCGATCTTCTCTGAAACTACTGTGTACATTTATTAGATATCAATAGGTAAAATGCAGTTTTGTTCGGAGATGACGTCTATTCTGTAGGCCCCTATCTCGATCTGTAAAGCTGGGTAAATATTTTAAATGGGCATTTAAAAAGAATTTGCAGGCATTTCCAACAAAGGTTCACAAATATTACAAAAGGTAATGATCAGCACAGTTCTGAGGCCCGTGGCCTATGTTTCAGAATGAAAGATCACTTTCTCAATAGAGGGCATGACTGTTCTAATGGCAATCAACTTTAATTTAAAATGCAGCCTTATAATGAGAAACACGCATACAAGTGCATGCCACTCAGAAACTCTTTTTGTCAAGATTGGTAGATTTATTTCTTCAACGGAATCAATTCTCCAGGTAAATATGTGAAATAAAACATGCATTTCATGATACTGTCACGTCATTTGTCACAAAAAGTAACAATTCCCATAAACTAACATGTCCCGTTGTTTTCATTTATGAAAGGATATGGATAATACATGGGAAAATTTAATCACGTTTATTAAGATGGCATCAATCAACAGTAAGCGATATCAAGCAGGACTCACCGTTTATATCAACAACAGACGTGTTGACCTTTCATAGTTACATACTGAGGAAACAGTCCTTTCATGCCAATTTTTAAAATGTAAATCCTCATGATTGGATAATTTTGGGAAAACCAGGCCACTTAACCCAGAGAGGATAAAGGTCTATATCATCATCATCCTCGATCATACTTTACTTCACTTCTCTTGATTAACCAAAACAAAACATTATATTTGATGTTTGAAGGTGTTTTTTGTTATTTAAATAACAGATAAACTGTCCTGTGCTGTGATTATATCGGCTATCGTTCACAGGAAAATAGTTATGCTTGCTTAATTGACGCAAGTGTGACTGTTTCTACACCTCCTGATATTCGAGTGTGAATAGTGCTTGAGTATAAATAGTGCTTGTTGGACTGGTTGATATATGAGTATGACTAGTGCTGGACAGCTTGATATATGAGTATGACTAGTGCTGGACTGCTTGATATATGAGTATGAATAGTGCTGGACCGATTGATATATAAGTATGAATAGCGCTGGACTGATTGATATATGAATTTGAATAGTGCTGGACAGCTTGATATATGAGTATGACTAGTGCTGGACTGCTTGATATATGAGTATGAATAGTGCTAGACCGATTGATATATAAGTATGAATAGCGCTGGACTGATTGATATATGAATTTGAATAGTGCTGGACAGCTTGATATATGAGTTTGAATAGTGCTGGACTGATTGATATATGAGTATGACTAGTGCTGGACTGCTTGATATATGAGTATGACTAGTGCTGGACTGCTTGATATATGAGTATGACTAGTGCTGGACTGCTTGATATAATAGTATGACCAGTGCTGGACAGCTTGATATATGAGTATGACTAGTGCTGGACAGCTTGATATATGAGTATGAATAGTGCTGGACAGCTTGATATATGAGTATGAATAGTGCTGGACTGCTTGATATAATAGTATGAATAGTGCTGGACTGCTTGATATATGAGTATGACTAGTGCTGGACTGCTTGATATATGAGTATGACTAGTGCTGGACTGCTTGATATAAGAGTATGACTAGTGCTGGACTGCTTGATATATGAGTATGACTAGTGCTGGACTGCTTGATATATGAGTATGACTAGTGCTGGACTGCTTGATATAATAGTATGACCAGTGCTGGACAGCTTGATATATGAGTATGACTAGTGCTGGACAGCTTGATATATGAGTATGAATAGTGCTGGACAGCTTGATATATGAGTATGAATAGTGCTGGACTGCTTGATATAATAGTATGAATAGTGCTGGACAGCTTGATATATGAGTATGACTAGTGCTGGACTGCTTGATATATGAGTATGACTAGTGCTGGACTGCTTGATATAAGAGTATGACTAGTGCTGGACTGCTTGATATATGAGTATGACTAGTGCTGGACTGCTTGATATATGAGTATGACTAGTGCTGGACTGCTTGATATAATAGTATGACTAGTGCTGGACAGCTTGATATATGAGTATGACTAGTGCTGGACTGCTTGATATATGAGTATGAATAGTGCTGGACTGCTTGATATATGAGTATGACTAGTGCTGGACTGCTTGATATAATAGTATGAATAGTGCTGGACTGCTTGATATATGAGTATGAATAGTGCTGGACTGCTTGATATATGAGTATGACTAGTGCTGGACTGCTTGATATATGAGTATGAATAGTGCTGGACTGCTTGATATATGAGTATGACTAGTGCTGGACTGCTTGATATATGAGTATGAATAGTGCTGGACTGATTGATATATGAGTATGAATAGTGCTGGACTGCTTGATATATGAGTATGAATAGTGCTGGACTGCTTGATATAATAGTATGAATAGTGCTGGACAGCTTGATATATGAGTTTGAATATTGCTGGACAGCTTGATATATGAGTATGAATAGTTCTGGACTGCTTGATATATAAGTATGAATAGTGCTGGACTGATTGATATATGAGTATGAATAGTGCTGGACTGATTGATATATAAGTATGAATAGCGCTGGACTGCTTGATATATAAGTATGAATAGTGCTGGACCGCTTGATATAGTAGTATGAATAGTGCTGGACTGATTGATATATAAGTATGAATAGCGCTGGACTGCTTGATATATAAGTATGAATAGTTCTGGACTGCTTGATATATAAGTATGAATAGTGCTGGACTGCTTGATATATAAGTATGAATAGTGCTGGACAGCTTGATATATGAGTATGAATAGCGCTGGACTGATTGATATATGAATTTGAATAGTGCTGGACAGCTTGATATATGAGTTTGAATAGTGCTGGACTGATTGATATAAGAGTATGACTAGTGCTGGACTGCTTGATATATGAGTATGACTAGTGCTGGACTGCTTGATATATGAGTATGAATAGTGCTGGACAGCTTGATATATGAGTATGACTAGTGCTGGACTGCTTGATATATGAGTATGACTAGTGCTGGACTGCTTGATATAAGAGTATGACTAGTGCTGGACTGCTTGATATATGAGTATGACTAGTGCTGGACTGCTTGATATATGAGTATGACTAGTGCTGGACTGCTTGATATAATAGTATGACCAGTGCTGGACAGCTTGATATATGAGTATGACTAGTGCTGGACAGCTTGATATATGAGTATGAATAGTGCTGGACAGCTTGATATATGAGTATGAATAGTGCTGGACAGCTTGATATATGAGTATGACTAGTGCTGGACTGCTTGATATATGAGTATGACTAGTGCTGGACTGCTTGATATAAGAGTATGACTAGTGCTGGACTGCTTGATATATGAGTATGACTAGTGCTGGACTGCTTGATATATGAGTATGACTAGTGCTGGACTGCTTGATATAATAGTATGACTAGTGCTGGACAGCTTGATATATGAGTATGACTAGTGCTGGACTGCTTGATATATGAGTATGAATAGTGCTGGACTGCTTGATATATGAGTATGACTAGTGCTGGACTGCTTGATATAATAGTATGAATAGTGCTGGACTGCTTGATATATGAGTATGAATAGTGCTGGACTGCTTGATATATGAGTATGACTAGTGCTGGACTGCTTGATATATGAGTATGAATAGTGCTGGACTGCTTGATATATGAGTATGACTAGTGCTGGACTGCTTGATATATGAGTATGAATAGTGCTGGACTGATTGATATATGAGTATGAATAGTGCTGGACTGCTTGATATATGAGTATGAATAGTGCTGGACAGCTTGATATATGAGTATGAATAGTTCTGGACTGCTTGATATAATAGTATGAATAGTGCTGGACAGCTTGATATATGAGTTTGAATATTGCTGGACAGCTTGATATATGAGTATGAATAGTGCTGGACTGCTTGATATATGAGTATGAATAGTGCTGGACTGATTGATATATGAGTATGAATAGTGCTGGACTGCTTGATATATGAGTATGAATAGTGCTGGACAGCTTGATATATGAGTATGAATAGTGCTGGACTGCTTGATATAATAGTATGAATAGTGCTGGACAGCTTGATATATGAGTTTGAATATTGCTGGACAGCTTGATATATGAGTATGAATAGTTCTGGACTGCTTGATATATAAGTATGAATAGTGCTGGACTGATTGATATATGAGTATGAATAGTGCTGGACTGATTGATATATAAGTATGAATAGCGCTGGACTGCTTGATATATAAGTATGAATAGTGCTGGACCGCTTGATATAGTAGTATGAATAGTGCTGGACTGATTGATATATAAGTATGAATAGCGCTGGACTGCTTGATATATAAGTATGAATAGTTCTGGACTGCTTGATATATAAGTATGAATAGTGCTGGACTGCTTGATATATAAGTATGAATAGTGCTGGACAGCTTGATATATGAGTATGAATAGCGCTGGACTGATTGATATATAAGTATGAATAGCGCTGGACTGCTTGATATATAAGTATGAATAGTGCTGGACCGCTTGATATAGTAGTATGAATAGTGCTGGACAGCTTGATATAAGAGTTTGAATAGTGCTGGACTGATTTATATATGAGTATGAATAGTGCTGGACTGCTTGATATAATAGTATGAATAGTGCTGGACTGCTTGATATGACGTTTGACATGTGAGTATGACTGGTGCTGGACTGATTGATATGATGTTTGACATGTGAGTATGACCGGTGCTGGACTGATTGATATGATGTTTGATATGAGAGTATGACTGGTGCTGGACTGATTGATCATGATATGATGTTTGACATGTGAGTATGACTGGTGCTGGACTGATTGATATGATGTTTGACATGTGAGTATGACCGGTGCTGGACTGATTGATATGATGTTTGATATGTGAGTATGACTGGTGCTGGACTGATTGATATGATGTTTGACATGTGAGTATGACTGGTGCTGGACTGATTGATATGATGTTTGACATGTGAGTATGACCGGTGCTGGACTGATTGATATGATGTTTGATATGTGAGTATGACCGGTGCTGGATTTGGTTCAGGAGAGGTACGTACATACCGACACCACACACTGGTGGTCAGCATGTTGTTCTTCTCGTCCAGGTCCATCTGTATCATAGCGAGGCCGAACCTGACCAGGACCGCCTGCGAAGAGTTAGACAAGGGCCTTCCTCCCACTCCCAACCGCCTGTACCTCTCGTGCAGGTGTGACGTCAGTCTCTTCTCGTCCGAGGGCACGTGACCATCCATTACGAGATCATGATATTTCTTCAGTTGGTCGCGATCTCGAGTCCAATCTCCATGGTGATGTCTGAAAATAAACATAACCCAATATCAATACATATTTGGAAAAGATCAATCTACAGATACACCTTAATCTGAATCACTGATATATATATATAGAGAGAGAGAGCAGAGAAATGTGAACCAGTACAAATTGAAACAAGAATATCGTTAAAAGAATTATGTGGATTGAAGCTTGATTTATACCGAGATTATCTGCATTGAAAGTTCCGATGTTGGGAATACTTCGGGTGTATGGGAGAAAATGTCTGTTCAATTTAACCTTCAAGTTAATTGCACATGGGAGCCACAGCTTATTACGAGGACTGTGGTATACAACGCTTCACACCATGCTACAGTAGCCAACATATCACTGCTCCACTATGCTACAGTAACCAAACTAATCACTGCTCCACTATGTTACAGTAACCAAACAAATCACTGTTCC